>WNGS01112124.1:0-12855 GCA_020271785.1 Procambarus virginalis | reverse complement strand
TATATATATATTATATATATATATATATATATATATATATATTATATATATATATATATATATATTGGGCGAGGGAAGTGGGTCCAGAGGGAAGAGTAGGACGGAGAGGAAAATTTGTAGATCAGAGGGAATCGTGCCAGGGCTTAACCCAGCAACAGGCCTTGAATTGTGGTATACATTCTTCACCAAACAGGTTCACCCATGCATCAAGAAAGTCCGAACACCACCGGAAGTCCCAATCAGCTGGTGTATTCACCTAGTGGTGCTTGCGAGGGTTAAGCTCTGCTCTTTTGGCCTGCCTCTCAACTGTCAATCAATAAACTGTTAATAACTACTAACATTTCTCTCCCCCCCCCCCACACACACAGGAAGCATCTCGTAACAGCTGTCTAACTGCCACGTACCTATTTACTGCTAGGTAAGAGAGGGCATCAGGGTGAAAGAAACTCTGCCCATTGTCCCTCGCCGGCGCCGGGAATCGAACCCGGGCATCAGGATTAGGAGTCCCGCGCGCTGTCTACTCGGCTACAAGTGCCCAGTGTGTGTGTCTGTGTGGGGGGGACAGAGGAGGAGGAGCCGTGCTCGGCGGGCAGGCTGTAAAATTGTTTATGTATACAATGGTGTGGGTGATGGTTGTTGTGGGATGTTAGAGAGGTTGTCGGTGTTGTGGTGTGTGTATTGTGTTGGTGAGGAATGTGGTGTGGTGGTCATGGTATGTTGTTAACCCAAGTCTGCTGTTGGCCAGGTGTTTCTAGTGTGTGTTTATGGGCCGTGTGTTTGCTATGAGGTGGAGGATCTCACTCGTGACGAAGTCGTCCCATAGTGGTGTAGATCCACCACAGATATTAGGGTTGAATTCGTTGAAGTTTTTTGTTTGTGTTGGCTGCAAGCATTTGGGATATTCGGGCGTATGTTATAAGAGGACGAATTAGGGCATTAGACTGGTGTAGTTTTTTTTTTTTTTGGTTCGTGGGTGTGTTCGAGTCTGCATAGTCGTAGGAGGGATTTTTTCCTATGGTATGTTTGTGTGCTTTGTGTGAGTATATTCGTTAGTTATTATAGAGATTTAGGCCGATTAGTGTTAGAACTGTCAATAAGTTCTCAATTTACTGGTAAGATGTAAAAGGCTTTTATGTTAATTAGATTCAAAGTTTTAAATGTAAATGTAAATGATAAATGCATGCAAAAGGAGACATTGCAATAATCTAAGAATGTTAAGCAGGGGGGGGGGTAGGAGCCTAGCAAGGAGCATTTAGGGGAAGGTGTTTATGTAGTTGATATGACAGATGGAAAAAATAGCTCTTGAATCTGTAAATTAAGCAACCGAAAAGTAGAAAGGCGGGTTCAAGAGCTAAGAGTTCGATCTTACAACCACACAGTAAATTAATGCATACGACGCTAGACACCGTAACCGGTTGCTGTACCTGGTCCCTGGCCTAGACACCCAACATAAGTTACAGAAGGCGTTATGGAGCTTCCAAGCTACTAGGTGGGTGTGGTAGTGGGTTTAATGTCCAGTAGTGAAGTATGTGCTTTTAATACATACTCACACTTGCTCATACTTCACATTAATAGAAATAAACTCTATATTAATATTGTTGAAGTGACTTGTGAATTATTTGTATGTGTGGCAGCCTCATGTCAGGTGAGGTGAATGACGTCACAGGTAGTTGACCCATCAGGCCAAGCTAGTCAAGAGGCGCGGCGGGCAGTGTGGCGCGGGCCGGCGTGGGGAGAGGTGCTGCTCAGCGCCCGCCTCATTGGTTTTACTAAATTAGTCACCTGGACAGTCCTGTGCATGAGGTTACCTGCGCCAGGCTTACAGGCAAGTTACTGATGACTAGATGATTAACTATATCACTTTGTATTATTGATAGAATAGTCTATATTTGTTCATTTTATAAATAAGGATAGTTAGACATGTTAAGTTAATTATTTAAAGTAAAGCTTTATCCCAGGTTTACTCATTTGTAAATATAATCATATTGAATAATATACCTTTGGCTATTAGTAGAGAATTTTACCTACCTTAAGACTTTTGGTAAAGCTTATTAAAATAAAATTAACTTCTAAAACGTCTGATGAGAGATTAACGGTTCCATAACAGCCGCTCGTGTCTCGACTAAATAGTGAAATTGACCGTTCGACCAAAAGCAGGTGGAAAAAAATTTACGAAATTAATATAGTTAAATTCTGACAATTATAATGAATTTCTTGTGAACTATCAGATTTCAATCCTTGAAATACAGACCAAAGATTTTTAATCTATCAACCGTCACATACACCCCCCCCCCCCATGAAACTAACCATCCTGAGTCAGTGTCGTCCACGCTGCCGCCAACCCCAGAGACGCCTTTATTAACATTAACGTCCTGTGTAACCAAGTACTATATTTTGTCGAATATAAGTAAATATTAATGTATATTTATATTGTACATAGGTCTGATAGATGAAGGAAATTATAGCACGTGAGTGTATTCCAACCTGTCTCCCTCGCTTAATACATAATGTATAATAGTTCACGTATCAAAAACCATTTTAAATAATTCTTGTGTTAAAATGTGTGAACTGTTGTGGGTCAGTGCACGAACGAGTATAGACAGAGGACTCGTTAAATGTGAAGCGTTCTTCACGTTCATGTTTGGCTGCCGGGTTAACGACCACTTGGCCGATGTTGAGAACGTTCATGTTTGGCTGCCGGGTTAACGACCACTTGGCCGTTGTTGAGAATGGGCTGTCTCATCTGTGGTTGGCTTTTGCCATTCCGTGGTAAGTCGGCACTATAGTTCATCCAATCAATGTCTGACATGATCGATTGTCTAGCGGGATATTTCTTAAACTTTTCATAAAGATGTGTTCAATTTAGTATTTAGGGGGTATTTAATATAATGTGTAATTTCAGGTATGTATGAGGGTTCATCAGTACAATGGCACTGCTGGTATGGTCAACCAGACCCAAGAAATTGGTCTCGTACAACGGCACAGCAGGTATGGAAGACTAAAATTATTTGGAGGAAACTCTCGGATTGCAGTTGGTCATTATGTAGCATATATATATATTTTCCCACATAAGTACAATAGGTGAAGGGAACACGTTTAATAATTGTGATAGTTTATATCTTGAAGCGGTGATCTTCTAATAGGTATGTTGTAAAGTACTCTATGCATTAACCACTTGAGTGGTAAACCATTCTTCTGGGCCATAATTTGAACATTTAGTGGTGTAACATATGGTTAATCCCTTCACCAGTAGGCCAGCATCCCCAGGGAGGAATATAACGGAAACCTCCCATAAACTCACCTCATGATCATCCCCCCCCCCACCCAACCAGTAGAGACCGTCCCTAGACTAAGCCCCCCCCCCCACCCAACCAGTAGAGACCGTCCCTAGACTAAGCCCCCCCCCCCACCCAACCAGTAGAGACCGTCCCTAGACTAAGTCCAGGTGCTGTCACAGTGAGAGGTTGTGTTGGCTGGAGCTCCGATTGTAGCGGCATTATTGTAGCAGTGATGGAGGGATTACTGGAGGAATTGGTGAACTTGGTTGGGGCTCTGAGAGCAGAGGTGGATTCCTTACGAGAGGAGGTACGACAGCTGAAACGTCGGGAAGAAACGGAGAAGACCAAGATAAACAAGACCTCGTCGTGGAGAGTCGTTGGGGACAGGGGTCTTAAGAAGACCTTGACAAGGCCGCCTACAGACGCCCTAAAGACAGCAAATTCATTTGCCGTGTTGGAGGACGAGTGCTGTGGTGAGCCAGCAGTTCACTCCGAAAAGAAATCAGCAAGGAGCGGCGAAGCGCGGGCCCCTCAGGGTGCTCAGAAAGTTAAGGAGGTACCGAGGCGAGTTTTGGTTGTGGGAGATTCCCAGGTGAGGTATTTAGACAGAATGTTTTGTGCCAGAGATAGGGGAACAGATTAAGAGTTTGCTATCCGGAGCTGGAATTGGTGATATTGTTGGAAACATGAAAGATATTATGACGGGAAATGGGAACAAACCCATTATTTGTATTAGTGTAGGGGGTAATGATGTTGGGAGAGTTAGAAGTGAGGAACTAATACTGAAATTCAAGACAGCAATAGAATTAGTTAGGAGCAAGGGAGGAATCCCGATCATATGTGGCATTCTTCCAAGAAAGGGAGTGGGAAATGAATGGATGTCGAGGGCACTTGGTGTCAATTGCAGGCTGGAAAGATATTGCAAATCTAATGCAATATCTTATATAGACAACTGGGAACACTTCTATGGAAGAAATGAAATGTATGCTCGGGATGGGGTGCATCTATCGAGAGCTGGGGTTGTTGCTGTTGCAAACTCGTTGGAAGAAGTGGTTAGAGGTGTTTGTTTGGGTTTAAACTGTTAGTAGATAGAGGTATGGGAATTGATTTGGAGGAAGGATGTAATAAAAGTGTGTTTGCGGGAGAAAGGAATTGGCAAAATGATCAGGGAAAGAGAAGGGCCTCAAAATAACAATTCACTTAGGGTATATTACACAAACAGTAGAAGTCTAAGAAATAAAATTAACGAATTAAATGCTCTTGTCTGCACAGAAAAAATAGATATTATTGCACTTACCGAAACGTGGATGAATGTTGATAATAGAGAACTATTAGCCGAATATCAAATAAATGGATTTAAACTATTTCACACATATATATTAGACGAGGTGGTGGAGTAGCCATATACGTTAGGGACAATTTGAAATGTAGTCTCAAAGAGGGAATCAAAACTGAGCCACACACAGAAACTATTTGGATAGAATTAAACGAAAAAGCAAATAATATTATAATAGGAGTTATATATAGGCCACCAAATTTAGACAGAATGGAAGCAAAGCATCTATGGGATGAAATATCTAGGGCATCTAGATCTAACAGTATTTATGTCATGGGTGACTTTAATTTGAGTGGAATAAACTGGTTGAACAAAACAGGGAATAGTGAAGCAGAAGATTTTCTAGAATTAATTGACGATTGCTTTCTTACGCAACACATTAAGGAACCAACACGGGAAAATAATATTTTAGATTTAGTGTTAACTAACAGGGAAACACAAATTAATGACATCGAAATAGGGAGTGAGCTAGGGAACAGTGATCACAAAGAAATCAGATTTGGCATAGAATGGAATAGACCTGTAGGAGAAAATTCTGTTAGTGCCAGATTTTCGAAAAGCTGATTTTAATAGCCTAAGAAATTTTTTGGGTCAAATTGATTGGAAAGTCTTGGGTATGGGGTGTGGGCCGGTCTTGGAGCGAGACATGAACCCAGCGATACGTGATGTAAATGGGGATTTCGATGTAGATTCAATTTATAACGTATTTAAGAATATTCTAAACAAAGCACAGGAACGTAGTATACCACACAAATTGAATAGATCGATTACTAATGACCCAAAGTGGATAACAAAGAATTTGAAGAATCTTATAGGTAAAAAGAGAGCTTGGTACAAAGGATTAAAAATGGGGAGGTCACTTTAGAACAGGAATTCGTACAACTAGTTAGAAATGTTAAAAAAGAGATAAGGAAAGCAAAAAGAAACTATGAAGTTCGTATAGCAGGGCAAGCAAAGACAAATCCTAAAGGGTTTTTTCAGTTATATCGAACTAAGACTAGGGAAAGGATAGGTCCATTAAAAACTGAGACAGGTCAAATAACAGATAGTGATGAAGAGATGAGTAGTATTTTTAATAAATATTTTGTATCTGTATTTACTAAAGAGGAACTTAACAATATGCCTTCAGCCCAACAAGTCTATGTGGGTGGGGACGAGGACAGGTTGACGAGTTTAGCAGTTACCAGGGAGGATGTTCTTAAACAAATAGTAAAACTCAAACCAAACAAATCCCCAGGGCCGGATGAAGTGTTTGCCAGAGTGCTGAAAGAATGCAAAGAGGAGCTTTGTGACCCACTGTCAATCATATTTAATAAATCAATAGTCAGGCAGAGTGCCAGAGTTTTGGAAAGTTGCTAATGTGATACCAGTTTTTAAGAAAGGAGATAGATCACTTGCGTCTAACTATCGACCAATTAGCCTAACGTCTATTGTGGGAAAGTTACTCGAATCTATAATAGCAAATAAAATTCGTCTTCATCTTGAAAAACATAAATTAATAATTGAGTCGCAACATGGTTTTATAAATGGCCGTTCATGTTTAACAAATTTGTTATCTTTTTATTCTAGCATAGTTGAGGCAGTTGATAGTGGTAAGGATTGTGATGTTGTGTACCTTGACTTTAGCAAAGCTTTCGATACAGTGCCACATGAAAGACTGATTAAAAAGATAGAGGCTCATGGTATTGGGGGTGCTATATTAAGCTGGATTAGGGCATGGCTATACCAAAGGAAACAGAGTTAGTATAAATGGAGTCAAGTCAGAGTGGGAAAATGTTGTAAGTGGAGTGCCTCAAGGCTCTGTCCTGGGACCTCTGTTGTTTATAATATATATAAATGATTTAGATTCAGGTTTGAGTAGCAACATTTGCAAATTTGCCGATGATACGAAAATCGGTAGGGAAATTAATTCGGAGGAGGACTCACTATCACTTCAAGTTGATCTAGATAGGGTTTTGAAATGGTCAAAGGATTGGCAGATGCAGTTTAATGCTGATAAATGTAAAGTTCTGAGGCTAGGTAATGATGATAGTTAAAATACGAGCTAGATGGTGTTGAGATTACGAAGTCGGATTGTGAAAGGGATCTGGGAGTTATGATTAGTAAGAATTTAAAACAAAAGGATCAATGCATGAATGTTCATAATAAGGCAAATCGGACACTCGGGTTTATTAATCGCAGCGTTAGTAACAAGACACCTGGTGTGGTTCTCAAGCTATATCTTGCTCTAGTTAGGCCCCATTTAGATTATGCAGTTCAGTTTTGGTTGCCATATTATAGAATGGATATAAATTCACTTGAACGTGTCCAGCGTAGGATGACGAAGTTAATTCCCCAAATTAGAAATCTTTCAAATGAAGAACATAAGAACAAAGGCAACTGCAGAAGGCCTATTGGCCCATGCGAGGCAGCTCCTATCTATAACCATCCAATCCTACTCATATACATGTCCAACCCGCGCTTGAAACAATCGAGGGACCCCACATAACCACGTTACGCGGTAATTGGTTCCACAAATCAACAACCCTGTTGCCGAACCAGTATTTACCCAAGTCTTTCCTAAATCAAAATTTATCCTATTTATACCCATTGTTTCGTGTTCTGTCTTGTGTTGATACTCATAATATCCTATTAATATCCCCTTTGTTGTGTCCATTGATCCACTTGTAAAACTCTATCATGTCACCCCTAACGCTTCGCCTTTCCAGTGAATGCAATTTAAGCTTTGTTAATCTTTCTTCATATGAAAGATTTCTAATTTGGGGAAATAATTGGGAATATATTTCCCATTGTAAGTGTAAAATAATCCAGTTATATATGAATATGTATTATAAAGACAGGAGAAATGATATAAAATGAAATTTATTAATGATATAAGATAAAAATTTAGTAATGGTCATCGAACTAACAGTTCTCATTACTTTAAAAACAAATACATAGTATTTGTAGTATGAACTATGATGTGCCAGATGAAATATTTATAATGCTTAATTTTCTGTCATGTTATTGTGTTGCTATATTTATGGGATTATAATAAATATCTTATGCTAGTTCTTTAGAAGTTTCTAGGAGAATATAAACAAACTAGAAACTCTGACGTCTTCTTAGTTGTCTAGATTGTGTTTGATTGTTTGACTGTGTTGTTATTGGTATTAGGGTATTGGTATCTGGTATTTGGTAAGCTTCACACGGTACTATTCAAACGGCTGGTTGATGTTGATTCCGTAGTATCCCTCGTATTAAACACTTTAAAACCCACAATTGGAATAATGATTTTGGTTCGGTAGGGTATCCGTTTAGACTTTAGTGTGTTTATGATTGCCATATGTTTGGAGTAAATCTCGGGACGCCTATAATGGGCAAGCTCGGAATCGTCCAGCCAGCGTCGCTTGAATAGCGTGATGTGGGGGTTAAAACGGTGGTCCTTTATTCGTAGACCTTGGTCGTTCAGCAGGGCAACTATCTGCTTCCTTAGATCACACAGCCCAGGCGACTTACGAACATTTATAATGATGACACTGGTATCAAAGTTTCCCAGGCCACCAAGGACGACTACCAGATTCGGTTTATTTTCCATGAACTCGTCAATCACTTGACGAATGATGTACGCAACATACTCATCAGTCAGCTCAGCTACCTCGCTCCATTTGTCTCTGCCTACAATGAAGGTGCCGAGGCTGATGTGATCGTAGTCTGCGTCGGCTGCAATGTGGCCGAGCCTCTCGGCTTCTTTCCAGAGACTGCCTTGCATGGCCTTCATGTCAGATTTCGCACTATCTGGCAGGACCAAATAGGCGTAGTGGGCAATGTTCCAATTAGACATTTGCAGATGTTGCTACTCAAACCTGAATCTAAATCATTTATATATATTATAAACAACAGAGGTTCCAGGAAAGAGCCTTGAGGCACTTCACTAACAACATTATCCCACTTTGACTTAACCCCATTTATACTAACTGTTTCCTTTGGAATAGCCATGCCCTAATCCAACTTCATATAGCACCCCCAATACCATGAGCCTCTATTTTTTAATTAGTCTTTCATGTGGCACTGTATCAAAAGCTTTGCTAAAGTCAAGGTACACAACATCACTATCATTACCACTATCAACTACCTCAACTATGCTGGAATAAAAAGATAGCAAATTTGTTAAACATGAACGGACATGTGTAAAACCATGTTGCGACTCATTAATTAATTTGTTTTTAAAGACGAAGACGAATTGTATTTGCAATTATCGATTCAAGTAACTTTCCGACAATAGACGTTAGGCGATTTGGCCGATAGTTTGACGCAAGTGATCTATCTCCTTTCTTAAAAATTGGTACCACATTAGCTACCTTCCATGACTCTGGCACTCATCCTAACATATTGATTTATTAAATATGGTAGACAGTGGCTCGGAAAGGTTCTCTTTGCATTCTTTAAGCACCCTGGCAAACACTTCATCCGGCTCCGCTGATTTGTTTGGTTTTAGTTTTACTATTTGTTTAATTACATCCTCCCTGGTAACTGCTAAATTAGTCAACCTGTCCTCGTCCCCACCCACATAGACTTGTTCGGCTGAAGGCATATTGTTAAGTTCCTCTTTAGTAAATATAGATATGAAATATTTATTAAAAATACTACTCATCTCCTCGTCATTATCCGTTACTTGACCTGTCTCGGTTTTTAATGGACCTATCCTTTCCTTAGTCTTAGTTCGATATAAATGAAAAAAAAACTTTAGGATTTCTTAACTTGCCCTGCTATGCGAACTTCAGAGTTTCTTTTTGCTTTCCTTGTCTCTTTTTTTTAACATTTCTAACTAGTTGTACGAATTCCTGTTCTAAACTGACTTCCCCATTCTTAATCCTTTTATACCACCCTCTCTTTTTACCTATAAGGTTCTTCAGATCCTTTGTTATCCACTTTGGATCATTAGTATTCGATCTAATAAATTTTTATGGTATTACTACGTTCCTGGCCTTTGCTTAGAATATTTTTAAATAGGTTACATTTTTTAATCCACACCGAAATCCCCTTTTAAGTCACCTGTCGCTGGGTTCACGTCTAGCCCATACCCAAGACATTCCAATCTATTTGACCCAAATTTTTTTTAGGCTGGTGAAATCAGCTTTTCGAAAATAAAGCACTAACAGAATTTTCTCCTACAGATCTCTTCCATTCTATGGTAAATCTGATTTCTTTATGATCACTGTTCCCTAGCTCACTCCCTATTTCCATGTCCTTAATTTGTTTCCCTGTTAGTTAACACTAAATCTAAAATATTATTTCCCTGCGTTGGTTCCTTAATGTGTTGCGTAAGAAAGCAATCGTCAATTAATTCTAGAAAATCTTCTGCTTCGTTATTCCCTGTTTTGTTCAACCAGTTTATTCCACTAAAATTAAAGTTACCCATGACATAAATACTGTTTGAGTTAGATGCTCTAGATATTTCATCCCATAGATGCTTTGCTTCCATTCTGTCTAAATTTGGTGGTCTATATATAACTCCTATTATAATATTATTTGCTTTTTCGTTTAATTCTATCCAAATAGGCATTGGTTTGGTTTTTCAAGTCGGCCAGGAACAATTAGGGTAGTTTAGTTGCAACTACCTATGAGCTGGGTGGACAGCGCTTCGGATTCGTAGTCCTGAGGTTCCGGGTTCGATCCCCGGTGGAGGCGGAGACAAATGGAAAAATTGTTTCTTTCACCCTGATGCCCCTGTTACCTAGCAGTAAATAGGTACCTGGGAGATACAGCTGCTACGGGCTGCTTCCTGGGGGGTGTGTAACAGAAAGGCGGCCTGGTCGAGGACCGGGCCGCGGGAATGCTAAGCCCCGAAATCATATCAGATAACCTATCAGCGGAGGGCTGGCCAGCTTCTCCCCTTTTCTATAATCCAGTTGTGGACTTGATTTGTTTCCCTTCGATCTGTCTAGATAGTGTGGGTGTAAACGCCACTTACCTATTCTGTTACTTAGCCTGTTCTCTAATCCGGTGGCGTGCCTTCTCCTGTCACTCCTGCCTATTTAATACCCCCAGCACGTGCACTTCGTCTGTGGGGTGCTGTGTCGAAGGCTTTCTGACAGTCCATAAATGTACAATCAACTTACCCATGTAAGTCGAGCAGCCTGTCATGTGGTATTCAGTGTCTCTCATGAAAAACAATAAAATATTAAAACCTGTTTACTTATTATATGTTCAAAAGTATATATAAAGAATGCTGAAGCTTCGGCGACTAACGAGTATCTAGTGGGCCATTTTGGTAAGCAGAACTGGCGCTGTGGGATCTCATATATATATAATATATATTGACCAGACCACACACTAGAAGTTGAAGGGACGACGACGTTCGGTTCGTCCTGGACCATTCTCAAGTCGCTTGTGATGAGGAGGTAGAGAACGGGTCAATAAATAGGCAAGAGAGAGGTGAGGAGGAAAGTAGGTGTAGAGAATAGTATAATAATGAGAACTGCAGAAGGCCTATTGGCCCCATACGAGGCAGCTCCCATTATAACCACCCAAGGAAAAGTAATAGGAATACTATTACTACTATTCTCTACACCTTACTTTCCTCCTCACCTGTTGGAATAGCCATGCCCTAATCAACTTCATATAGCACCCCCAATACTATGAGCCTCTATTTTTTAATTAGTCTTTCATGTGGCACTGTATCAAAAGCTTTGCTAAAGTCAAGGTACACATCACTATCATTACCACTATCACCTGCCTCAACTACGCTGGAATAAAAATGGCAAATTTGTTAAACATGAACGGACAATGTGTAAAACCATCTTGCGGCTCATTAATTAATGTTTTTAAAGACGAAGACTAATTGTATTTACAATTATCGATTCAAGTAACTTTCCGACAATAGACGTTAGGCGATTGGCCGATAGTTTGACGCAAGTGATCTAACTCCTTAATTAAAAATTGGTACCACATTAGTACCTTCTGACTCTGGCACTCTGCCTAAAATATTGATTTATTAAATATGGTAGACAGTGGCTCGGAAAGGTTTTCTTTGCATTCTTTAAGCACCCTGGCAAACACTTCATCCGGCTCTGCCGATTTGTTTGGTTTTAGTTTTACTATTTGTTTAATTACATCTTCCCTGGTAACTGCTAAATTAGTCAACTGTCCTCGTCCCCATCCACATAGACATGTTCGGCTGAAGGCATATTGTTAAGTTCCTCTTTAGTAAATATAGATATGAAATATTTAATAAAAATACTACTCATCTCCTCGTTCAAGCATAAGACTAAACTGGAAAAGGTTCAAATGGTTTGCCACCAGACTAGTACCCGAGCTGAGAGGTATGAGCTACGAGGAGCGACTGCAGGAATTAAACCTCACTTCGTTGGAAGACAGAAGAGTTAGGGGGGACATGATCACCACATTCAAGATTCTCAGGGAATCGACAGGGTTGATAAAGACAGGCTGTTTAACACAAGGGGCACACGCACTAGGGGACACAGGTGGAAGCTGAGTGCCCAAATGAGCCACAGAGATATTAGAAAGAACTTTTTTAGTGTCAGAGTGGTTGACAAATGGAATGCATTAGGAATGCGATGTGGTGGAGGCTGACTCCATACACAGTTTCAAATGTAGATATGATAGAGCCCATTAGGCTCAGGAAACTGTACACCTGTTGATTGACGGTTGAGAGGCGGGACCAAAGAGCCAGAGCTCAACCCCCGCAAGCACAACTAGGTGAGTACAACTAGGTGAGTACCTCTCTTGCCTATTTATTACCATTATTTATTTCCATACGCATATCCATGGATATGCGTATGGAAACGTCAAGACGCATAAGCCTGGAAACCCACTTCGGCCAATTATCAGCCAGATACCCACACCCACGTACAGACTGGCGAAACGACTCAACGGCTTACTGACTCCTTATGTCCCGCGCAACCTCAGCCTGAAATCCCCGAAGGAATTTGTTGACTTACTGCGGGGAACACGGGCTACAGGGATAAGAGCATCGTTGGACGTAGAATCTCTGTTCACCAACGTACCTGTGGATGAAACAATCGGGATGATAGTGGACCGAGTGTATCGAGACCCGGCCTGTACTCCCCTTGACATGCCAGAAAATATCCTGAGGAAACTACTCCAAGCTTGTACTAAGGAGGCACCCTTCTTGAGCCCGGATGGGCACATGTATAAGCAAGTAGATGGGGTCGCTATGGGTTCTCCCCTAGGCGTCCTGTTTGCAAACTTCTACATGGGTACTATTGAGGAAAAATC
>WNGS01112118.1:0-14983 GCA_020271785.1 Procambarus virginalis | reverse complement strand
TAGGGACCAAAAAATGCTACAATCTTCAGTGGCCGGAATTCCACGTGAAGGTACACAACGTTAAGAAAATCAGTATGACACTACTGGCAATTTTTTAGAGGAAGGCAGAAACAGAGCAGAAATATAGAGAGAGGAACAGTCAGATGGAACCACCACAGGATTACAGAGGGGAAGGGAGATACCCACAAGTCTGGAATACACATTACCAACAAACCACAGGTACACCACACACACTCGCCCACTACCGAAACTGGACGAATCACTTCGAAAACAACACACCCTGGACGCAAACACAGTGGCCCCCTTACCAGAGCCTCAGATATTAACACCAAGTAAGGCATCCAGCACTTCCACTACCACGATAACATCATTTATATTTGCCAACATTCAAGGTATAAAAACACGCAAATCCAACAAAGTTCACTTTATAGATGGTCTCCTTCATGAGGCAAATGCAGTGTTTGCAGCCCTAACAGAAACCCACACAAAGGACTACCATGATGGTGAAATATGGATCTCAGAGTACAATCTTTTCAGATGTGATAGGAAACACCGGCTTCAGGGTGGGGTCAGCCTATACATCAAAGACACACTCATCTGTACTGAGCTGCTAAACACCTCGAATGATATGGTGGAAGTGCTGATAATCAAATAGAGATTATAAATGTAGTTATTGTCCTTGTATATAAGTCACCGGAGGCAAACCCTCAGCAGTTTAAAGACCAACTAATGAAAGTAGAACACTGCTTGGAAAACCTCACAAATCCAGCTCCGAACATCATCCTGCTTGGGGACTTCAACCTACGGCACCTGAAATGGAAGCACCTGGCTAATACAGTAATATCAGAAAGAATACCAGGAAGTAGCCTTAATGAACAGGCACATGCAAATGACCTGCTACGGATGTGCGACAGGTTTGCCTTAACCAGCAAATAGTAGAACCAACCAGGAAGGAGAACACGCTGGACCTCATTTTCACTAATAATGATGAATTGATCAGGAACATAATGATTACAAATACCTGTTACTCAGATCACAACTTAATTGAAGTTATGACAACCATGGGGAATAGACCTTCAAAACCAGTCCAGATTCCCGGTGGAGGAGATTTCAGCAAATTCAACTTCAATAATAAACAGATAAACTGGGAGCAAATAAACCAGGACTTCACAGAAATAAACTGGGAAGAACAGCTAGGAAATGCGAACCTGAACCAGTGCCTGGAAAAAATAAGCTCAGTAGCACTAGAAATATGTACAAACCGCATCCCCCTAAGAAAAAAGAGAAGAGATGCAGATTGGAACGAGAACGTCGTTCCCTATATAGGCGAAGAAAACGAATCGCGGTACAACTTGAGAGTCGCACCCTATCTCAGGAACGGCGAAGAAGGTTAGGTAGCGAAATAGGAAAAATTGAACTCAAGCTACAAGAATCATACAAAACGCAGGAGAGGGAAAGAGAGCAAAAGGCCATCAGTGAAATAGAGAGAAACCCGAAATATTTTTTCTCCTATGCAAAATCAAGATCAAAAACCACATCTAGTATCGGGCCCCTGCGAAAGGAAGATGGAACTTTCACCGATGACAACAAAGAAATGAGCGAGCTACTGAGGAAGCAATACGACTCTGTCTTCAGCGAGCCATTAAACGCACTAAAGATCGATAACCCAAATGAATTTTTCATGGATATGATACCAACATCAAATCATATATCAGACGTCACCCTATCCCCACTGGATTTTGAAGAAGCCATAAACAGTATGCCTATGCACTCCGCACCAGGCCCGGATTCTTGGAACTCCATATTCATCAAGAACTGTAAAAAACCACTATCGCAGGCCCTTCACATTCTGTGGAGACAAAGCCTAGATACTGGCGTTATTCCTGATATACTAAAAACAGCAGAGATAGCACCACTTCATAAAGGAGGAAATAAGGCAGAGGCAAAAAATACAGACCGATAGCACTAACATCGCACATCATAAAAATTTTTGAGAGAGTGCTAAGAAGTAAGATCACAAAATACATGGAATCACAGCATCTCCATAACCCCGGACAACATGGTTTCAGAACAGGGCGCTCTTGCCTGTCGCAGTTGCTGGACCACTATGATATGGCATTAGATGCTATGGAAGACAAACAAAACGCTGATGTAATTTACACAGATTTTGCAAAAGCTTTTGATAAATGTGACCATGGTGTTATTGCCCATAAAATGCGCTCAAAAGGAATTACCGGAAAAGTAGGCAGATGGATCTACAATTTCCTGACCAACAGAACCCAATGTGTAATAGTCAACAAAATAAAATCCAACCCGTCAACCGTTAAGAGCTCAGTCCCCCAGGGTACTGTGCTTGCTCCAGTACTTTTTCTCATCCTCATATCGGACATAGACAAGAACACAACCTATAGCACTGTATCATCCTTTGCAGATGACACTAGGATCTTCATGAGAGTAGGCAACATAGAGGACACGGCGAACCTCCAGTCAGATGTAGATCAGGTCTTTCTATGGGCTACAGAAAATAATATGGTGTTTAACGAAGACAAGTTCCAGCTCATGCGCTATGGAAAAAATGAAAATATAAAACGGAAACCACGTACAAAACTCAGGCAAATCATAACATAGAACGAAAAGGCAATGTAAAGGATCTGGGTGTACTCATGTCGGAAGACCTTACCTTTAAAGAACACAATAAAGTAGCCGTCACAACTGCAAGAAAAATGACAGGTTGGATAACAAGAACTTTTCACACTAGAGATGCTATACCGATGATGACACTTTTCAAAACGCTTGTGCTCTCTAGAGTGGAGTACTGCTGCACAATGACAGCCCCTTTCACTGCTGGTGAAATTGCTGACCTGGAGAGCGTGCAGAGATCCTTTACTGCTAGAATCCACTCGGTAAAACATCTAAACTATTGGGACCGACTAAAGAGCCTAAATCTGTATTCCCTTGAGCGCAGGCGGGAGAGATACATAATAATTTACACGTGGAAAATATTAGAGGGGCTGGTCCCAAACCTGCACACAGAAATAACATCACATGAGACCAGAAGACATGGCAGGATGTGCAGAATACCCCCGTTGAAAAGCAGAGGTGCAACTGGTACTCTGAGAGAGAACTCTATCAACATCAGAGGCCCGAGACTGTTAACACGCTTCCACTACACATAAGGGACATAACTGGCAAACCCCTCACAGTGTTCAAGAGAGAACTGGATAAGCACCTCCAAAGGATACCTGATCAACCAGGCTGTGACTCATACGTCAGGCTGCGAGCAGCCGCGTCCAACAGCCTGGTTGATCAGTCCAGCAACCAGGAGGCCTGGTCGATGACCGGGCCGCGGGGACGATAAGCCCCGGAAGCACCTCAAGGTATCCTCAAGGTAGGTGAAACTTGGTCAAATTGGGGCTTTGGTTGTGCTATGAAATGGTAAACTCGGGTAAATTTGGCGGGGATTGGATTAAATTAGAATAAATTGGATCAAATTAGGTGGAAATTGGATTGATTGGGATAAATTTGGCCTTAGCTATGTGTTAGGTTAGGTCTGGTTTCGTAGGATTGAAGATATATAAACACATCTGGATATTTGGAAATAGCTGGATGGACACTGCGCTATAATTATGAAATGGTCTTGGGAATAGTGCGTGACATAGGGCACGTGGATATTAGATATTCAAAATGCACATTAAATTGATATGGGATAGGTGAAACTTGGTCAAATTAGGCTTTGGTTGCGCTATGAAACGGACAAACTCGGGTAAATTTAGTGGAAATTGGATTAAATTAGGATAAATTGGGGTCAAAATTAGGTGGAAATTGGATTAAATTGTGATAAATGGTCATAAATTAGGTGAAAATTGTCGTGAATTGGGATATATTTGGCTAAATTTGGCCTTGCCTGCATTAGGATAGGACTGGTTTCCCAGGGGCGATGATATATAAGCACATCTGGATATTTGGAAATAGCTGGAAGGACAATGCGCTATTACTATGAAATAGTCTTGGGAATAGGGCGTGACATGGGGCAACTGGGTATTGGATATTGAAAATGCACATTAAATTTGTATGGGATAGGTGAAACTTGGGTGAAATGGGCTTTGGCCCTGATATGATTTGGCATATTTTTCTCTATATTTAATAGGGAATTGTCATTAATTGGGATGAAATTAGGTAGATGGCCACAGCACTAACACTATGAAATGGTCTTAGGGGATGTTGTATAATATGCGTTGGCTGTATATTGGGTATTGGAAATGCACTTTAAATTTAGATGGGATAGGGAAAGTTTATGGGTATATTGGGCTTTGGTTGTGCTATGACACGGCGAACCCCCTGAATATAATATATTTTAGCTGAAAATAAAAGGGATCTCCCGCATGTAGCGGGGGAAAAAGGTTCGAGAGCCGCATAATTGGTTTGGAAACTGAACCCTACATATTGTTTAGCTATGCAAGCGACAATCTCTTGAAAGCTCGTTACGCGATTGTCACTGCTACACACACATACACATATATGCACCCTAAGTGTTTCAACAAGAGGCTTGCAACGGTCTCTATGCAAGGCATTTTTACATCTATGGCAAGTCCGCAGTTGCAGGTCTCACTCCACAACCGCCTAACCGGAGAGTCATGTGCATCCTTCACCTACAATAAGCAAATATTTTGGTTACTTTGCTAAGATTCCTGGCAGCGCATCATTATGAATAAAGTACTTGCGTATTTCTTGGACTCCATTGATGGTGTTATCTCTGAATTCTGCGAATTTCTTTTTCGCATTCCATTATATAATGACGCAAAGTATGCGAATAGTTAAACTTGCTCAATGAATTTGTGTTAGTTTGCTAATGTAATTGTATGGGGTTTGCATAAGTTTGTTGAGAATATAATTGAATGCTGGTTTAGTTCATTTATTATGAATCCCATACCTATCTTGTGGGGCGGGTAGTGGGAAGGGTTACCACGGCGGATAATGGACTCTGGCAATGAACCCAACAATTCATTTTGGCTCAAGCAAGAAAACAAACAAAAAATGGGTAAACGAAATTGCCAAATTTTTTTTGTGCAAGTTTGAAAATGTGATTGTAAGTTTTTTTTTTTTTTTGCACAAGTTTGAGCATATATAATTGAATGTTAGTTTTAATTCATTTATTAATGCAGCCTCTATTCCCATCTTGCGGGCAATAGCGGAAAGGGGCTGCAGCGATGCATAATGGGCCTCAGAGTCAGAACCTACACAATTCATTTAGCTAAAGCAAGTTTTCGCAATCTTAATGAGCTAGTTTTTGAAAAATCCATTGGTCATTGTCACACATCAACAATGGGGCACGAGAAAGACCGCAAGTGCAGTTTCTAAATTAAAACCAAGACTGGGATATGTGGAGCGCTAGTGTCATAATTTATCTGTTTTTCCTGCGCACCGCCGCCCATCCAGTGGGGGGCTAAGCTGAGCAGTAGTAACATCTAGAAGTCTGCTGCTTTTATTGGATGATCCATAGATGTGTACTGGCTTGCTAAGATGCACCTTGCATCATCGCATTAGTAGCAGTTTCTAAATTAAACAACTAGCATATGTAAAGAGCTAGTCTAACAATTTATGTTTTTATTTTGTATTTTTATCAGGCTCGCTGCCCCTCTATCCAGCGGACTGCGGCTGGATGGGTTGCAATTGAGCCAAAAACAGTTGGTCAGGGCGAGATACGGCTTCATTTAGAGGCTGATCTAACAATTTATATGTTTTTATTTTATCCGGCCTACTGCCCTTCTATCCAGAAGACTGCGGCTGGATGGGTTACAATTGAGCCAAAAACAGTTGGTCAGGGCGAGATACGGCCTCATTTAGAGAAATTTACTATAGCCAAAAAGCTTGAACGTCGGGAACTGAACGCGGGCCTGCACGAGAGTCGTTCTTGGCACTCAAATGTTTAGAGATTAAAATCTCTATAATTAGAGGGGGCAACTAAGATACCGCATCATTTAGTGAAATTTGCAATGTCCAATAGTTTGGACGTTGGGGAACTGAGCCAGGACTTGCATGAAGGTTGCTCTGCATCCAGTGCAAATGATGAAACATGTGGGAGAAGGAGAGGAAGAGAGATTTACTCCCTTGTAAAACCTTTAAAAAAAATTTGTGGCCAGTCTCGAAAATATTGGTAACTTTTGTATACAAAACTGTTATTAAACACTAATATGTATCCCGAAGAATAAATCTTTCTCTTATACATATATTTATAGTTTAAAATTAGTAATAATCTTCATGTCGAGGCATTCCAAACACGGCTCATTAAAATATTTTTTTTGTTTATGAAATCGCGTAAGTATTTATGCAATATTTATTATAAAACAGTCACAATATGCAATGGCATATCATTTTTATAAAGAGGCTTTATAAGGTAAATATAATAGCAATGCGAAACTCTTTCTATCTGACGTGTTATTTTAAATAAATACAGTTGGGCTAAAACATGTCTATTGCCGCGTGACTGGCTTTGGGATTTGTTGGAGGGCAGGAATATGCGGAATAGAACTATCAGAAGAAAACACCAAGCCATTACGATCATGTAGCACTGGGAAGGAGTCAGGATAAGGATTTGGGAATAGGATGGGAGGAGGGAATGGCGGCCCAACCACTTGGATGGTCGGGGGATTGAATGCCAACCTGCGTGAAGTGAGGCCGTCGCTCTGCCTTCCAGCTAAATGGTAGGACTATTTATTCAAGATTTTTTTTTATATTGAAGCGGATATTTTTCTCCCTGATTCTATGTATGACTAACGACCCAGTGCAGGTTTGGAAGGCTTTGGCAATTAAAGCACCGTAAGATTGTGAGTGTTCAAGTTTAGGGGGGACTAAGCATTTTTTTTGTGTGTGAATGTGCAAAGCCCGTGTTTATTTGTGTAAGTTTAAAATTGAGTTTTTGTTTGTGTATAAGAGTTTAGCAAGTGTGTTTGTTTTAAGTATGTGCGAATTAGTAGACTTGGTGAGGACAGGAGGCCGGTAGCTTGTCAGAAGTCTCTCTCTATTTTTGCCCTGATGTGTTTAAGTAAGTAAGATTGTGCAACTGTTTTAAGTTTAGGGGGACTAAGTATTTTGCGTGAATGTGAAAGCCCTGGGTTTATTTGTGTAAGTTGAACCAAAAAAAAATTGAGTTTGTGTATGAGTTTTTTTTGTTTTTGCGAGCGAGTTTGTTTAAGCATGTGCTATCATTAAAAACATTCCAAAGTGATGACAGTAATGCCAAAATGAATTCATCTTCTCACTTTTTGAAAGGTGGAGGTCTAACATTTTTCTAAAACCCTTTGCGCTTGATACACTACCGCTGACATAAAAACGGAAACTGATGGATTTGACTTTTAAATTTTTAGGTGTGATTACTTTTACCTCGAGGTTACCTTGAGGTGCTTCCGGGGTTTGCGTCCCCGTGGCCCGGTCATCAACCAGGCCTTCTGGTTGCTGGACTGATCAACCAGGCTGTTGGACGCGGCTACTCGCAGCCTGACGTATGAGTCACAGCCTGGTTGATCAGGTATCCTTTGGAGGTGCTTATCCAGTTCTCTTTTGAACACTGTGAGGGGTTTGCCAGTTATGCCCTTTGTGTGTAGCGGGAGCGTGTTGAATAGTCTCGGGCCCCTGATGTTGATAGAGTTTGTGATGTATAAATGATAGCAAAAAGTATTGCATAGCAACAGAAAATGAAACTACTGTCGCGATACATGAGTTATTGGGGCCCCCACCACAAAGGCTGAGTCTAATGTGGTGATAAAACAAATACAATTTAATAAGGAACATTACCATATTCCTATTTGATACTAAATTGCTTTAACCAGGTAAAACACTTCAATTACTTTCCTTATAGTATATTTACAAGTGTCAAATTGATGTTTGGAGTGTCAAACCCAACACAATATGGCTGAGGCCCCACTATTTAGCAGTTAACTTTTTATTCTATGAAATATCGCAGCAAATGTCAATGTGTCTAATGTTTATTGCAAAAGATAGACATACATTTGATGCTATTTTTCATATTAAAATTTAATTTGAGGCCCGACAATTACATCTATAAAATCTATAAACAGGTTAGAACATACAAATGCGAGCATGCCCTTTTTCCACTAGTAATCAACTGAATGCCACAGAAAATGGAATCTTTACTTTGGCTACAGAAAATGGAGCAAAGCCGAGTGGGGGAGGGGGGACTGCATGGAATAAACAGTTTCCAACCTGACTCTTCTCATATATAAACATGTCTTTCTTGACCTCATTTCAAATTATGTAGAGTACTGAAAGCTCATTTTTCCATAGCAAATATACTAAGGAACTAATTTTACGACTAGAACGCAAACTAGGACCCCTCATTCAGATTAAAAACACGAGAATTATTGACTGAACATTTACCCACCATCAAACACACACAGGACTCTTTAAAGCTATTTTATCTTCTTTAAAACCCTAATATGACCCTCTCACATGCAAATCCTGTACTATGGTTCGCCCTTCATGTCAATGTACTTCACAGTATCAGGCAAATTCAAGATAAGGCCTACTACACCTAAATATTCAACTTGGTCTTTGTAAGGAATCTTGACCCCCACTCTTGTATGCTTGACCCCACTGGGGCATTCATAGGTAGGGGTCCCTATTGCTGACGTCAGGTCACGCGATACCCCTGCGACAAATAAGGAAAATTTCACCTGATTGGTCCATGACCTGGGACAGAAAGAGAATTTTCCTACTCGGGTCCTGATTGGTCAAGAACATCGCGCCCCCGTTCTCTCCACCCACCTCTGACCATTTACAGAAAATGGAGCCATACCAAGGGCTCCTTATACTATTCAGTCATAGCATCATTAAAGTACTCCAAAAACTTCTATATTCGCTTTCAACTGTGTTTATTTTGTAGCGAGTAGATTATCCCAATAATATACTCGCTCCAAATACTTTGTAATATGCTGTCAAGCTTTGGAGATGAATGAGGTGAGGTGATGCCCGGGCAACACGGTGAGGTGTTGCCTCATATATAAGCTGTAGAGAAGCAAAGATAAAACCTGCCGCTCCTGTGCCAGGTAAGTCCACCACAGGCTCACCATAGCCCGTGCTACTTGCCCTGCTACTGTGCCAGGTAAGTTACGGGCTCACCATAGCCCGTGCTACTTGGAACTTATTCCGAGTACCTGGATCTATAACAACAAATATAAAACCAGTCTACTTTCAAGTGTGGTCTAGAACAGACACTTGCGAGATACCGTACCGACTCTCAGTGCGCTCAAACTCACACCATTGCTCGCCAAGGTATCACGTGCATTCTTCTGTGTACTCGACTAAATATATATATTCTCTTAGTGTCTGTGTTTATTGTCACCATATTTTACGTAACAATAGAACCGTTTCATTGGTGACCCAGTGAGTGAAAAGGAACACTTAGTCGCAAACTAGATCTTCGCCATGGATTTATCTACCAGGTTTCCAGCATACGATGCAGCTGAACCAGAATTTTGGTTCATGCAGATGGAGGCTATTTTCGACCACCATGAAATTACGACTGAGAAAGCCCGATTTGCCTGTACTCTGCCAACTCTTCCCTCGGAGGCTATGCACACTGCCACCGCTGTCATCACCGCACCATCATCAGACACCAGGACGTACACCGCATTGAAGGCCGCTCTTCTACAGGCAGCGATGAAACGCCGAATTCAACAAAGGGATCAACTCCTCACTGACAAAAGGTTAGCAGAGAAAACGCCAGCCCAGCTTCTGCGGCATATTCAGTATGTAATGCATACTGCAACTGGTCCAGCCCGCAGCGAGATTGTGAGATCACTCTGGATACAACTCTGTCCAAAACACATTCAACCGGCCCTATTCAGTATAGCTGACGACACCCTATTAGCCCAGTTGGCTACACTGGCAGATAAGCTTCATACGACGTCTGATAACGCTACGCTGTCCCACCTCAGCGATACACAGCAGACTACAGACACCCAACAACTCGACGTCCTCCAGAACCGGCGTTTCTTCCGCCCAGGGAAGACGTACCAAGCGAATCCAGTATCAGGATCTAGGCGACAGCGAGAACACCGAGGAGAGCTTTGTTTTTACCACCAGAGGTTCGGACACCAAGCCCACAATTGTAGGGCTCCTTGTTCCTGGTCGGGAAACTACGTCGGCGGGGACTGTTAACGGCCAGTAACCCCGCCGTTTCAAACACTACACTGCTCTACATATCTGACATCATAACCAAACGCCGTTTCCTCGTTGACACAGGTGCAGCAGCTAGTGTGTTGCCTCCCCCATTGGTCAAACCGAGCCGCACTCCTGGTTTGGACTTAGGGGCTGCCAATGGTACCTCCGTCCGTACATATGGGACCTGCACCCTGGTTCTCGATTTCGCCTCTCTGGGTCGCTTTACGTGGACCTTCCTCATAGCGGTTGTAGAACAACCCATTCTTGGATGGGATTTTCTGCAACACCATCGACTTATTGTGGATCCCGCAGGTGCAGTACTTCGAGCCTCCCCTAGTACCTCTACACAAGTTAACATCGTCACCCCAGTCGCATCTATAGAACTTCAAGCACTCCTGGATGAATTCAAAGATGTGACCCAACCCGCCAGCCCTCGACCAGAGGTGCAACATACGATTACGCATCACATTACTACAACGGGAGCACCTACCTTCGCCAGACCACGCCGCCTGGCACCGGAACGACTGGCGGTAGCACGTGCTGAATTCAATAAGCTACAGGAAGCAGGAATAATCCGCCCTTCGAACAGTCCATGGGCTTCACCTCTCCATATGGTCCCGAAAACAGCCCCAGGGAATGGCGCCCTTGCGGAGACTACAGGGCTCTCAACGTTCGTACTCTGCCGGATCGCTACCCAATACCACACATCCAGGATTTCTCACAGGGATTGAGCAACGCAACCGTTTTTTCGAAAATTGACCTTGTGCGGGCATTTCACCAGATCCCTGTGGAACCGGCAGACATTCCGAAAACAGCGATCACAACACCTTTTGGACTGTTTGAATTCGTCCGGATGCCTTTTGGTCTACGGAATGCAGCCCAGACATTCCAACGCTTCATCGACCAAGTAGTTAAGGACCTTCCTTTTTGCTACGCCTACATTGACGATCTGCTGGTGGCCAGTACATCACCGACAGAACATCTGCTACACCTCCGACTCCTTCTCACCCGTCTGCGCAACTTCGGCTTGCAGCTCAACTCCGAGAAGTGTATTTTCCATGTTCCAGAGCTGGATTTCTTGGGACACCGTGTGTCAGCAGCAGGGGTCCAACCACTAGAGAAGAAAATCGAGGCAATCAAGGAATTCCCGCGCCCATCCACTCCAAAGAAGTTGCAAGAATTTCTTGGTGTGGTGAATTTTTATCATCGATTCATCCCACATTGTTCGGACATCTTGCGACACTTGTACGACCTCTTACGTGGTCGGAAACTCACGTCCCGTCTTCCGTTGGAGTGGACTCCCCAGGCAGAGACAGCATTCACCGACATAAAACACAAGCTGGCGGAATTCACCTTACTCGCACACCCAGTGTCTGACGCTCCCACCAATCTCTCTACCGACGCTTCAAACACAGCAATTGGTGCTGTACTACAACAGCTCATTGAAGGAGAATGGCGCCCAATTGCATTCTTTTCAGCGCGCCTGTCACCCACTGAAGAGAAGTACAGCACTTTTGATAGGGAACTGCTCGCCATCTACTCAGCCATACAACATTTCCGGCACTTTCTCGAGGGGCGGAACTTCCACATCCTCACAGACCACAAACCTCTCACTTATGCACTGGCGGCCAAGGGTGATGCTCACTCTCCTCGAGTAGCCAACCACCTGGGATTTATCTCCCAATTTACCTCGGATATCCGCCATGTCAAAGGAACTAATAATATCATAGCCGATGCACTGTCTCGACCCACCATAAACCACGTCGTGACAAACCCAGCTCAGGTGGACTATTGTGTAATCAGTAAGGCCCAACGGGAAGACCCTGATCTACAGCGATTACGAACATCTGACACAGCTCTCCGGTTCATCGAGATTCCCATGGAAGGTGGCGGAAGTATAATCTGTGACACTTCACGGACGGGAGCACTTAGGCCCTACATTCCTGCCCAGTTTCGCTGGAAAACGTTCTCAGTATTTCACTCCCTAGCACACCCAGGAGTACGTGCTTCCCAGAAACTACTAACGGAGCGTGTCGTATGGCCAGGAATCAATGCCGATGTTCGACGATGGACTCGCTCATGTCTCCAGTGCCAGCGAGCGAAAACACATCGTCACACAAAGAGCCCTCTTCAACAGTTCCCGTTACCGTCTGACCGTTTCGAGGTGGTGCATGTAGACATCGTTGGACCATTACCGTCGGCAAGAGGATATTCTTATCTACTCACCTGCATCGATCGATTCTCCAGGTGGCCGGAAGCAATCCCATTAATCAACATTTCAGCTGAGTCAGTGGCCAGGCTTTCCTCTCTGGATGGGTCGCCCGTTTTAGCAGCCCTCTGTCATCATCACCGACCAAGGACGACAGTTCGAATCATATCTATGGAAGGAACTTATGGAATTCCTCGGCACCACACACAATCGAACCACAGCATACCACCCTGAGTAGAACGGAATGGTAGAACGCTTTCATAGACAACTAAAAGCCGCCCTTAAGAGCTCAAGCACGCCCTGATGATTGGATCGACAACCTTCCATTAGTCTTGCTGGTATTTGTTCGCCCACGAAGGAGGGCAATGGATTCTCGGTGGCAGACTTAGTATACGGATCTAGCCTGCGGCTTCCAGGCGAATTCTTAACCCCGACGCCACTCATCACACCCCCAGACCCCACTTTTGTCCAAAAATTACGGGCGGCCATGACAAGCATTCGGCCTACACCACCACGCCAACCGACAACTCGTGCTACATATATGCCTCATGAGCTCCACACAACTGAACACGTGTTTGTAAGAGTCGATGCTGTTCGACACCCTCTACAGTCGCCTACGAAGGACCATTTAAAGTGGTTTCTCGAACACCGAAGTTCTTCACCATTGAACGCCGAGGACAGCGGGTAAACATCTCCATCGATCGCCTTAAACCAGCACACTGTGACGCTGCCCCAGACATCCCTCCAGAGCCACATCCGCCGAATACGCAGTTCACTTTTCGACCACAGTTACCAGCAGCACCGCCACCTACGACAACGGACGATCCTGTACGACCTCCCACACTACATCCCCAGTTACCAGCCGCACCACCACCTGATCCTACGACGACGGACGATCCAGTGCGACCTCCCAACTACGACCCCAGTTAGATGACAGCGAAGAGGAGGAAGTTAACTTTGAGGGTTATACAACGCGAGCAGGGGTACAATTCACCGACCAGCTAGGTTCCTTGATCAAGTATTTTTCCTTTCATCCCCTGGGAGGGGGAGTTCTGTAGCGAGTAGATTATCCCAGTAATATACTCGCTCCAAATGCATTGTAATATTCCTGTCAAACTTTGGAGATGAATGAGATGAGGTGTTGCCCGGGCAACACGGTTAGGTGTTGCCCGAGCATATAAGCTGCAGAGTAGCAAATATTAACTAGTCTACTTTCAAGTGTGATCTAGAACAGACACTTGCGAGATACGTACCGACTCTCAGTGCGCTCAAACTCACACCATTGCTCGCCAAGGTATCACCTGCATACTTCTGTGTACTCGACTAAATATATATATATTCTCTTAGTGTCTGTGTAGAACCGTTACACAAGTAAGCAGATTAATAAATATTAGAAGTCATTAAAATAACTAAGTACTTTATCATCACAGAATAATAAATCTCATTACCCATTGTATAGACATAAGTATAAAATTAACAAATATAAATTTAGAAAAGCCTTCATAATTAACAGTGTGTAAATATGTTCCAGAGGCCCAGTGACTAAATAATTAACAGGAAGGCACTATTGTGAAACAGGATTTAATGACGGAAGGGTAGGGTTAAGGTGTGACGACGAAGTATGACTAAAAGGACGGCATCAATGTTTAAGGTGTATCATTAAACAGTAATAATAAATCCAAGAAGAACACATCCCAAACTGAGAGAAATAAGCAGCGTAATATTTAACTATTGTGATTAAAGTTGTAATGAAGTTGTGGTAAGGGTAAGATATGAGTGGGCTTGGGAGAATACGGAGCATTGCATAGTATTTGCAATCTTGTAAAGTCACGAGTACCACAGCGTTTCAGGATGAGGGAAGTATCTTCATCAAACAAAGGAGGTTTCCGAGTTTTTCCAGAACAAAATACCTAAGTACAGGGATAAGAATATAATCCATGTAACATATAATATTAGTCCAAATAACGAATGTCCATAAGCTTAAATAATTACAGTATATAAATATGCATCAGGAATAAGTTAATAAGTATGTGAAGTGTAATTTAGTAAGAATTCAATGGGGTTAGTCTGCTTAACCTGTAAGTTTTTAAGCTTAAAAGCTTAAAGAGGAAAGAATAAAACTTAATCTTAACTGTAATCTAACGGGGACGTGGCATGAGAAGCTCACGCGCCTCTGCATCCAAGGTCAGAAGAAGGGATTAAATAAGTTTCCTTTGACAAAACGAATGCCGCACAAACCAGTCCAGCTGTATAACTTAATGTTGAAGAATAAAACCTTAATCTTAACATTAATTCAAAAGGGAGACTGCTATAACCTGCCCCGGAGGGAGTTTGAGCAGCTTGAACGATCTGTAGCAAGTAATAACTATATACAAATATGATCCGACATAAAAATGTAACAATAGAACTCACACGAAGTAATCAATATATATAAACTATAAGACCTGTATAAATACATATCAACATATAGTACCCAATAAGTCGAGTATAAGAAAACAGTTCTGTAAATTATAATTGTGACCCTGCTTGTGTCATGAGGGAGACTAACACAACAAGTTATAAGTGTGGTACCTGAATCCGATACAATCCAGCAAA
>WNGS01112117.1:0-10795 GCA_020271785.1 Procambarus virginalis | reverse complement strand
CGACATGCTGCTTCAGCATTATGCGAGAACTGCCAGTATAAGCAGGCTCCTCCTAGATGTACAACACCATCTGGCTAGTACCAAAATAAATCGTAACTTCAATATTGAAATTGCCTGTAGTGAAATAGGGCCTGATGATAACTATGGCATAACCCCCTTTGAAATTAAAAATGCACTCAAGAAAGGTAAGGCTACCTCTCCTGGAGAGGATGGCATCACATACAACACCATGAGAGTACTTGCTGGGCTGCCAAATAGCCCTCTGCTAGAATTGTTTAATCAAAGTTTAAGGCAGGGTGTCTTACCTGACCGCTGGACACAGGGACTCATAATACTTATACCCAAGCCTAATTCACAAACGTTCAGACCCATTTCTTTGACGTCATGCATGTGTAAAGTTCTTGAGAGAATTATTCTCGACAGACTAATGTTTCAAATCAAGCCCCACCTTGCCCCTAACCTGTATGGTTTCCTTCCAGGAAGAAGCACACAAACTTGCTTTGCTGAATATTTTGTCAAAGAGGGACCAAACTCTCAGGCGTCATTTATTGATCTCCAAATTATTTTGATATAACAAACAGAGAAATAATTCTAGAACAGCTAGCCTCTTTTGGAGTTGAGGGAAGACTGTTGACATGGCTCAGGGGTTTCCTGAGTAACAGAACCGCCTCAGTCCTTTTCAAGAGGGTCAAAAGTAAACTTTGTGCACCCTTTGAGTTGGGTACACCCAAGGGTGGAGTGCTAAGTCCTACACTGTTCAATGTTCTGATGCATAAATTAACAATTGATAATCCCACACTACCTGACGAAGCCGTCATTTGTTATGACATATGCATTGTTGCAAATTCCCAAACTAGACTGCAAGCTCTACTTGATTCACTCGCTGCTAAAAGCATTGAATGTGGTCTTGTTATTTCTTTAACTAAATCCAGAGTTTCCTATTCCCAAGAGAAAACTCATGTCCCTATAACTTTCTGGTCAATGTTCTGGTCAACAACCAGAACATTGAAACGTGTAGGCAGCACAAATACCTTGGAGTTGGTATTAACAGTGACATTGTAAACGAGCTACACCGTAGGTTACAAGAAAGACTAAAACCATTGAAAACACTTACTGGTAAGAATATTGGTATCAATATTAAATATGCTAGACTATTCTTTATGATGTTTGTTAGATCTCTCGTTGATTATAATGCTCTGCACTTAGTTAATTTCCCCTCCTCTGTGTTGGACAAACTTGAAGTAGTACAGAATGAGGCCATGAGGATAATTCTTGGTGCTCCAAGATGCACAAGAATCATCAACATGCGGGAAAAACTGAAGCTTCCAACCATACTAGAGAGAATCATGCAAGTCAACACTACCTTTTGCCTTAGTCATGAGAGACCCTACATCTCCTGCATTGCTCAGAGACAAATTATTTAGTGCTGTTAACACCCTTTTGACTGGTGCCAACATACCAACTCACTCCTTTTATGATAATTGGCTGAGCAACAATGCCTACACTCTCATTAAACTTAACATTCCTTTTAAGTGCAATCTACCTGTCTCTGATATTCCTCTTTATCTGTACCCCACTATTCAAGTATCATACACACCTGTCACCAAGAAAGATAATGAGAATCTTGCTCTTCTCAAAGCTGTTACACTTGAAACAATTGCCTCCTCCATCGAGAATTTAAGATCTCACGAGCACTGTATCTACACCGACGGCTCAGTCCAATCCTCTGCTTGACGGACTGCAGCAGCATGTAGGTTTTATAGAAATAATATTTGCACAAAGACTGTCAGTGTCAGGTTAAACAACTGGCTGACCTCCACACAAGCAGAACTAGCAGCATTACAACTAGCTACCAGTACATTAAAAAACATTGGAGGAGGAATAATATTTTGTGATTCAAAGTCTGCTCTTCAAGCAATCGAAAACTTCTCTTGGAAGATCGACAGCAAGAACCTCATACTACCAATTATAAATGACCTAATTGATGCACAGAGTAAGGGGTCTCGAATCTCCTTTGTATGGATACCTTCACACACAAACATAACCCATCATAATGAGACAGACATTGCAGCCAAATTAGCGTGTAACAAAGATGAAGTTGAATCTAGGTATCCCCATCTCTGCTGTCAAAACTGTATTGGTCCAAACACTCAGGTCTGATAGGAAAGAAATTACTGACTCCCAACGACCTGAAAGTACTAGTATAAAAAACTATGATTTGTTCAGATCTGAAACCTATATCTATGGGCAGCACATAATTTCCACTAGACTGTGCGACACAGTGGTTGCAAGGATCAGGTTGGGTTACCGTTACCTGTGGCAGGTGGCTGCAGGTGACGGATCTCCAAATCCTGAGCACTCCAGTTGCAAACTCTGTGAGCAGGAACTGCGGCACGATCTCCCGCACTACATCACTGAATGCCCAGTTATTAGACCTTTCAGACCAGTTGGCATGAGGTATCTGGAGCTTTGCAATTACTTTATTCACTCTCGTATTCTTGAAGATATCCTCACAGTACATTATTTGCCAGTGCAGGCTACTACACATATGGCCCTGTGTGACAAACCATCCTGCGAGATGGGGACTTTTATTACCACTGCTACCTTATTCACTCTTGTGTTGATGATATCCTCAAAATGCATCCAGAGTCTGCCAGTGCAGACTGCTTATCACATGCCTCTGTATGACTAACCATCCTGTGTGATGGGGATTTTTTAGCATCACCTAGTTAGCTTTATTTTGACACACTGTACTCCACTTGATATAGTCTAGTGTAGCTGCACTGATGCAGATGTACCTCATGTCCTAATATATATAAAAAAAAGATTGTTCTTAATATTTAAATATCGCATTGTCAGACACACGCTCTGTATTCCTTCACTGTCTAGGGTTGATGCAGAAATGTAGATGCTTCTATTGTTTATAAAGAGACACGTCTCACGCGGGGGATCAACCAGCAGTTCAGACGAGGTAACACCTGCCACCTCCACTGCTTGTAAATCACCGCCTCGTCTGGCTTCCCCCCGACTAAATTCGCCAGGCCGGGTAATTTCCACTCAATACCAGCTGTGAAGGAAGGTATTCCTGGGACATATGGGGTCTCCCACAGGTATTTGCTGGTCTTATAATCTTTATGTACCCTAGAAATGCCTCACCTTGTAGCTATGTATTTAGGAACCTGGTCACGTTTTTTGCATGCCAACGCTTTGCTCATGTTGCCAAACACTGTGAATATGCAACTAAGTTGGTGCTCGGTGCAGGGGCTCATTTAGCCGAGGATTGCCCTGACACACGACTGCCTAGCGAGGCAGGTGAGATTGAATCCGTAACCTCCAGGTGAGAGTGTTGCACATGTTGCAAAGAGGGCATGCCAGCTTGGCCAAGTGATTGTGTCAAGCGGGTCTCATCCCCCCCCCCCCACACACCTGGTTATCCACAACACCAGATGGCCCCCTCTTTCACCCCCCTCCCTCCCCCTCCCCACATGTGACGCAAACAGCCAGCCGGCTTCTTACTAGTTTTGCCGGAGCCATCTGCCACGTCTGAGAAAAGTACCATTTTGCAACTTCCAGACCGAAGTTTGAGAATTACTTGAACGACAAGATCAATATGGCCGCCCAGAGCATAGAACAGGTACGCAGAACATTGTCATATGATCCAACGTTCTAATTGTAAATAATTCCAGTGTGAATAATGACTATACTTTAACTGCTCTGGAAAATGGATCTCCCAGCTGCTCCAATAAGAGGTGGACGACCTCCCAAGAATTCTTGACACTAAGATATTGTCACAAGTGTTCCTTGACACTTGTGAAGCTCTCGAACATTAACACTTTACTCATCAACAATAAGCAAGCAATACAATAACTTAAATTTCTCTCGAGGGATGTGATAATTATGTATTATTTGATGTACTGTTTGATGTACTGTACTATGTATTATTTGATGGCTGTTTGATGTACTGGTGTGAACTGGTGTGTACTGGTGTGTACTGGTGTGTGCTGGTGTGTACTGGTGTGTGCTGGTGTGTACTGGTGTGTACTGGTGTGTGCTGGTGTGTGCTGGTGTGTGCTGGTGTGTACTGGTGTGTACTGGTGTGTACTGGTGTGTGCTGGTGTGTACTGGTGTGCTGGTGTGTGCTGGTGTGTATTTGTGTGTACTGGTGTGTACTGGTGTGTACTGGTGTGTACTGGTGTGTGCTGGTGTGTGTGCTGGTGTGTACTGGTGTGTACTGGTGTGTACTGGTGAGTACTGGTGTGTACTGGTGTGTGCTGGTGTGTACTGGTGTGTACTGGTGTGTGCTGGTGTGTGCTGTTGTGTACTGGTGTGAACTGGTGTGTACTGGTGAGTACTGGTGTGTGTTGGTGTGTACTGGTGTGTACTGGTGTGTGCTGGTGTGTGCTGGTGTGTGCTGGTGTGTACTGGTGAGTACTTGTGTGTGCTGGTGTGTGTACTGGTGAGTACTGGTGTGTGCTGGTGTGTGTACTGGTGAGTACTGGTGTGTGCTGGTAAGTACTGGTGTGTGCTGGTGAGTACTGGTGTGTGCTGGTGTGTGTACTGGTGTGTACTGGTGTGTACAGGTGAGTACTGGTGTGTACTGGTGTGTACTAGTGTGTAGTGGTGTGCTGGTGTGTACTGGTGTGTACTGGTGTGTACTGGTGTGTGCTGGTGAGTACTGGTGTGTACTGGTGTGTACTGGTGTGTACTGGTGTGTGCTGGTGAGTACTGGTGTGTGTTGGTGTGTGCTGGTGTGTCCTGGTGTGTACTGGTGTGTGCTGGTGTGTACTGGTGTGTGCTGGTGTGTACTGGTGTGTGCTGGTGTGTGCTGGTGTGTGCTGGTGTGTACTGGTGTGCACTGGTGAGTACTGATGTGCGCTGGTGTGTACTGGTGTGTACTGGTGTGTACTGGTGTGTGCTGGTGTGTACTGGTGTGTACTGGTGTGTGCTGGTGTGTGCTGTGTGTACTGGTGTGTACTGGTGAGTACTGGTGTGTACTGGTGTGTACTGGTGTGTGCTGGTGTGTGCTGGTGTGTGCTGGTGTGTACTGGTGTGTGCTGGTGTGTGCTGGTGTGTGCTGGTGTGTATTGGTGTGTGCTGGTGTGTGCTGGTGTGTACTGGTGTGTACTGGTGTGTACTGGTGTGTACTGGTGAGTACTGGTGTGTACTAGTGTGTACTGGTGTGTACTGGTGAGTACTGGTGTGTGCTGGTGAGTACTGGTATGTACTGGTGTGTACTGGTGTGTACTGGTGTGTGCTGGTGTGTACTGGTGTGTGCTGGTGTGTGCTGGTATGTACTGGTGTGTACTGGTGTGCGCTGGTGAGTACTGGTGTGTACTGGTGTGTGATGGTGTGTGCTGGTGTACTGGTGTGCACTGGTGTGTGCAGGTGTGTGCTGCTGTGTGCTGATATGTACTAGTGTGTGCTGGTGTGTGCTGGTGTGCACTGGTGTGTGCAGGTGTGGGCTGGTGTGTACTGGCGTGTGCTGGTGTGTACTGGTGTGTGCTGGTGTGTGCTGGTGTGTGCTGGTATGTACTGGTGTGTACTGGTGTGCGCTGGTGAGTACTGGTGTGTGCTGGTGTGTACTGGTGTGTGCTGGTGTGTACTGGTGTGCACTGGTGTGTGCAGGTGTGTGCTGCTGTGTGCTGATATGTACTAGTGTGTGCTGGTGTGTGCTGGTGTGCACTGGTGTGTGCAGGTGTGGGCTGGTGTGTACTGGCGTGTGCTGGTGTGTACTGGTGTGTGCTGGTGTGTGATGGTGTGTGCAGGTGTGTGTTGGTGTGTACTGGTGTGTGCTGGTGAGTACTGGTGTGTGCTGGTGTGTGCTGGTATCTACTGGCGTGTACTGGTGTGTACTGATGTGTACTGGTGTGTACTGGTGTGTGCTGGTGTCTATTGGTGTGTATTTGTGTGTGCTGGTGTGTACTGGTGGGTGCTGGTGTGCACTGGTGTGTTCTGGTGTGTACTGGTATATACTGGTGTGTACTGGTGTGTAATGATGTGTACTGGTGTGTACTGGTGTGTACTTGTGTGCAATGGTATGTGCTGGTGTGAACTGGTGTGTAATGGTGTGTACAGGCGTGTACTTGTGTGTACTGCTGTGTAATGGTGTTTACTGGTGTGTACTGGTGTGTACTTTTGTGTACTGCTGTGTACTGGTGTGTAATGGTGTGTACAGGTGAGTACTGGTGTTTGCTGGTGAGTACTGTTGTGTACTGGTGTGTACTGGTGTGTACTGGTGTGTGCTGGTGAGTACTGGTGTGTGCTGGTGTGTGCTGGTGTGTACTGGTGTGTACTGTGTGTGCTGGTGTGTACTGGTGTGTGCTGGTGTGTACTGGTGTGTGCTGGTGTGGCTGGTGTGTGCTGGTGTGTACTGGTGTGTACTGGTGTGTGCTGGTGTGAGTACTGGGTGTGCGCTGGTGTGTATGGTGTGTACTGGTGGTGTGCTGGTGTGTGCTGGGTGTGTGCTGGTGGTGTAACTGATGAGTACTGGTGTGTACTGGTGAGTACTGGTGTGTGCTGGTGTGTACTGGTGAGTACTAGTGTGTGCTGGTGTGTACTGATGTGCGCTGGTGTGTACTGGTGAGTACTGGGGTGTCTTTGTGTACTGGTGAGTACTGTGTGTGTACTGGTGTGTGCTGTGGTGTGTACTGGTGTGTACTGGTAGGTGGACTGTGAGGACAAACTTGGGGGAAAGAATAGGTAGGGGGTAGGAGCAAATAGGAAATATGTGTACTGGTGAGAACTGGTGTGTGCTGGTGTGTGCTGTGTGTGCTGTTGTGTGCTGGTGTGTACTGGTGAGTACCGGTGTGAAGTACTGGTGTGTACCGGTGAGTGCTGGTGTGTGCTGGTGTGTACGGGTGTGTACTGGTGAGTACTTGGTGAGTACTTGGTGTGTACTAGAACTGTGTGCTGGTGTGTACTGGCAAGTTACTTGGTGTGTGCTGGTGTGGTGCTGTGGTGTGTACTGGTGAGTAACTGGGGTTGCTGGTAGTATGTACTGCGTGGGTGTACTGGTGAGTACTGGAGTGTACTGGTGTGGTGTTAATGTAGAATGCTGGTGTGTACTGGTGTAGACTGGTGTGAACTGGTGAGTACTGGTGTGGGTCGGTACTGGTGGGTGCTGGTGTGTACTGGTGAGTAACTGGTGTGGACTGGTGTGTACTGGTGAGTACTGGTGTGGTGAGTACTGGTGTGGAGTGGTGGTGAGTACTGGTGTGTTACTGGTTGTGTGTTACATGGTGTGGATACTGGGTGGTGTGTATTGGTGTGCGCTGGTGTGTACTGGTGAGTGCTGGATTATGTAATAGGTGTGTACTGGTGTGGCGCCTGGTGTGGTTACTGGTGTGTACTGGTGAGTGCTGGTGTGTACTGGGTGTGTACTGGTGGTGTCACATGGTGGCGCTGGTGTTGTATTGGTGTACTGTGATGTGGCGCTGGGTGAGTAGCTCGGTGTTTACTGGTGTGTGCTGGTGTGGTGGGCAGTGGGTTGTACTAGGTTGCACTGGTGTGTGCTGGTGTTGTACTGGCTGTGCACTGGTGGTGGTGCAGTGTGAAAAATGCATGCTGGTGTGTGCTGATATGTACTGGTGTGTGGCTGGGGTGTGCTGGTGTGGGGTGGCTGGTGTAGTGTACTGGTGTGTACTGGTGTGCGCTGGTGAGTACTTGGTGTGTGACTGGTGGTGTGCTGTGTGTGGCTGGTGTTGTAACTGGGTGTGCACTGGTGTAGTGCAGGTGGTGTTGTGGCTAGTGGTGCGTGAATATGGTAACTGGGGTGGATGCTGGTGTGTGGCTGGGTGTGCACTGGGGTGTGCAGGTGTGGGCTGGGTGTGTACGTGTGTGTGCGGGGGTAATTGGTGTGTGGCGGGTGTGTGTGATGGTGGTGGTGCGCAGGGGTGTGTTGGGGTGGGTACTGTGTGTGTGCTGGTTGTGTGCTTGGTGTGTGCTGGTGTGTGCTGGTATGTACTTGTGTGTATTGGTGTGTACTGATGTGTACTGGAGTGTACTGGCGTGTGCTGGTGTGTGCTTGTGTGTGCGGGTGGTGTGTCTGGTGGTGAATTGGTTGTATTTGTGTGTGTTGCGTGTGTTGCTGGTGGTGTTGGTGTGCCACTGGTGGTGTTTTGGTGTGTGCTGGTGTGGTACTGGTGTGTGACTGGTGTGGTGCTGGTGTGTACTGGTGAGTACTGGTGTGGCTTGTGGTGGAGTAACTGGTGAGGTACTGGTGTGTGTACTGGATGGTGTACTGGTGTGTAACTGGTGTGTGCTGGGTGAGTACTGGTGTGTGGTTGGTGTGGTTGCTGGTGTTGTCCTGGTGTGTACGGTGGTGGTGGCTGGTGTGTACTGGTGTGTGCTGGTTGTACTGGTGTGTGGCTGGTGTGTGCTGGTGTGTGCTGGTGTGTGCTGGTGTGTAAGCTGGTGTGCACTGGTGAGTACTGATGTGCGCTGGTGTGTAACTGGCTGTGTACTGGGGGTGTGTAGGCTGGGTGTGTACTGGTGTGTACTGGTGTGTAACTGGTGAGTACTGGTGTGTACTGGTGTGTGCTGGGGGGTGTGCTGGTGTGTGCTGGTGGTAGTACTGGTGCTGATGCGGTGTGTGCTAGTGTGTGCCTGTGGTGGTGTTGCTGTGTGTACTGGTGTGTACTAGTGTGTACTGGTGAGTACTGGTGTGTACTGGTGAGTACTGGAGTGTACTGGTGTGGCTATAGTGTGTACCGTGGGTGAGTGTACTGGTGTATGTGGATGGTGAGTATTGGTGTGTTACTGGTGTTGTACTGGGGGTGTTGTACTGGGTGTGTGCTGGTGTGTGCTGGTGTGGTACTGGTGTGGTGCGGGTGGTGTGTGATGGTGTGTGGCAGGGTGTGTGTGGGTGTGTACTGGTGGTGCTTGGTGTGTACTGATGTGTGTGGCCTTGTTTTGGTTGTGTGTAGGGGTGTGTACTGGTGTGTACGGGTGGTGGTGTGAGTATCTTGGTGTGTACTGGGTGTGTGATGGTGTGTGGCTGGTGTGTAACTGGTGTTGGACTGGTGGTATTGCAAGGTGTGTGCTGCTGGTGGTGATGGTGTGGATGCTGGTGCTGGGTGTGTGGCCTGGTGTGGCCAGGTGTGTAGCAGGGGTGAGGGTGGGCTGGTGTGTACTGGTGTGTGCTGGTGTGGTACGTGGTTGTGGTGCTGGTGTGTGCTGTGTGTATCTAGGTGGAGTACTAGTGGTGTACTGGTTGAGTAACCTGGTGTGTATCTGATGATGGGGTGCTGGTATGGTGTACTCGGGTGAGTACTGTGGGTGTGCGGTGGTGTGCTGGTGTGGTAACTGGTGAGTACTGGTGTGTGCTGGTGTGTACTGGTGTGGTACTGGTGGAGTACTTGGGTGTGTACTGGTGTGTGCTGGTGTGTGGGGGCGATGTGTGTGTAACTGGTGTGTACTGGTGTGTACTGGGTGAGTACTAGGTGTGTACTGTGTAGTGGTGCTGGTTGTTGTACTGGTGAGTAACTGGTGTGTACAACTGGTGTGTACTGGTAGTCAACTGGTGTGAACTGGTGTGTACTGGTGAGTACTGGTGTGTACTGGTATGTTGCTGGAGTAATACTGGTGTGGTACTAGGTTGTGCGCTGGTGTGTAACTGGGTGAGTACTGGGATGTACGGTGTGTTACTGGTGTGGGCGCGGGTGTGTACTGAGTGTGTACTGGGTGTGTACTGGTGAGTGCGGGTGTGTATTGGTGTGTACTGGTGTGCGCTGGGGGTGTGGGTATTGGTGTGTACTGATGTGCGCTGGTGAGTACTGGTGTGAACTGGTGTGGCGCTTGGTGTGTGCTTGTGTGTACTGGTATTGCACTGGTGTGTGCTGGTGGTTGTACTGGTGTGCACTGTTGTGTGGCAGGTGTGTGCTGCTGTGTGGCTGATATGTTACTGGTGTGGTGCTGGGTGTGGGCTGGTGTGTGCGGCGCGATCGTATGTACTGGGTTGTGTACTTGGTGTGCGCTGGTGTGAGTAATGGTGTGTGCTGCGGAGTGTCTGGTGTGTGCTGGTGTGTATTACTGGTGTGCCCACTGGTGTGTGCAGGTTGTGTGCTGGATGTGTGCAGGATGTGTGAAGGATGTGTGCAGGGTGTGCTTGGTTGTGCACGGGTGTTGTGCAGGGAAGAGTGTGGCTGGTTTGTAATGTTTGTGCTGGTGGCGTACTGGTGTGTCTGGTGTGTGATTGTGTGTGGCCGTGTGTGTTGGTGTGTCTGGTGTGTGGCTGGTGTGTGGCTGGTGTGTGCTGGTGTGGTGCTGGTATGTACTGGTGTGTATTGTGTGTACTGATGTGTACTGGTGTGTACTGGCGTGTGCTGGTGTTGTGCTTGTGTGTGCTGGTGTGTGGCTGGTTGTGAAAAAAAAAAAAAAAAATTGGTGTGTATTTGTGTGTGCTGGTTTGTACTGGTGGTGTTTGGTGTGCACTGGTGTGTTTTGGGTGTGTGCTGGTGAATCCTAGTGTGTACTGGTGTGTGCTGGTGTGTACTGGTGAGTACCGGGATGACTGGTGTGTACTGGTGAGTACCGGGATGACTGGTGTGTACTGGTGAGTACCGGGATGACTGGTGTGTACTGGTGAGTACCGGGATGACTGGTGTGTACTGGTGAGTACTTGTGTGTGTGTGTGTGTGCTTGTGTGTCCTGGTGTGTTACTGTCCTGTGCTGGTGTGTCGGTGTGTGCTGGTGTGGTACTGGTGTTGTGCTGTGTGTGCTGGTGGTGACTGGTGTGTGCTGGTTGTACTGGGTGCACTCGGTGATAACTGAATGTGCGTGGTGGTACTTGTGTGTA
>WNGS01112114.1:6120-19076 GCA_020271785.1 Procambarus virginalis | reverse complement strand
AACATGCCACAGGTAAAGAGCAACTCGCGTCTGCAAAGGCAGGCGGTGGTGTATACTCCCTAGTGTGCTTGCGGGGGTTGAGCTCTGGCTCTTTGGTCCCGCCTTCAAACGTCAATCTTATAACAGGTGTACGGTTTCCTGAGCCTATTGGGCTCTTATCGTATCTACACTTGAAACTGTGTTTGGAGTCAGCCTCCACCACATCGCTTCCTAATGCATTCCATTGTCAACCACTCTGACACTAAAGTTCTTTCTACTGTCTCTGTGGCTCATTTGGGCATTCGGTTTCCACCTGCGTCCCCTAGGGCGTGTGCCCTTGTGTTAAACAGCCTGTCTTTATCCACCAGGTTGTATGTTGCTACTACTGCGCGTGTGCATTAGTACCGTGTTCGCAGTGGCGTGTCCTTACTCCTGGGGTTTTTTATGCTTCTGCTCTTTCGTCCTGCCTCACCCCAGTCGTTTTCCTGGCATCTCCTTTGGTCAGTTTTGCCTGCACTTGCTGCTATGTTGGGGGACGTGGTCGGTTTCCACCACTTCATTGTTTGTGTGTTCCCTTGTTTTCCTCCTCTGCCACAGGGGTGTTCTGCGTGTGTTCCTTGGCTTCTTGGGCTTTTTTCGGCCTGTGTCCTGTGGTGTGCTTCTTTGTCTCGGTCTGTGCTGTTGCTCGTACCTCTTGGTTCGGGTAGGGTTCTGGCGGCAACCCTTCCGCCTTCTTTGGTTTCCTTGCTTGCCCTGCCACTTGGTTTTTTGGGGTCTTGCGATGTCTCGCGTCGGACCCGTCATTTGTTCTCCTGGCGGGTTTGCTTGCTTTGGGATTTGTCTGTTCGGCAGACGTTCCATCTCCTTGTACCACCTGAGTTCGGTGGTCGCGCCCGAGATCTTCTTGCGGCTCCGCCTTTTCCTGGGCTCGGAGGGGCCTTGTCGGGGCTGCTTCCGTCTGCCTCGTGGTCTCGCCTCCGGCTGGTGGTCGGTGTCCCACCTGCGTGTTTCTCTTGGCGGCAGTATGGGGTGTTTTGGCGGTCCTTCCTTTTCCTGTACTTCTTAGGTGGTTCCTCTTGTTAGCGTCGGCCTGGTTTTTTGGTGGGGGTTGGGGGCCGTCGTCGTGCCACATACTGTCGCCTCTCTTTTTGTGCGGCGCTGGCGGAGTCGCTTTGGCTTGCTTTCGGTCTTGCTTCTACACCGCTTAGTAAGCTGTCTTGTGCTTCGTTTCCCCTCCGGCCTGTTCGTGCGCCGCTTGCACCATCCTGGTTTCTGGTCAGCGTGCTCTGTCTTCTCCTCGGTTGGTAGTGCCTCTTCGGTTCCGGTTTGTTTTTCGTCGGCTCTTTTCCTTTTGGGCTTTTGCCTCTGGGGGTCGGGTCGCTGTGTTTTCCTGCTCCTTTGGTTTTAGCGTTTTGGTTGTTTGGGTGGTGTCCGCCTCCCGGTTCCGTCCCTTTGATCTTCCTCTGTGGGTAGTTAGCTCCGGGGAGCCGACGGGGCTCCCCCAGAAAACCAGCGTTGAATGTAATGAAACGCCATTTTCTGGGTGAGTCCCGGAGGCTCCCCGGCAACCCTCCCTCCCTCCGGTCGGCGGTTTTTCGCGTGTCTTGACATCCAGCCTCAGAACTGATGGGTGGATAGCCGGCGTGGGAGGTCTGGGGCTCCACCTTCCCCCTCCCGGGGAGGGGGGAGCTGCGCAGACAGCGGCGCGGTGACGTGTGACGTCACACTAGTTTGCTTGTTTTCTGTTTGGGAGTTCTATCCACTAGTTCGGATTTTGGTAGCAATTTTAACCAGAATAGGGGTTTGTTTTGGGGCGCTTACCTTTCTGGGTGCCTGTCCCGGTCGATGGCAGACATAGAATGCTTCCAACCACACGGGGGCTTCTATAGGCCATTGCTCCCCGTGCCTCTCTGAGGGGGCCCGGTTCTGGCCGTGGTCTCCGGTAGGCCTAAGAACTCCATACACATGACTGATGCCAAAGTCTGAAATTAGCATATCAGCCTGGGATAGCTCCGGGGAGCCTCCGGGACTCACCCAGAAAATGGCGTTTCATTACATTCAACGCTGGTTTTTTAGCCATTCTTCTCCTCCTCCTCTTGCTAAAAAATTATCCCGGTCGATGGAGTAGTGGCTGTTTTCATAGTGGTAGTCTGTCGGTTTTATTCGCCTGGTACCTCTTATATGAAAAGCTGGACATTCAGCATTGAAGCACTCTTTCCTGTCCAAAGAGTTCTTGCAAATTTCTGGGTGAAAGAATTCACAGCTTTTGGTACATTTGCCTGTATTGAGGAGGTTCCTGCACTTTCTAGGGTGATCGTATGTACATGTTCCATTTATTCTTCCCGATTCCCCATGCTTACCGGTAGCCCATTTGTAATACCAACAGATTTTGGGGCCTTGTTTTGTTTGTTTCCCTTTGCCAGGGACCGCACTCTGCTGCGGCGTCCCCGACACTGTGCCCTGCTCCGGTGCCTGTGACACCGCGCTCCGCTCCGGGGCCTGTGACACCGCACCCTGCTCAGGCGTCCGCGACTCCGCGCCCTGCTGAGGCGTCCCCGACTCTGCGCTCCGCTCAGGCGTCCCCGACTCCGCGCTCCGCTCAGACGTCCCCGACTCCGCGCCCCGCTCAGGCGTCCCCGACTCCGCGCCCCGCTCAGGCGTCCCCGACTCCGCGCCCCGCTCAAGCGTCCCCGACTCCGTGCCCTGCTCAGGCGTCCCCGACTCCGTGCCCTGCTCAGGCGCCGCTGCCACCGAGCTCTGTGCCACATCTGGTTGTACCTTGGTGTCATGTACAGTTTGTTTGAAGACATTAGAAATTGCTATGCAGGCATTAATTAGTAATTCTCTGTTTTCGGCGGGAGTTTTATCCAGGATTTCCATCAATTTCAAAAAAATTACATCATCCTTTTTGCAGAGCCAGTACACAGAGTGGTCACTGGGACCATTTCTCCTTGAATTGTTAGTCATGTTGGCACATTTTTTGTGTATGGCTGATGAACAGAGTTGGCATTGAAAGCTCTGTTGGTAATCTACCTTCATGTTGCATTCTATGCACGTTTTTATCAAAGTCATTTTTGGACACTTCTGTTCAGTGGTGGTGGTCTTACAAGGTGGGGTGTTGACCGGTGGGGGGGTTGACCGCGGGTGCTGGCCGTGGGTGCTGGCCGTGGGTGCTGGCCGTGGGTATTGACCATGGGTATTTACCAACTTGAGACAGGCCTGGAGGAGGCTGTATGGACGGCCAGTGTTACTACCATGTGTCGCACTCTTAATTTGTTTTGTTCACTTGTTAGATTACATTACTTGCATTTTCCCACTAGTTATCTTACAGCGGAGGCGTCTAGTTTCTGTGTCTGGGCACTAGTTACCTGAGTACATTACACTATTTGAAAGAATACACACACAGAGGGTACTGGGGTGGGCCTACCTCCAAATGGCCCTTGTTTACATACACACGACGGACTTATTTTGTGTATAATTTGTTCACTTGATATTAAAATATGTTATCTTAATTTTTGTTATACTAGACACAGGTTTTGCATAGAGTGCTTAGCACTATGGGCACTGATTACTTGATGTTTCAATAGCGAGAGATGTGATTTATTGACGACTTGGCAACTATCGTCTAAGGCCTCCTGGCACCACGAGGGCAGGCGTTGACTACACACGAATTTCACTTATTTTTCCTTGAACACAAACGGTCGGATGGTAATCACTATGATATATTGGTTAATATGTTGAGACACACTTTAAAAGTTATCTGATTGTGTTTAGTTCCTGTATCACTGAAATGACCCTAGATATATATAGTTTTCCGCGGAGCTCGCACCACGTGGCCCTTCCCCTCTCACACCCAACAAGGACCTCCTAAGGAGGTGTGTGAAGAACTCAACAAGAGGTTCCAGGAGGTCTTCACAATAGAACAAAGTGAGGACACTGTGCTAGGAGAAAGGGAGGTAAACCAGGCGGCCTTGGAAGAGTTCGAAATTACGAGAGAGGAGGTCAGCGAGGGAGGAGACACCTGCTGGATCTGGATGTTAGAAAGGCTGTTGGTCCAGACGGGATCTCACCATGGATACTGAAAGAGTGTGCAGAGGCACTTTGCTTGCCACTCTCCATAGTGTATAGTAAGTCACTGGAGACGGGAGACCTACCAGAACTATGGAAGACGGCAAATGTGGTCCCAATATACAAAAAGGGCGACAGGCAAGAGGCACTGAACTACAGGCCAGTGTCCTTGACTTGTATACCATGCAAGGTGATGGAGAAGATCGTGAGGAAAAACCTGGTAATACATCTGAAGAGAAGGGACTTCGTGACAAATCGCCAACATGGGTTCAGGGAGGGTAAATCTTGCCTTACAGGCTTGATAGAATTCTACGAACAGGTGACAAAGATTAAGCAAGAAAGAGAGGGCTGGGCAGACTGCATTTTCTTGGACTGTCGGAAAGCCTTTGACACAGTGCCGCATAAGAGGCTGGTACATAAGCTGGGGAGACAGGCAGGTGTAGCTGGTAAGGTGCTCCAGTGGATAAGGGAGTACCTAAGCAATAGGAAGCAAAGAGTTATGGTGAGGGGTGAGACCTCCAATTGGTGTGAAGTCACCAGTGGAGTCCCACAGGGCACTGTACTCGGTCCTATCTTGTTTCTGATATATGTAAATGATCTCCCGGAGGGTATCGATTCATTTCTCTTAATGTTTGCGGACGATGCCAAAATTATGAGAAGGATTAAAACAGAAGAAGACTGTTTGAGGCTTCAAGAAGACCTAGACAAGCTGAAGGAATAGTCGAACAAATGGTTGTTAGAGTTTAACCCAACCAAATGTAATGTAATGAAGATAGGTGTAGGAAGCAGGAGGCCAGATACAAGGTACCATCTGGGAGAGGAAATTCTTCAGGAGTCAGAGAAAGAAAAAGATTTGGGGGTTGATATCACGCCAGACCTGTCTCCTGCAGCACATATCAAGAGGATAACATCAGCGGCATATGCCAGGCTGGCCAACATACGAACGGCATTCAGAAACTTGTGTAAAGAATCATTCAGAACTTTGTATACCACATATGTCAGGCCAATCCTGGAGTATGGTATACAAAGACTGTTTAGACAAAGACAAAGATATAACATCGGCCGATGTTATATCTCATGTCATACCCGGCCGATGTTATACCTCACATCATACCCGGCCGATGTTATACCTCACGTCATACCCGGCCGATGTTATACCTCACATCATACCTGGCCGATGTTATACCTCACGTCATACCTGGCCGATGTTATACCTCACATCATACCTGGCCGATGTTATACCTCACGTCATACCTGGCCGATGTTATACCTCACGTCATACCTGGCCGATTTTATACCTCACATCATACCTGGCCGATGATATACCTCACATCATACCCGGCCGATGTTATACCTCACATCATACCTGGCCGATGTTATACCTCACGTCATACCTGGCCGATGTTATACCTCACGTCATACCTGGCCGATGTTATACCTCAATTCATACCTGGACGATGTTATACCTCACGTCATACCTGGCCGATGTTATACCTCACATCATACCTGGACGATGATATACCTCACATCATACCCGGCCGATGTTATACCTCACATCATACCTGGCCGATGTTATACCTCACATCATACCTGGCCGATGATATACCTCACATCATACCCGGCCGATGTTATACCTCACATCATACCTGGCCGATGTTATACCTCACGTCATACCTGGCCGATGTTATACCTCACGTCATACCTGGCCGATGTTATACCTCACGTCATACCTGGCCGATGTTGTACCTCACATCATACCTGGCCGATGTTATACCTCACATCATACCCGGCCGATGTTATACCTCACGTCATACCTGGCCGATGTTATACCTCACGTCATACCTGGCCGATGTACCTCACATCATACCTGGCCGATGTTGTACCTCACATCATACCCGGCCGATGTTATACCTCACATCATACCTGGCCGATGTTGTACCTCACATCATACCCGGCCGATGTTATACCTCACATCATACCTGGCCGATGTTGTACCTCACATCATACCGGCCGATGTTATACCTCACATCATACCTGGCCGATGTTGTACCTCACATCATACCCAGCCGATGTTATACCTCACATCATACCTGGCCGATGTTATACCTCACGTCATACCTGGCCGATGTTATACCTCACGTCATACCTGGCCGATGTTATACCTCACGTCATACCTGGCCGATGTTATACCTCACGTCATACCTGGCCGATGTTGTACCTCACATCATACCTGGCCGATGTTATACCTCACATCATACCGGCCGATGTTATACCTCACGTCATACCTGGCCGATGTTATACCTCACGTCATACCCGGCCGATGTTATACCTCACATCATACCTGGCCGATGTTGTACCTCACATCATACCTGGCCGATGTTATACCTCACATCATACCTGGCCGATGTTGTACCTCACATCATACCCGGCCGATGTTATACCTCACATCATACCTGGCCGATGTTGTACCTCACATCATACCCGGCCGATGTTATACCTCACATCATACCTGCCGATGTTATACCTCACGTCATACCTGCCGATGTTATACCTCACGTCATACCTGGCCGATGTTATACCTCACGTCATACCTGGACGATGTTATACCTCACTTCATACCTGGCCGATGTTATACCTCACATCATACCTGGCCGATGATATACCTCACATCATACCCGGCCGATGTTATACCTCACATCATACCTGGCCGATGTTATACCTCACGTCATACCTGGCCGATGTTATACCTCACGTCATACCTGGCCGATGTTATACCTCACATCATACCCGGCCGATGTTATACCTCACGTCATACCTGGCCGATGTTATACCTCACGTCATACCTGGCCGATGTTATACCTCACGTCATACCTGGCCGATGTTGTACCTCACATCATACCTGGCCGATGTTATACCTCACATCATACCCGGCCGATGTTATACCTCACGTCATACCTGGCCGATGTTATACCTCACGTCATACCTGGCCGATGTACCTCACATCATACCTGGCCGATGTTGTACCTCACATCATATCCGGCCGATGTTATACCTCACATCATACCTGGCCGATGTTGTACCTCACATCATACCCGGCCGATGTTATACCTCACATCATACCTGGCCGATGTTGTACCTCACATCATACCCGGCCGATGTTATACCTCACATCATACCTGGCCGATGTTATACCTCACGTCAACATACCCCGCTGAGCGGTAAAGTAAATTCAGGCAAAAAGTATACAAATTTTACTTCAAAAAGAAAAGAAAGAAATAACAAGTGAATTACAGCAACACTTCTTGGCTGTTACACAATAACAAAATACACACGACTGTTACGTTAATCAATTTATACAATCAGAACAAATAAGGACTTACGAAATTATGTTCACTGGAAGCACCACAATCTGGGCACGAAACAGCTGGGAACATGAATAGCTAGGAACAGGAACAACTGGGAACAGGAAGATCATGCCTCTCACAGCTACTTGACCATTATGACAAAATCACTGAGGCATTAGAAGAAAAACATAATGCAGATGTTATATACACAGATCTTGCAAAGGCATTTGACAAATGTGACCATGGAGTGATTGCACATAAAATGAGGTCAATGGAAATAACTGGTAAAGTAGGACGCTGGATACTCAGTTTCCTGTCGAACAGAACACAAAGAGTAACAGTCAATCAAGTAAAATCGAGTCCGAGCGCAGTTAAAAGCTCTGTACCTCAAGGTACAGTCCTTGCACCACTGCTTTTCCTTATTCTCATATCAGATATAGACAAAAATACAAATCACAGCTTCGTGTCATCCTTTGCAAAAATCAAAAATTGATACAAAAATCAGTACGAAAATTACCTCTGCTGAAGACATTGAAAAACTACAAACAGACATTAACAAAGTTTTCGATTGAGCAGCAGAAAATAACATGATGTTTAACGGTGATAAATTCCAGGTACTCAGATACGGTAAAAATGAGGATCTGAAACATAATACAGGGTTCAAAACACAATCGAATCTGCCCATAGTAGGAAAACAGCATGTCAAGGATTTGGGAATAATGATGTTCGACGACCTAACGTTTACGGAGCATAACCAAGCAAGTATTGCGTCAGCCAGAAAAATTATAAGATGGATTACGAGAACCTTCAAGTCCAGAGGTCCCATCACAATGGTTGTGCTCTTCAAATCACTTGTGTTGTCCCGTCTTAAGTACTACTCAGTACTCACTTCCCCCTTCAGAGCAGGAGAGATTGCTGAAATAGAGTGAATACAGAGAACATATACGGTACGCATAGACGAGATAAAGCACCTAAATTATTGGGATCGTCTAAAAGCTCTCCAAATGTACTCACTAGAAAGGAGACGAGAGAGATACCAATAATATACACATGAAAAATACTGGAGGGCCAGGTCCCAAATCTACACAGTAAAATAACAACGTACTGGAGTGAATGACATGGAAGAAAATGCAGAATAGAACCAGTGAAGAGCAGAGGTGCCACAGGCACAATCAGAGAACACTGTATGAACATCAGAGGTCCACGGTTGTTCAACGTCCTACCAGCGAGCATCAGAAATATTGCCGGAACAACCGTGGACATCTTCAAGAGGAAACTAGATTGTTCTCTTAAAGGAGTTTTTTTTATTATTATTATTATTTTCTGCCACAGACGTGGCCACACATTTACAATACTAACCAGCATATATACATTTTCTTCTGTCCTCCATGGACAGGGTTAGAGATCAGTTAAACATATAGTTCAGGGTCTCCAAGGAGTGCCAGACCAACCGGGCTGTGGTGGGTATGTGGGCCTGCGGGCCGCTCCAAGCAACAGCCTGGTGGACCAAACTCTCACAAGTCAAGCCTGGCCTCGGGCCGGGCTTGGGGAGTAGAAGAACTCCCAGAACCCCATCAAGCAGGAACAGCTGGGAAAATGAACTGCTGGGAACAGGAACCGCTGGAACAGGAACAGCTGGGAACAGTAACAGCTAGGAACAGTATCAGCTGGGAACAGTAACAGCTGGGAACAGTAACAGCTGGGAACAGTTTCAGCTGGGAACAGTATCAGCTGGGAACAGTAACAGCTGGGAACAGTAACAGCTGGGAACAGTATCAGCTGGGAACAGTATCAGCTGGGAACAGTAACAGCTGGGAACAGTAACAGCTGGGAACAGTATCAGCTAGGAACAGTATCAGCTGGGAACAGTAACAGCTGGGAACAGTAACAGCTGGGAACATGAACAGCTGGGAACAGTATCAGCTGGGAACAGTATCAGCTGGGAACAGTATCAGCTGGGAACAGTAACAGCTGGGAACAGTAACAGCTGGGAACAGTAACAGCTGGGAACAGTAACAGCTGGGAACAGTAACAGCTGGGAACATGAACAGCTGGGAACATGAACAACTGGGAACATGAACAGTGGCAGCTGGAATGTTTACCCTGTGGAGAGCCCCTGAGAAAGACTGGGGGGGTGTCGGTGTTGTTGTTGTTGTTGTTGAGTTAGGGGCGACGACGATCGTGGGATCGGGTGCGCCCCAGCGTACCTGTTAAGGGTGAATCGCGAAGCCAGGAGAGGCGAAACGCCAAGCCAAAACGCGAAACACTAGGAACTAACATGCCATACGGCAAAGAAACGCACAAAGGGAGAGGCACGAGCACTGAATATAACATTACATATAGCAAATACACAGTTGCGTTGCTCCTGGGAGTATGGGTTCGAGTCACTTCTGGGGTGTGAGTTTTCAGTTGTATCTAGTCCTGGGGACCATTCAGGCTTGTTTGCATTTGTGTTCCTCACGTGTTGCCCCAAAAAATGAGGTGATTTGATAAAATGCTATGCCCAAGATTACCATCCGAGTGCCGGCGGGGAAGTGGTTCATATAGCTTCGGCTATCACTTCCTTATGTCCGGTCGTGATGGTCAAGTGGTTTAAGGCGTCCCTGTACATACCAGTTGCGTTGCTCCTGGGAGTATGGGTTCGAGTCACTTCTGGGGTGTGGGTTTTCAGTTGTATCTAGTCCTGGGGACCATTCAGGCTTGTTTGCATTTGTGTTCCTCACGTGTTGCCCCACAAAATGAGGTGATTTGATAAAATGCTATGCCCAAGATTACCATCCGAGTGCCGGCGGGGAAGTGGTTCATATAGCTTCAGCTATCACTTCCTTATGTCCGGTCGTGATGGTCAAGTGGTTTAAGGCGTCCCTGTACATACCAGTTGTGTTGCTCCTGGGAGTATGGGTTCGAGTCACTTCTGGGGTGTGGGTTTTCAGTTGTATCTAGTCCTGGGGACCATTCAGGCTTGTTTGCATTTGTGTTCCTCACGTGTTGCCCCACAAAATGAGGTGATTTGATAAAATGCTATGCCCAAGATTACCATCCGAGTGCCGGCGGGGAAGTGGTTCATATAGCTTCGGCTATCACTTCCTTATGTCCGGTCGTGATGGTCAAGTGGTTTAAGGCGTCCCTGTACATACCAGTTGTGTTGCTCCTGGGAGTATGGGTTCGAGTCACTTCTGGGGTGTGAGTTTTCAGTTATATATATATATATATATATATATATATATATATATATATATATATATATATATATATATATATAAATCAACTCTTAACAACACCAAACCACACCACACCATCACTCATCACCCATCACCCATATATATATATATATATATATATATATATATATATATATATATATATATATATATATATATATATATATGAAAATGAAAACTCACACCCCAGAAGTGACTCGAACCCATACTCCCAGGAGCAACGCAACTGGTATGTACAAGACGCCTTAAACCACTTGACCATCACGACCGGACAATAATGAGGTGATAGCCGAAGCTATTTGAACCACCTCACCGCCGGCACTCGGATGGTTATGGCTATCACCTCATTATTGTCCGTTCGTGATGGTCAAGTGGTTTAAGGCGTCTTGTACATACCAGTTGCGTTGCTCCTGGGAGTATGGGTTCGAGTCACTTCTGGGGTGTGAGTTTTCATTCGCATATAGTCCTGGGGACCATTCAGGCTTGTTCGCATTTGTGTTCCTCACATGTGCCCCAAAGAATGAGGTGATTTGGTAAAATGCTATGCCCAAGATAACCATCCGAGTGCCGGCGGTGAGGTGGTTCAAATAGCTTCGGCTATCACCTCATTATGTCCGGTCGTGATGGTCAAGTGGTTTAAGGCGTCTTGTACATACCAGTTGCGTTGCTCCTGGGAGTATGGGTTCGAGTCACTTCTGGGGTGTGAGTTTTCATTCGCATATAGTCCTGGGGACCATTCAGGCTTGTTCGCATATATATATATATATATATATATATATATATATATATATATATATATATATATATATATATATATATATATATATATATATATATATATATATATATATATATATGAAATATATATAGGCTGAAATGTTGCAGCTAGCAAGACCATTGTAGAAGTAGTCGATGGTTGAGTTGGGCTGGCTGCAGGAAGTGAAGAGGGTTGTGGTCCGTGTAGATGGTGGTGGACCGAGTACTTTGCAGGTATGGTGCAAAGTGCTTCCTTTGTAGTTTCTGGTAGTTGGTAGGTAGAATTTCTTTGCCTTGTTGTACCAGGTCACCCCCGATGCCGGTACCACTGGCGTTGATATGGAGGATGAGAGACTTGGTGATATCTGGCGAGGCGAGAGTAGTATTAGAATAAGGTAAAGGAGCACAATTATTGTCCTGAAAGTAATTATGGATGTCAGTAAGGATTTCCGAATTGGAAAGCGCTGTCTCAGTGTCAGTGCTTTCGGAAGGAGAAGCAGGGAAGGTCTCACTGTGGCTGTATGGACCTGTAAAGGTGGAGAAGTTTAGTAGCACAGTGGGAGGAGTACCATGATAGAGCTTTAGTAAGTTGATGTGGCACAGCTGGGTCTTCCACCGCCTATCGGGGGTCTCGAGAACGTAGTTGTAGTTATTCCGGCACTCCTTAACACGGTAAGGTCCTGAAAACCTGTTTTGCAAAGGAGAACCTGGGATTGGGAAGTAGGCGAGTACTAAGTCTCCCGGTTTAAACTTCCTTACTTGCCAGTGCTGGTCATAACGAGTCTTCATCCTCTCCTGGGCTTTCAGTAGGTTGTTTCTGGCAAAGGAATGGACCCTCTCTAGAATGTGTCGGAGGTTTTGAAGAAACTGGGGCACATTCTGATGCTCACTGAAGGTGGCATCACGTAGAGAGTCCTTGAAAGCCTTGAGAGGTGTACGGCACTTACGTCCGTAGAGCATCTCATAAGGAGATACTCCTAGTGACTCGTTGGGAAGACTTCTGAAAATACACATGATGAGATCAAGTTGCCTATCCCAATCCTTAGAGGTTTCATTGCAAAACTTTTTTAGGAGTGCTTTGATAGTCTGATGACTACGCTCAAGAGAACCCTGTGAAGCAGGATGATAGGGGCTGGACAGTACTGTTTGATGTTGAACTCCTCCAGAGTCCGTTTGAAGAGATCACTGGTGAAGTTGGTGCCACAGTCGCTCTGAATCTCCCTCGGAAATCCATACTGGGTGAAGATCTTCAGCAAATTTTTTACCACTGTAGCAGCCGTATTGTTTTTCACTGGAACTGCTATGGGGAATCTGGTGGTAGGACACAGGATGGTTAAGATATAGACGTTGCCGGAACTGGTCCGAGGCAAAGGACCAACACAGTCAATAATAAGTCTGTGGAAAGGTTCCTCAGGCACCTGGATGGGTGTCAGTGGTGCTCTGGGGATAGCAACGTTCGGTTTACCTGCCATCTGACACACGTGGCATTGCTTTACATGTTGTTTAACATCATTAACCATACCTGGCCAGTAGTAGTCTTGTCGAATCCCATGGTAGGTCTTGTTAAACCCGTAGTGTGATAGTGCCT
>WNGS01112110.1:0-30610 GCA_020271785.1 Procambarus virginalis | reverse complement strand
GGCCTGGCTCTGGTCACCAGTAGGCCTGGCTCTGGTCCCCAGTAGGGCCTGGCTCTGGTCCACAGTAGGGCCTGGCTCTGGTCACCAGTAGGGCCTGGCTCTGGTCACCAGTAGGCCTGGCTCTGGTCACCAGTAGGGCCTGGCTCTGGTCACCAGTAGGCCTGGCTCTGGTCACCAGTAGGCCTGGCTCTGGTCCCCAGTAGGGCCTGGCTCTGGTCCCCAGTAGGCCTGGCTCTGGTCACCAGTAGGGCCTGGCTCTGGTCCCAGTAGGCCTGGCTCTGGTCACCAGTAGGGCTGGCTCTGGTCCCAGTAGGGCTGGCTCTGGTCCCAGTAGGCCTGGCTCTGGTCCCAGTAGGGCCTGGCTCTGGTCACCAGTAGGCCTGGCTCTGGTCACCAGTAGGGCCTGGCTCTGGTCCCCAGTAGGCCTGGCTCTGGTCACCAGTAGGCCTGGCTCTGGTCCCCAGTAGGGCCTGGCTCTGGTCCCCAGTAGGGCCTGGCTCTGGTCCCAGTAGGGCTGGCTCTGGTCCCCAGTAGGGCCTGGCTCTGGTCCCCAGTAGGCCTGGCTCTGGTCACCAGTAGGCCTGGCTCTGGTCACCAGTAGGCCTGGCTCTGGTCCCCAGTAGGCCTGGCTCTGGTCCCCAGTAGGGCCTGGCTCTGGTCACCAGTAGGGCCTGGCTCTGGTCCCAGTAGGGCCTGGCTCTGGTCCCAGTAGGGCCTGGCTCTGGTCCCCAGTAGGCCTGGCTCTGGTCACCAGTAGGCCTGGCTCTGGTCCCCAGTAGGCCTGGCTCTGGTCACCAGTAGGGCCTGGCTCTGGTCCCCAGTAGGGCCTGGCCTGGTCCCCAGTAGGCCTGGCTCTGGTCCCCAGTAGTGCCTGGCTCTGGTCACCAGTAGGGCCTGGCTCTGGTCCCCAGTAGGGCCTGGCTCTGGTCCCCAGTAGGGCCTGGCTCTGGTCCCAGTAGGGCCTGGCTCTGGTCACCAGTAGGCCTGGCTCTGGTCTCCAGTAGGCCTGGCTCTGGTCCCCAGTAGGGCCTGGCTCTGGTCCCCAGTAGGGCCTGGCTCTCTGGTCACCAGTAGGGCCTGGATCTGGTCACCAGTAGGCCTGGCTCTGGTCACCAGTAGGCCTGGCTCTGGTCACCAGTAGGCCTGGCTCTGGTCACCAGTAGGCTGGCTCTGGTCCCCAGTAGGGCTGGCTCTGGTCACCAGTAGGGCCTGGCTCTGGTCACCAGTAGGGCCCGGCTCTGGTCCCCAGTAGGGCCTGGCTCTGGTCACCAGTAGGGCTGGCTCTGGTCACCAGTAGGCCCGGCTCTGGTCCCCAGTAGGGTGGCTCTGGTCCCCAGTAGGGCCTGGCTCTGGTCACCAGTAGGGGGCTGGTCTGGTCACCAGTAGGGTGGCTCTGGTCCCAAGTAGGGCCTGGCTCTGGTCACCAGTAGGGCCGGTCTGGTCCCCAGTAGGGCCTGGCTCTGGTCCCCAGTAGGCCTGGCTCTGGTCCCCAGTAGGCCTGGCTCTGGTCACCAGTAGGGCCTGGCTCTGGTCCAGTAGGGCCTGGCTCTGGTCCCCAGTAGGGCCTGGCTCTGGTCCCCAGTAGGCCTGGCTCTGGTCACCAGTAGGGCCTGGCTCTGGTCCCCAGTAGGGCCGGCTCTGGTCACCAGTAGGCCTGGCTCTGGTCACCAGTAGGCCTGGCTCTGGTCACCAGTAGGCCTGGCTCTGGTCACCAGTAGGCCTGGCTCTGGTCACCAGTAGGCCTGGCTCTGGTCACCAGTAGGCCTGGCTCTGGTCACCAGTAGGCTGGCTCTGGTCCCAGTAGGGCCTGGCTCTGGTCCCCAGTAGGGCTGGCTCTGGTCACCAGTAGGCCCGGCTCTGGTCACCAGTAGGGCCTGGCTCTGGTCACCAGTAGGGCCTGGCTCTGGTCCCCAGTAGGGCCTGGCTCTGGTCCCCAGTAGGCCTGGCTCTGGTCACCAGTAGGGCCTGGCTCTGGTCCCCAGTAGGCCTGGCTCTGGTCACCAGTAGGGCCTGGCTCTGGTCCCAGTAGGGCTGGCTCTGGTCACCAGTAGGCCTGGCTCTGGTCCCCAGTAGGGCCTGGCTCTGGTCACCAGTAGGCCTGGCTCTGGTCACCAGTAGGGCCTGGCTCTGGTCCCAGTAGGCCTGGCTCTGGTCACCAGTAGGCCTGGCTCTGGTCCCCAGTAGGGCCTGGCTCTGGTCCCCAGTAGGGCCTGGCTCTGGTCCCAGTAGGGCCTGGCTCTGGTCACAGTAGGCCTGGCTCTGGTCACCAGTAGGCCTGGCTCTGGTCACCAGTAGGCCTGGCTCTGGTCACCAGTAGGCCCGGCTCTGGTCCCCAGTAGGGCCTGGCTCTGGTCCCAGTAGGGCCTGGCTCTGGTCACCAGTAGGGCCTGGCTCTGGTCCCAGTAGGCCTGGCTCTGGTCACCAGTAGGCCTGGCTCTGGTCCCAGTAGGGCCTGGCTCTGGTCACCAGTAGGGCCTGGCTCTGGTCCCAGTAGGGCCTGGCTCTGGTCCCAGTAGGCCTGGCTCTGGTCCCCAGTAGGCCTGGCTCTGGTCACCAGTAGGGCCTGGCTCTGGTCCCCAGTAGGGCCTGGCTCTGGTCCCCAGTAGGGCCTGGCTCTGGTCCCCAGTAGGGCCTGGCTCTGGTCACCAGTAGGCCTGGCTCTGGTCACCAGTAGGGCCTGGCTCTGGTCCCAGTAGGGCCTGGCTCTGGTCCCCAGTAGGGCCTGGCTCTGGTCCCAGTAGGGCCTGGCTCTGGTCACCAGTAGGCCTGGCTCTGGTCACCAGTAGGCCTGGCTCTGGTCACCAGTAGGCCTGGCTCTGGTCACCAGTAGGCCTGGCTCTGGTCCCAGTAGGGCCTGGCTCTGGTCACCAGTAGGGCCTGGCTCTGGTCACCAGTAGGGCCTGGCTCTGGTCCCCAGTAGGGCCTGGCTCTGGTCACCAGTAGGGCTGGCTCTGGTCACCAGTAGGCCCGGCTCTGGTCCCCAGTAGGGCCTGGCTCTGGTCCCCAGTAGGGCCTGGCTCTGGTCACCAGTAGGGCCTGGCTCTGGTCACCAGTAGGGCTGGCTCTGGTCCCCAGTAGGGCCTGGCTCTGGTCACCAGTAGGGCCTGGCTCTGGTCCCCAGTAGGGCCTGGCTCTGGTCCCCAGTAGGCCTGGCTCTGGTCCCCAGTAGGGCCTGGCTCTGGTCACCAGTAGGGCCTGGCTCTGGTCCCCAGTAGGGCCTGGCTCTGGTCCCCAGTAGGGCCTGGCTCTGGTCCCCAGTAGGGCCTGGCTCTGGTCACCAGTAGGGCCCGGCTCTGGTCCCCAGTAGGGCCTGGCTCTGGTCACCAGTAGGCCTGGCTCTGGTCCCCAGTAGGCCTGGCTCTGGTCACCAGTAGGCCGGCTCTGGTCACCAGTAGGCCTGGCTCTGGTCACCAGTAGGCCTGGCTCTGGTCACCAGTAGGCCCGGCTCTGGTCACCAGTAGGGCCTGGCTCTGGTCCCAGTAGGGCCCGGCTCTGGTCCCCAGTAGGGCCTGGCTCTGGTCACCAGTAGGCCCGGCTCTGGTCACCAGTAGGGCCTGGCTCTGGTCACCAGTAGGCCTGGCTCTGGTCCCAGTAGGGCCTGGCTCTGGTCCCCAGTAGGCCTGGCTCTGGTCACCAGTAGGGCCTGGCTCTGGTCCCCAGTAGGCCTGGCTCTGGTCACCAGTAGGCCTGGCTCTGGTCCCAGTAGGCCTGGCTCTGGTCACCAGTAGGCCCGGCTCTGGTCCCCAGTAGGGCCTGGCTCTGGTCCCCAGTAGGGCCTGGCTCTGGTCCCCAGTAGGGCCTGGCTCTGGTCCCCAGTAGGCCTGGCTCTGGTCACCAGTAGGGCCTGGCTCTGGTCCCCAGTAGGGCCTGGCTCTGGTCCCAGTAGGCCTGGCTCTGGTCCCCAGTAGGGCCTGGCTCTGGTCACCAGTAGGGCCTGGCTCTGGTCCCCAGTAGGCCTGGCTCTGGTCCCCAGTAGGGCCTGGCTCTGGTCCCAGTAGGGCCTGGCTCTGGTCACCAGTAGGCCTGGCTCTGGTCCCAGTAGGGCCTGGCTCTGGTCACCAGTAGGGCCTGGCTCTGGTCCCAGTAGGGCCTGGCTCTGGTCCCCAGTAGGGCCTGGCTCTGGTCACCAGTAGGCCTGGCTCTGGTCACCAGTAGGCCTGGCTCTGGTCACCAGTAGGCCTGGCTCTGGTCACCAGTAGGCCTGGCTCTGGTCCCCAGTAGGGCCTGGCTCTGGTCCCCAGTAGGCCTGGCTCTGGTCACCAGTAGGGCCTGGCTCTGGTCCCAGTAGGCCTGGCTCTGGTCACCAGTAGGGCCTGGCTCTGGTCCCCAGTAGGGCTGGCCTCTGGTCACCAGTAGGCCTGGCTCTGGTCCCCAGTAGGGCCTGGCTCTGGTCACCAGTAGGCCCGGCTCTGGTCACCAGTAGGGCCTGGCTCTGGTCCCCAGTAGGCTGGCTCTGGTCACCAGTAGGCCTGGCTCTGGTCCCCAGTAGGGTCTGGCTCTGGTCCCCAGTAGGCCTGGCTCTGGTCACCAGTAGGGCCTGGCTCTGGTCCCCAGTAGGCCTGGCTCTGGTCACCAGTAGGCCGGCTCTGGTCACCAGTAGGCCTGGCTCTGGTCACCAGTAGGCCCGGCTCTGGTCCCCAGTAGGGCCTGGCTCTGGTCCCCAGTAGGGCCTGGCTCTGGTCACCAGTAGGGCCTGGCTCTGGTCCCCAGTAGGCCTGGCTCTGGTCACCAGTAGGCCTGGCTCTGGTCCAAGTAGGGCCTGGCTCTGGTCACCAGTAGGGCCTGGCTCTGGTCCCCAGTAGGGCCTGGCCTGGTCCCCAGTAGGCCTGGCTCTGGTCCCCAGTAGGCCTGGCTCTGGTCACCAGTAGGGCCTGGCTCTGGTCCCCAGTAGGGCCTGGCTCTGGTCCCCAGTAGGGCCTGGATCTGGTCACCAGTAGGCCTGGCTCTGGTCTCCAGTAGGGCCTGGCTCTGGTCCCCAGTAGGGCCTGGCTCTGGTCCCCAGTAGGGCCTGGCTCTGGTCCCCAGTAGGGCCTAGATCTGATCACCAGAAGGCCTGGCTCTGGTCACCAGTAGGCCTGGCTCTGGTCACCAGTAGGCCTGGCTCTGGTAACCAGTAGGCCTGGCTCTGGTCCCCAGTAGGGCCTGGCTCTGGTCACCAGTAGGGCCTGGCTCTGGTCACCAGTAGGGCCCGGCTCTGGTCCCCAGTAGGGCCTAGCTCTGGTCACCAGTAGGGCTGGCTCTGGTCACCAGTAGGCCCAGCTCTGGCCCCCAGTAGGTCCTGGCTCTGGTCACCAGTAGGGCCTGGCTCTGGTCCCCAGTAGGGCCTGGCCATGGTCCCCAGTAGGCCTGGCTCTGGTCCCCAGTAGTGCCTGGCTCTGGTCACCAGTAGGGCCTGGCTCTGGTCCCCAGTAGGGCCTGGCTCTGGTCCCCAGTAGGGCCTGGCTCTGGTCCCCAGTAGGGCCTGGATCTGGTCACCAGTAGGCCTGGCTGTGGTCTCCAGTAGGGCCTGGCTCTGGTCCCCAGTAGGGCCTGGCTCTGGTCCCCAGTAGGGCCTGGCTCTGGTCCCCAGTAGGGCCTAGATCTGGTCACCAGAAGGCCTGGCTCTGGTCACCAGTAGGCCTGGCTCTGGTCACCAGTAGGCCTGGCTCTGGTAACCAGTAGGCCTGGCTCTGGTCCCCAGTAGGGCCTGGCTCTGGTCACCAGTAGGGCCTGGCTCTGGTCACCAGTAGGGCCCGGCTCTGGTCCCCAGTAGGGCCTAGCTCTGGTCACCAGTAGGACTCACTGGCTCTGGTCACCAGTAGGCCCAGCTCTGGCCCCCAGTAGGGCTTGGCTCTGGTCCCCAGTAGGGCCTGGCTCTGGTCACCAGTAGGGTCTGGCTCTGGTCACCAGTAGGACTGGCTCTGGTCCCAAGTAGGGCCTGGCTCTGGTCACCAGTAGGGCCTGGCTCTGGTCCCCAGTAGGGCCTGGCTCTGGTCCCCAGTAGGGCCTGGCTCTGGTCTCCAGTAGGGCCTGGCTCTGGTCTCCAGTAGGGCCTGGCTCTGGTCTGCAGTAGGGCCTGGCTCTGGTCCCCAGTAGAGCCTGGCTCTGGTCCTCGGTAGGGCCTGGATCTGGTCACCAGAAGGCCTGGCTCTGGTCACCAGTAGGCCTGGCTCTGGTCACCAGTAGGCCTGGCTCTGGTAACCAGTAGGGACCGGCTCTGGTCCCCAGTAGGGCTTGGCTCTGGTCAACAGTAGGGCCTGGCTCTGGTCACCAGTAGGGCCTGGCTCTGGTCACCAGTAGGGCTGGCTCTGGTCCCAAGTAGGGCCTGGCTCTGGTCACCAGTAGGGCCTGGCTCTGGTCCCCAGTAGGGCCTGGCTCTGGTCCCCAGTAGGCCTGGCTCTGGTCCCCAGTAGTGCCTGGCTCTGGTCACCAGTAGGGCCTGGCTCTGGTCCCCAGTAGGGCCTGGCTCTGGTCCCCAGTAGGGCCTGGCTCTGGTCCCCAGTAGGGCCTGGATCTGGTCACCAGTAGGCCTGGCTCTGGTCTCCAGAAGGGCCTGGCTCTGGTCCCCAGTAGGGCCTGGCTCTGGTCACCAGTAGGGCCTAGCTCTGGTCACCAGTAGGCCCGGCTCTGGTCACCAGTAGGGCCTGGCTCTGGTCACCAGTAGGTCTGGCTCTGGTCACCAGTAGGTCCTGGCTCTGGCCCCAGTAGGTCTGGCTCTGGTCACCAGTAGGGCCCGGTTCTGGCCACCAGTAGGCCCGGCTCTGGTCACCAGTAGAGCCCGGTTCTGGTCACTAGTAGGCCTGGCTCTGGTCACTAGTAGGCCCGGCTCGGGTCACCAGTAGGCCCGGCTCTGGTCCCCAGTAGGGCCTGGCTCTGGTCCCCAGTAGGGCTGGCTCTGGTCACCAGTAGGGCTGGCTCTGGTCACCAGTAGGGCCCGGTTCTGGTCACAAGTAGGGCTGGCTCTGGTCACCAGTAGGGCCGGTTCTGGTCACCAGTAGAGCTCGGCTCTGGTCCCCAGTAGGGCTGGCTCTGGTCACCAGTAGGGCTGGCTCTGGTCAACAGTAGGGCCCGGTTCTGGTCCACCGTAGGGCTGGCTTTGGTCACCAGTAGGGCCCGGTTCTGGTCGCCAGTAGGCCTGGCTCTGGTCACCAGTAGGCCCGGCTCTGTTCACCAGTAGGCCCGGCTCTGGTCACCAGTAGGGCCTGGCTCTGGTCACCAGTTGGCCTGGCTCTGGTCACCAGTAGGCCCGGCTCTGGTCACCAATAGGCCTGGCTCTGGTCACCAATAGGCATGGCTCTGGTCACCAGTAGGCCTGTCTCTGGTCACCAGTAGGCCTGGCTCTGGTCACCAGTAGGCCCGGCTCTGGTCCCCAGAAGGGCCCGGCTCTGGTCCCCAGAAGGGCCCGGCTCTGGTCACCAGTAGGGCCCGACTCTGGTCACCAGTAGGCCTGTCTCTGGTACCCAGTAGGCCTGGCTCTGGTCCCCAGTAGGCCTGGCTCTGGTCCCCAGTAGGGCCTGGCTCTGGTCACCAGTAGGGCCTGGCTCTGGTCCCCAGTAGGGCCTCGCTCTGGTCACCAGTAGGGCTGGCTCTGGTCACCAGTAGGCCCGGCTCTGGTCCCCAGTAGGGTTTGGCTCTGGTCCCCAGTAGGGCCTGGCTCTGGTCACCAGTAGGGCCTGGCTCTGGTCACCAGTAGGGCCTGGCTCTGGTCCCCAGTAGGGTCCGGCTCTGGTCCCCAGTAGGGCCTGGCTCTGGTCACCAGTAGGGCCCGGCTCTGGTCATCAGTAGGGCCTGGCTCTCGTCCCCAGTAGGGCCCGGCTCTGGTCATCAGTAGGGCCTGGCTCTGGTCACAAGTAGGGCCAGGCTCTGGTCACCAGTTGGGCTGGCTCTGGTCACCAGAAGGCCTGGCTCTGGTCCCCAGTAGGCCTGGCTCTGGTCACCAGTAGGGCCTGGCTCTGGTCACCAGTAGGGCATGGCTCTGGTCACCAGTAGGCCTGGCTCTGGTCACCAGTAGGGCCTGGCTCTGGTCACCAGTTGGGCCTGGCACTGATCACCAGTAGGCCCGGCTCTGGTCACCAGTAGGGCCTGGCTCTGGTCTCCAGTAGGGCTGGCTCTGGTCCCCAGTTGGGCCCAGCTTTGGTCACCAGTAGGCCTGGCTCTGGTCACCAGTAGGCCTGGCTCTGGTCCCCAGTAAGGCCTGGCTCTGGTCACCAGTAGGGCCTGGCTCTGGTCACCAGTAGGGCCCGGCTCTGGTCACCAGTAGGGCCTGGCTCTGGTCACCAGTAGGGCCTGGCTCTGGTCACCAGTAGGTCTGGCTCTGGTCACCAGTAGGGCCTGGTTCTGGTCCCCAGTAGGTCTGGCTCTGGTCACCAGTAGGGCCCGGCTCTGGCCACCAGTAGGTCTGGCTCTGGTCATCGGTAGGCCTGGCTCTGGTCACCAGTAGGCCTAGCTCTGGTCCTCAGTAGCGCCCGGCTCTGGTCACCAGTAGGCCTGGCTCTGGTCACCAGTAGGGCCCGGCTCTGGTCACCAGTAGGCCTGGCTCTGGTCACCAGTAGGCCCGGCTCTGGTCACCAGTAGGCCCAGCTCTGGTCACCAGTAGGGCCTGGCTCTGGTCACCAGTAGGCCTGGCTCTGGTCACCAGTAGGCCCGGCTCTGGTCACCAATAGGCCTGGCTCTGGTCACCAGTACGCCTGGCTCTGGTCACCAGTTGGCCTGTCTCTGGTCACCAGTAGGCCTGGCTCTGGTCACCAGTAGGCCCAGCTCTGGTCCCCAGAAGGGCCCGGCTCTCGTAACCAGTAGGGCCCGACTCTGGTCACCAGTAGGCCTGGCTCTGGTACCCAGTAGGCCTGGCTCTGGTCCCCAGTAGGCCTGGCTCTGGTCCCCAGTAGGGCCTGGCTCTGGTCACCAGTAGGGCCTGGCTCTGGTTCCCAGTAGGGCCTGGCTCTGGTCACCAGTAGGGCTGGCTCTGGTCACCAGTAGTGCTGGCTCTGGTCACCAGTAGGGCCCGGTTTTGGTCACCAATAGGGCTTGGCTCTGGTCCCCAGTAGGGCCTGGCTCTGGTCACCAGTCACCAGTAGGTGACCAGTAGTAGGCCTGGCTCTGGTCACCAGTAGGCCTAGCTCTGGTCACCAGTAGGCCTGGCTCTGGTCCCCAGTAGGCCTGGCTCTGGTCACCAGTTCGCCTGGCTCTTCCCCAGTAGGGCCTGGCTCTGGTCCCCAGTAGGGCCTGGCTCTGGTCACCAGTAGGGCCTAGCTCTGGTCCCCAGTAGGGCCTGGCTCTGGTCACCAGTAGGCCCGGCTCTGGTCACCAGTACGCCTGGCTCTGGTCACCATTAACCGTTGACCGCGAAGGACAGGATTTATTTGGTACTGTCGGGATATTGGTGAATGTTGGTAAAAGCGACAGGGCGGGCCGGGACGGGACGGTTATAGGTTAAATCGAGATCTCCTTAAGTACTACATTAAGTTCCCTGTATATTAAGTTCCCTTTCAGGTTAGGCGTCCCTTCGGTAGTTAAGTAGTCACCCTTGTTTAGGTAGTTTTCGTGTATAAGGGTCATTTTTCTAAGTATTTGTTTTATATTTCTTTTATATCTGAGTTGTGTACATGTATGCAGTATAAATTCTCTGGGAGAATTACCAAGGTGAGTGGTCCACTGTTTGCAAGTGAAGTGAAGTGCAGTGCATTAAAGTGGATTCGTGTATTCATTAATTCAGTGGAAATCGTTGAAAATTGTTGTGATGATATATTTCAAAGTCGCTTGGAAAATCTCAGTTTTTGGGAATAAATTCTAATTTTGTGTCTAGCCATACGATCACTGGGTCGTCAGTGTTAATTCCAGTGTGCGATTACAGTGATCCAAGTTAGAACTTTGGGAGACCAAAAGTCGATTTTTGGTCATTTCAGCGAATTAGCGTTGGGACTCGGATTTTTTTTCTTCTAGCGGTTCTCAGCGCTCAGTGAGGCAGCGCTCAGTAATTGTTTGCGCTCAAACCAAGTGTCTAAGTGTCTTGCGAGTGGTATATTCAGTTCAAGTGATACGCAAACTACACGTCGGTATTTAATTTATAATTTTGAGAAAAGAAATACTTGGTTAATTAAGGATTAGTGCGGAGACTACTTTTCTGAGGAGTCGGCTTCGTGACAGTGTGCGCGCTTTTAATTTTTGTAAACTTACCAACATGTCCAAGTGTCCAGTGAGTGTTATATTCGGTAAAGTAACAAGTCCCTACACGCCAGTATTTAATTTATAATTTTGGGAAAATAATTACTAATTTTTAATTAAGGTTCAGCGCAACTCTTGTCTAGCTGTGAGTGGCGCGGCGATGTGTTAAATTCTCAGTATTCTACTACGCAAGCGGCGGTGACCCAGTGTAGGCTACGTTAACATCGAGTTCATTCAGTAACGTAAATAAGTGAATTATCATTAATTTTTGTTTAACTAATAAATACTTATAATTATAGGTGAGCGCCGTTGTCAGCGTCGGGCGTTAAGAATTTAATAATTGTTGAAGATATAAACATCGCGCCAGTGGTAACTTAACGATAACGTCATTCAATTCTAGCGCGCCTAAGATTTACTAGAAAATTCGAAAATCTAGAAAATTTGAGAAACTCAGTTACGTAAAGTATTGTTGAGCTGGTAAACAGACTAGATTATTGTTCGATAAATAAACAGAGTTGAAACTAAATTTTTACAATAAATTCAGTGTAGTTCCTTTCGATAATATTCACTATATAATTTCAGTATATTTTGTTCAAGAATGCGGTAATTATCAATATTTTTCTAACATTTATATTGGTCTTTCATTTAGAGACAAGAAATTTCTTACTTTAATTCTTTTTATAATTGCGTTACCAGTCCATCGAGTGTCAAATAAATATAGTAAACTCATTACATTTTATCAAGATTAATTGTAGTATTTCCTGGCGTTTAATGAATTAACGTAGCGTAACCTACTATTTTTAGTGTATTTGTGCGCGTGTATCTTATCCATCGTATACAGTTGTTTTTCACAAATAAATAAATGCTAGTCGATGCCGTCGTGTACTCTATCTGTTTGTGTAGAAATTTTACGAATGCGAGACGAGGTTAATAAGACACGATAATTCCATTCATTGGTAGTAGGGAGTCAGCGAGATTCTGCCGCCGACAGCTGTCATCGTCTGTCAACAAGGTTAGGTGATTTATGGTTTTCACTGGGCTGGGAACGCGGTGAACGACGTGAAGGAAAGATAGTTCCGGTCTAGATGTTCTAGAGGTTTAACGTAATAGGTTAGGATACCTTCGGAGACTATTGATCAAGTGATTAGTTGTTGAAATCGGAGTTGTGTTAAAATTTCACCGCAATCGGTTGTCGGAATCAGAACTTAGCCTGTTTTCTCCGGGTAGGGTTAGGTTGCGAGTTTTAGCGAGAATATGTCGTGTGAGAAGATGACGCTCAGGAGTAAAGGGACGGTAGACAACGAGGCTACTGGGGAGCACCATCGACAGACCCTCACCTGGTGGGGTAGTACAGACGGTAGTCCTTGGGGGAGGATCCCAAGCGAACCCCACGGGGGGAGTAACGGATCCGGGGGCCCAAGGGGCGGCAGACCTGGACGAAAGCAGGATTTCATTAGGGGGCTCTTGCTCAACTGACAGCACGATGATTGGTGGGGTGATAGGAAGTGATGGGTTGTGGACCACACTATTAGAACATCCCCCCAGTTGGACAAGGAGTTCCCGGGGATGATGCCATTGCGGTTCTCAAGGTCTGACGGTTCCTGGCTTACGAACGTACACACACCACCCTCACAACCCCAACAATTACAACAGGTACAACCCGACGCACAACAACAAGCCCTACAGATGCTACTACAGGCACTGCAGGTTGCACCACAACAACAACAACAGATACAACAAGCGGTACCACAACAACAACAACAGATACAACAAGCGTACCACAACAACAACAACAGATGCAACAATTGTAACACAACAACAGATACAACAGGTTGTACCACAACACAACAACAACAACATTACAGGTTGCACAACACAAACACCAACAGATACAACAGGTTGCTCAACAACACCACAGGTACTACAGATGCTGCTGCAGTTACTTCAAGGACAAACGTTCACACACTCACACAATCAACAACAGGGTCCACGACCACCTTATCAGAGTAGTACCCCCATAGTTACTCGCCTGGGGTAGCCCCTTGGTCACTGGGGAACCCCTCCTCATCCCAACCTTACACNCCAGTAGGCCTGGCTCTGGTCCCCAGTGGCCTGCTCTGGTCCCCCAGTAGGGCCTGGCTCTGGTCCCCAGTAGGGCCTGGCTCTGGTCACCAGTAGGCCTGGCTCTGGTCCCCAGTAGGCCTGGCTCTGGTCACCCCAGTAGCCTGGCTCTGGTCACCAGTAGGCCTGGCTCTGGTCACCAGTAGGCCTGGCTCTGGTCACCAGTAGGGCCTGGCTCTGGTCACCAGTAGGCCTGGCTCTGGTCCCAGTAGGGCCTGGCTCTGGTCACCAGTAGGGCTGGCTCTGGTCACCAGTAGGCCTGGCTCTGGTCCCCAGTAGGGCCTGGCTCTGGTCACCAGTAGGCCTGCTCTGGTCACCAGTAGGGCCTGGCTCTGGTCCCCAGTAGGCCTGGCTCTGGTCACCAGTAGGCCTGGCTCTGGTCCCCAGTAGGGCCTGGCTCTGGTCCCCAGTAGGGCCTGGCTCTGGTCCCAGTAGGGCCTGGCTCTGGTCCCCAGTAGGCCTGGCTCTGGTCACCAGTAGGCCTGGCTCTGGTCACCAGTAGGGCCTGGCTCTGGTCACCAGTAGGCCCGGCTCTGGTCCCCAGTAGGGCTGGCTCTGGTCCCAGTAGGGCCTGGCTCTGGTCCCCAGTAGGGCCTGGCTCTGGTCCCCAGTAGGCCTGGCTCTGGCCTGGTCACCAGTAGGGCCTGGCTCTGGTCCCCAGTAGGGCCTGGCCTGGTCCCCAGTAGGCCTGGCTCTGGTCCCCGTAGTGGCCTGGCTCTGGTCACCAGTAGGGCCTGGCTCTGGTCCCCAGTAGGGCCTGGCTCTGGTCCCCAGTAGGGCCTGGCTCTGGTCCCCAGTAGGGCCTGGATCTGGTCACCAGTAGGCCTGGCTCTGGTCTCCAGTAGGGCCTGGCTCTGGTCCCCAGTAGGGCCTGGCTCTGGTCCCCAGTAGGGCCTGGCTCTGGTCACCAGTAGGCCTGGCTCTGGTCACCAGTAGGCCTGGCTCTGGTCACCAGTAGGCCTGGCTCTGGTCACCAGTAGGCCTGGCTCTGGTACCCAGTAGGCCTGGCTCTGGTCCCAGTAGGGCCTGGCTCTGGTCCCCAGTAGGCCTGGCTCTGGTCCCAGTAGGGCCTGGCTTGGTCCCCAGTAGGCCTGGCTCTGGTCACCAGTAGGGCCTGGCTCTGGTCCCCAGTAGGGCTGGCTCTGGTCACCAGTAGGCCTGGCTCTGGTCCCCAGGGGCCTGGCTCTGGTCCCAGTAGGGCCGGCTCTGGTCACCAGTAGGGCCTGGCTCTGGTCCCCAGTAGGCCTGGCTCTGGTCACCAGTAGGCCTGGCTCTGGTCCCCAGTAGGGCCTGGCTCTGGTCCCCAGTAGGGCCTGGCTCTGGTCACCAGTAGGCCTGGCTCTGGTCCCCAGTAGGCCTGGCTCTGGTCACCAGTAGGCCCGGCTCTGGTCCCCAGTAGGCCTGGCTCTGGTCACCAGTAGGCCGGCTCTGGTCACCAGTAGGCCTGGCTCTGGTCACCAGTAGGGCCTGGCTCTGGTCCCCAGTAGGGCCTGGCTCTGGTCCCCAGTAGGGCCTGGTCTGGTCACCAGTAGGGCCTGGCTCTGGTCCCCATAGGGCCTGCTCTGGTCACCAGTAGGGCTGGCTCTGGTCCCCAGTAGGCCTGGCTCTGGTCCCCAGTAGGGCCTGGCTCTGGTCCCCAGTAGGGCCTGGCTCTGGTCCCCAGTAGGCCTGGCTCTGGTCCCCAGTAGGCCTGGCTCTGGTCACCAGTAGGCCTGGCTCTGGTCACCAGTAGGCCTGGCTCTGGTCCCCAGTAGGGCCTGGCTCTGGTCCCCAGTAGGCCTGGCTCTGGTCCCCAGTAGGGCCTGGCTCTGGTCACCAGTAGGCCTGGCTCTGGTCACCAGTAGGCCTGGCTCTGGTCACCAGTAGGCCTGGCTCTGGTCACCAGTAGGCCCGGCTCTGGTCCCAGTAGGGCCTGGCTCTGGTCCACCAGTAGGGCCTGGCTCTGGTCCCCAGTAGGGCCTGCTCTGGTCCCCAGTAGGGCCTGGCTCTGGTCCCCAGTATGGCCTGCTCTGGTCCCAGTAGGGCCCGGCTCTGGTCCCAGTAGGGCCTGGCTCTGGTCACCAGTAGGCCTGGCTCTGGTCCCCAGTAGGCCTGGCTCTGGTCACCAGTAGGCACGGCTCTGGTCACCAGTAGGCCTGGCTCTGGTCACCAGTAGGCCTGGCTCTGGTCACCAGTAGGCCCGGCTCTGGTCCCCAGTAGGCCTGGCTCTGGTCCCAGTAGGGCCCGGCTCTGGTCACCAGTAGGTCGCCTCTGGTCACCAGTAGGCCTGGCTCTGGTCCCCAGTAGGGCCTGGCTCTGGTCACCAGTAGGCCCGGCTCTGGTCACCAGTAGGGCCTGGCTCTGGTCCCCAGTAGGCCTGGCTCTGGTCCCAGTAGGCCTGGCTCTGGTCCCCAGTAGGGTCTGGCTCTGGTCCCCAGTAGGGCCTGGCTCTGGTCACAGTAGGGCCTGGCTCTGGTCCCCAGTAGGCCTGGCTCTGGTCACCAGTAGGCCCGGCTCTGGTCACCAGTAGCCTGGCTCTGGTCACCAGTAGGCCCGGCTCTGGTCCCCAGTAGGGCTGGCTCTGGTCCCCAGTAGGGCCTGGCTCTGGTCCCCAGTAGGGCCTGGCTCTGGTCCCCAGTAGGCCTGGCTCTGGTCACCAGTAGGGCCTGGCTCTGGTCACCAGTAGGGCCTGGCCTGGTCCCCAGTAGGCCTGGCTCTGGTCCCCAGTAGGGCCTGCTCTGGTCACCAGTAGGCCCTGGCTCTGGTCCCCAGTAGGGCCTGGCTCTGGTCCCCAGTAGGGCCTGGCTCTGGTCCCCAGTAGCCTGGCTCTGGTCACCAGTAGGCCTGGCTCTGGTCTCCAGTAGGGCCTGGCTCTGGTCCCAGTAGGCCTGGCTCTGGTCCCCAGTAGGGCCTGGATCTGGTCACCAGAAGGCCTGGCTCTGGTCACCAGTAGGCCTGGCTCTGCTCACCAGTAGGCCTGGCTCTGGTAACCAGTAGGCCTGGCTCTGGTCCCCAATAGGGCCTGGCTCTGGTCCCCAGTAGGCCTGGCTCTGGTCACCAGTAGGGCCTGGCTCTGGTCCCCAGTAGGCCTGGCTCTGGTCACCAGTAGGGCCTGGCTCTGGTCCCCAGTAGGGCTCGCCTCTGGTCACCAGTAGGCCTGGCTCTGGTCCCCAGTAGGGCCTGGCTCTGGTCACCAGTAGGCCCGGCTCTGGTCACCAGTAGTTCCTGGCTCTGGTCCCCAGTAGGCCTGGCTCTGGTCACCAGTAGGCATGGCTCTGGTCCCCAGTAGGGCCTGGATCTGGTCACCAGTAGGCCTGGCTCTGGTCTCCAGAAGGGCCTGGCTCTGGTCCCCAGTAGGGCCTGGCTCTGGTCCCAAGTAGGGCTGGCTCTGGTCCCCAGTAGGGCCTGGATCTGGTCACCAGTAGGCCTGGCTCTGGTCACCAGTAGGCCTGGCTCTGGTCACCAGTAGGCCTGGCTCTGGTAACCAGTAGGCCTGGCTCTGGTCCCCAGTAGGGCCTGGCTCTGGTCACCAGTAGGGCCTGGCTCTGGTCCCCAGTAGGGCCTGGCTCTGGTCCCCAGTAGGCCTGGCTCTGGTCACCAGTAGGGCCTGGCTCTGGTCCCCAGTAGGCCTGGCTCTGGTCACCAGTAGGGCCTGGCTCTGGTCACCAGTAGGGCCTGGCTCTGGTCCCCAGTAGGGCCTGGCTCTGGTCCCCAGTAGGCCTGGCTCTGGTCCCCAGTAGGGCCTGGCTCTGGTCACCAGTAGGGCCTGGCTCTGGTCCCCAGTAGGGCCTGGCTCTGGTCCCCAGTAGGCCTGGCTCTGGTCACCAGTAGGGCCCGGCTCTGGTCCCAGTAGGGCCTGGCTCTGGTCACCAGTAGGGCTGGCTCTGGTCACCAGTAGGCCCGGCTCTGGTCACCAGTAGGGCCTGGCTCTGGTCCCCAGTAGGCCTGGCTCTGGTCACCAGTAGGCCTGGCTCTGGTCCCCAGTAGGGTCTGGCTCTGGTCCCCAGTAGGGCCTGGCTCTGGTCACCAGTAGGGCCTGGCTCTGGTCCCCAGTAGGCCTGGCTCTGGTCACCAGTAGGCCCGGCTCTGGTCACCAGTAGGCCTGGCTCTGGTCACCAGTAGGCCCGGCTCTGGTCTCCAGTAGGGCCTGGCTCTGGTCCCCAGTAGGGCCTGGCTCTGGTCACCAGTAGGGCCTGGCTCTGGTCCCCAGTAGGCCTGGCTCTGGTCTCCAGTAGGCCTGGCTCTGGTCCCAAGTAGGGCCTGGCTCTGGTCACCAGTAGGGCCTGGCTCTGGTCCCCAGTAGGGCCTGGCCTGGTCCCCAGTAGGCCTGGCTCTGGTCCCCAGTAGTGCCTGGCTCTGGTCACCAGTAGGGCCTGGCTCTGGTCCCCAGTAGGGCCTGGCTCTGGTCACCAGTAGGGCTGGCTCTGGTCACCAGTAGGCCCAGCTCTGGTCCCCAGTAGGGCTGGCTCTGGTCCCCAGTAGGGCCTGGCTCTGGTCACCAGTAGGGCTGGCTCTGGTCCCAAGTAGGGCCTGGCTCTGGTCACCAGTAGGGCCTGGCTCTGGTCCCCAGTAGGGCCTGGCTCTGGTCCCCAGTAGGCCTGGCTCTGGTCCCCAGTAGTGCCTGGCTCTGGTCCCCAGTAGGGCCTGGCTCTGGTCCCCAGTAGGGCCTGGCTCTGGTCCCCAGTAGGGCCTGGCTCTGGTCACCAGTAGGCCTGGCTCTGGTCTCCAGTAGGGCCTGGCTCTGGTCCCCAGTAGGGCCTGGCTCTGGTCCCCAGTAGGCCTGGCTCTGGTCCCCAGTAGGGCCTGGCTCTGGTCACCAGAAGGCCTGGCTCTGGTCACCAGTAGGCCTGGCTCTGGTCACCAGTAGGCCTGGCTCTGGTCACCAGTAGGCCTGGCTCTGGTCCCCAGTAGGGCCTGGCTCTGGTCACCAGTAGGGCCTGGCTCTGGTCCCCAGTAGGGCTTGGCTCTGGTCACCAGTAGGGCCTGGCTCTGGTCACCAGTAGGGCCTGGCTCTGGTCACCAGTAGGGCTGGCTCTGGTCCCAAGTAGGGCCTGGCTCTGGTCACCAGTAGGGCCTGGCTCTGGTCCCCAGTAGGGCCTGGCTCTGGTCCCCAGTAGGCCTGGCTCTGGTCCCCAGTAGTGCCTGGCTCTGGTCACCAGTAGGGCCTGGCTCTGGTCCCCAGTAGGGCCTGGCTCTGGTCCCCAGTAGGGCCTGGCTCTGGTCCCCAGTAGGGCCTGGCTCTGGTCACCAGTAGGCCTGGCTCTGGTCTCCAGTAGGGCCTGGCTCTGGTCCCCAGTAGGGCCTGGCTCTGGTCCCAGTAGGGCCTGGCTCTGGTCCCCAGTAGGGCCTGGCTCTGGTCACCAGTAGGCCTGGCTCTGGTCACCAGTAGGCCTGGCTCTGGTCACCAGTAGGCCTGGCTCTGGTCACCAGTAGGCCTGGCTCTGGTCCCCAGTAGGGCCTGGCTCTGGTCACCAGTAGGGCCTGGCTCTGGTCCCCAGTAGGGCCTGGCTCTGGTCCCCAGTAGGCCTGGCTCTGGTCACCAGTAGGCCTGGCTCTGGTCCCCAGTAGGCCTGGCTCTGGTCACCAGTAGGCCTGGCTCTGGTCACCAGTAGGGCCTGGCTCTGGTCCCCAGTAGGGCCTGGCTCTGGTCCCCAGTAGGCCTGGCTCTGGTCACCAGTAGGGCCTGGCTCTGGTCCCCAGTAGGCCTGGCTCTGGTCACCAGTAGGGCCTGGCTCTGGTCCCCAGTAGGGCTGGCTCTGGTCACCAGTAGGCCTGGCTCTGGTCCCCAGTAGGGCCTGGCTCTGGTCACCAGTAGGCCCGGCTCTGGTCACCAGTAGGGCCTGGCTCTGGTCCCCAGTAGGCCTGGCTCTGGTCACCAGTAGGCCTGGCTCTGGTCCCCAGTAGGGCCTGGCTCTGGTCACCAGTAGGCCTGGCTCTGGTCACCAGTAGGGCCTGGCTCTGGTCCCCAGTAGGGCCTGGCTCTGGTCCCAGTAGGGCTGGCTCTGGTCCCCAGTAGGGCCTGGCTCTGGTCACCAGTAGGCCTGGCTCTGGTCACCAGTAGGCCTGGCTCTGGTCACCAGTAGGCCTGGCTCTGGTCACCAGTAGGCCTGGCTCTGGTCCCCAGTAGGGCCTGGCTCTGGTCACCAGTAGGCCTGGCTCTGGTCCCCAGTAGGGCCTGGCTCTGGTCCCCAGTAGGCCTGGCTCTGGTCACCAGTAGGCCTGGCTCTGGTCCCCAGTAGGCCTGGCTCTGGTCACCAGTAGGGCCTGGCTCTGGTCACCAGTAGGGCCTGGCTCTGGTCCCCAGTAGGGCTGGCTCTGGTCCCCAGTAGGCCTGGCTCTGGTCACCAGTAGGGCCTGGCTCTGGTCACCAGTAGGGCCTGGCTCTGGTCCCCAGTAGGGCCTGGCTCTGGTCCCCAGTAGGCCTGGCTCTGGTCACCAGTAGGGCCCGGCTCTGGTCCCAGTAGGGCCTGGCTCTGGTCACCAGTAGGGCTGGCTCTGGTCACCAGTAGGCCGGCTCTGGTCACCAGTAGGGCCTGGCTCTGGTCCCCAGTAGGCCTGGCTCTGGTCACCAGTAGGCCTGGCTCTGGTCCCCAGTAGGGCCTGGCTCTGGTCCCCAGTAGGGCCTGGCTCTGGTCACCAGTAGGGCCTGGCTCTGGTCCCCAGTAGGCCTGGCTCTGGTCACCAGTAGGCCCGGCTCTGGTCACCAGTAGGCCTGGCTCTGGTCACCAGTAGGCCCGGCTCTGGTCACCAGTAGGGCCTGGCTCTGGTCCCCAGTAGGGCCTGGCTCTGGTCACCAGTAGGGCCTGGCTCTGGTCCCCAGTAGGCCTGGCTCTGGTCACCAGTAGGCCTGGCTCTGGTCCCAAGTAGGGCCTGGCTCTGGTCACCAGTAGGGCCTGGCTCTGGTCCCCAGTAGGGCTGGCTCTGGTCCCCAGTAGGCCTGGCTCTGGTCCCCAGTAGGCCTGGCTCTGGTCACCAGTAGGGCCTGGCTCTGGTCCCCAGTAGGGCCTGGCTCTGGTCACCAGTAGGGCTGGCTCTGGTCACCAGTAGGCCCGCTCTGGTCCCCAGTAGGGCCTGGCTCTGGTCCCCAGTAGGGCCTGGCTCTGGTCACCAGTAGGGCTGGCTCTGGTCCCAGTAGGGCCTGGCTCTGGTCACCAGTAGGGCCTGGCTCTGGTCCCCAGTAGGGCCTGGCTCTGGTCCCCAGTAGGCCTGGCTCTGGTCCCCAGTAGGCCTGGCTCTGGTCCCCAGTAGGGCCTGGCTCTGGTCCCCAGTAGGGCCTGGCTCTGGTCCCCAGTAGGGCCTGGCTCTGGTCACCAGTAGGCCTGGCTCTGGTCTCCAGTAGGGCCTGGCTCTGGTCCCCAGTAGGGCCTGGCTCTGGTCCCCAGTAGGGCCTGGCTCTGGTCCCCAGTAGGGCCTGGCTCTGGTCACCAGTAGGCCTGGCTCTGGTCACCAGTAGGCCTGGCTCTGGTCACCAGTAGGCCTGGCTCTGGTCACCAGTAGGCCTGGCTCTGGTCCCCAGTAGGGCTGGCTCTGGTCACCAGTAGGGCCCGGCTCTGGTCCCCAGTAGGGCTGGCTCTGGTCACCAGTAGGCCTGGCTCTGGTCACCAGTAGGGCCTGGCTCTGGTCACCAGTAGGGCTGGCTCTGGTCCCAGTAGGGCCTGGCTCTGGTCACCAGTAGGGCCTGGCTCTGGTCCCCAGTAGGGCCTGGCTCTGGTCCCCAGTAGGCCTGGCTCTGGTCCCCAGTAGTGCCTGGCTCTGGTCACCAGTAGGGCCTGGCTCTGGTCCCCAGTAGGGCCTGGCTCTGGTCCCCAGTAGGGCCTGGCTCTGGTCCCCAGTAGGCCTGGCTCTGGTCACCAGTAGGCCTGGCTCTGGTCTCCAGTAGGGCCTGGCTCTGGTCCCCAGTAGGGCCTGGCTCTGGTCCCAGTAGGGCCTGGCTCTGGTCCCCAGTAGGGCCTGGCTCTGGTCACCAGTAGGCCTGGCTCTGGTCACCAGTAGGCCTGGCTCTGGTCACCAGTAGGCCTGGCTCTGGTAACCAGTAGGCCTGGCTCTGGTCCCCAGTAGGGCCTGGCTCTGGTCACCAGTAGGGCCTGGCTCTGGTCCCCAGTAGGGCCTGGCTCTGGTCCCCAGTAGGCCTGGCTCTGGTCACCAGTAGGGCCTGGCTCTGGTCCCCAGTAGGCCTGGCTCTGGTCACCAGTAGGGCCTGGCTCTGGTCACCAGTAGGGCCTGGCTCTGGTCCCCAGTAGGGCCTGGCTCTGGTCCCCAGTAGGCCTGGCTCTGGTCACCAGTAGGGCCTGGCTCTGGTCCCCAGTAGGCCTGGCTCTGGTCACCAGTAGGGCCGGCTCTGGTCCCAGTAGGGCCTAGCTCTGGTCACCAGTAGGGCTGGCTCTGGTCACCAGTAGGCCCGGCTCTGGTCCCCAGTAGGGCTGGCTCTGGTCCCCAGTAGGGCCGGCTCTGGTCACCAGTAGGGCCTGGCTCTGGTCACCAGTAGGGCCTGGCTCTGGTCCCCAGTAGGGCCTGGCTCTGGTCACCAGTAGGCCTGGCTCTGGTCACCAGTAGGGCCTGGCTCTGGTCACCAGTAGGGCTGGCTCTGGTCACCAGTAGGCCTGGCTCTGGTCCCCAGTAGGCCTGGCTCTGGTCACCAGTAGGGCCTGGCTCTGGTCACCAGTAGGGCCTGGCTCTGGTCACCAGTAGGCCCGGCTCTGGTCACCAGTAGGGCCTGGCTCTGGTCACCAGTAGGGCTGGCTCTGGTCCCCAGTAGGGCCTGGCTCTGGTCACCAGTAGGCCTGGCTCTGGTCACCAGTAGGCCTGGCTCTGGTCCCAGTAGGCCTGGCTCTGGTCACCAGTAGGGCCTGGCTCTGGTCACCAGTAGGGCCTGCTCTGGTCACCAGTAGGGCCTGGCTCTGGTCACCAGTAGGGCCTGGCTCTGGTCACCAGTAGGCTGGCTCTGGTCACCAGTAGGGCCTGGCTCTGGTCCCCAGTAGGTCTGGCTCTGGTCACCAGTAGGCCCGGTTCTTTCCACCAGTAGGCCCGGCTCTGGTCACCAGTAGGGCCCGGTTCTGGTCACTAGTAGGCCTGGCTCTGGTCACTAGTAGGCCCGGCTCGGGTCACCAGTAGGCCCGGCTCTGGTCCCCAGTAGGGCCTGGCTCTAGTCACCAGTAGGGCTGGCTCTGGTCACCAGTAGGGCCCGGTTCTGGTCACAATTAGGGCTGGCTCTGGTCACCAGTAGGGCCCGGTTCTGGTCACCAGTAGAGCCCGGCTCTGGTCCCCAGTAGGGCTGGCTCTGGTCACCAGTAGGGCTAGCTCTGGTCACAGTAGGGCCTGGTTCTGGTCCCCAGTAGGGCTGGCTTTGGTCACCAGTAGGGCCCGGTTCTGGTCACCAGTAGGCCTGGCTCTGGTCACCAGTAGGCCCGGCTCTGGTCACCAGTAGGCCCGGCTCTGGTCACCAGTAGGGCCTGGCTCTGGTCACCAGTAGGCCTGGCTCTGGTCACCAGTAGGCCCGGCTCTGGTCACCAATAGGCCTGGCTCTGGTCACCAGTAGGCATGGCTCTGGTCACCAGTAGGCCTGTCTCTGGTCACCAGTAGGCCTGGCTCTGGTCACCAGTAGGCCCGGCTCTGGTCCCCAGAAGGGCCCGGCTCTGGTCACCAGTAGGGCCCGACTCTGTTCCCCAGTAGGCCTGGCTCTGGTCCCAGTAGGGCCTGGCTCATGTCACCAGTAGGCCTGGCTCTGGTCCCATAGGGCCTGGCTCTGGTCACCAGTAGGGCTGGCTCTGGTCACCAGTAGGCCCGGCTCTGGTCCCCAGTAGGGCTTGGCTCTGGTCCCCAGTAGGCCTGGCTCTGGTCACCAGTAGGGCCTGGCTCTGGTCACCAGTAGGGCCTGGCTCTGGTCCCCAGTAGGTCCTGCTCTGGTCCCCAGTAGGGCCTGGCTCTGGTCACCAGTAGGGCCCGGCTCTGGTCATCAGTAGGGCCTGGCTCTCGTCCCCAATAGGCCCGGCTCTGGTCACCAGTAGGGCCTGGCTCTGGTCACAAGTAGGGCAAGGCTCTGGTCACCAGTAGGGCTGGCTCTGGTCACCAGAAGGCCTGGCTCTGGTCCCCCAGTAGGCCTGGCTCTGGTCACCAGTAGGGCCTGGCTCTGGTCACCAGTAGGGCATGGCTCTGGTCACCAGTAGGCCTGCTCTGGTCACCAGTAGGGCCTGGCTCTGGTCACCAGTTGGGCCTGGCCTGATCACCAGTAGCCCGGCTCTGGTCACCAGTAGGGCCTGGCTCTGGTCTCCAGTAGGGCTGGCTCTGGTCCCCAGTTGGGCCCAGCTTTGGTCACCAGTAGGCCTGGCTCTGGTCACCAGTAGGCCTGGCTCTGGTCCCCAGTAAGGCCTGGCTCTGGTCACCAGTGGGCCTGGCTCTGGTCACCAGTAGGGCCCGGCTCTGGTCACCAGTAGGGCCTGGCTCTGGTCACCAGTAGGGCCTGGCTCTGGTCACCAGTAGGTCTGGCTCTGGTCACCAGTAGGGCCTGGTTCTGGTCCCCAGTAGGTCTGGCTCTGGTCACCAGTAGGGCCCGGCTCTGGCCACCAGTAGGTCTGGCTCTGGTCACCAGTAGGCCTGGCTCTGGTCACCAGTAGGCCTAGCTCTGGTCCCCAGTAGCGCCCGGCTCTGGTCACCAGTAGGCCTGGCTCTGGTCACCAGTAGGGCCCGGCTCTGGTCACCAGTAGGCCTGGCTCTGGTCACCAGTAGGCCCGGCTCTGGTCACCAGTAGGCCCAGCTCTGGTCACCAGTAGGGCCTGGCTCTGGTCACCAGTAGGCCTGGCTCTGGTCACCAGTAGGCCGGCTCTGGTCACCAATAGGCCTGGCTCTGGTCACCAGTAGGCCTGGCTCTGGTCACCAGTTGGCCCTGTCTCTGGTCACCAGTAGGCCTGGCTCTGGTCACCAGTAGGCCCAGCTCTGGTCCCCAGTAAGGCCCGGCTCTCGTACCAGTAGGGCCCGACTCTGGTCACCAGTAGGCCTAGCTCTGGTACCCAGTAGGCCTGGCTCTGGTCCCCAGTAGGCCTGGCTCTGGTCCCAGTAGGGCCTGGCTCTGGTCACCAGTAGGGCCTGCTCTGGTCCCCAGTAGGGCCTGGCTCTGGTCACCAGTAGGGCTGGCTCTGGTCACCAGTAGTGCTGGCTCTGGTCACCAGTAGGGCCGGTTTTGGTCACCAATAGGGCTTGGCTCTGGTCCCCAGTAGGGCCTGGCTCTGGTCACCAGTCACAGTAGGTGACCAGTAGTAGGCCTGGCTCTGGTCACCAGTAGGCCTGGCTCTGGTCACCAGTAGGCCTGGCTCTGGTCCCAGTAGGCCCGGCTCTGGTCACCAGTAGGCCCGGCTCTGGTCACCAGTAGGGCCTGGCTCTGGTCACCAGTAGGGCCTGCTCTGGTCCCCAGTAGGGCCTGGATCTGGTCCCAGTAGGGCCTGGCTCTGGTCACCAGTAGCCTGGCTCTGGTCCCCAGTAGGGCCTGGCTCTGGTCACCAGTAGGCCTGGCTCTGGTCACCAGTAGGCCTGGCTCTGGTCACCACTAGGCCTGGCTCTGGTCACTAGTAGGCCTGGCTCTGGTCACCAGTAGGGCCGGCTCTTGTCACCAGTAGGCACGCACATGCACGCACGCATGCACTGNTGGAGGCGGCTGCACTAGCCTAAGACCTGGACAACGATCACGAAGTCTGAGTCACAGTGACTTAATTTGTTTCTAAACCTGCAAGGTGTGCCCACACCGGAGCCAAACAACAAGAGGAATGAAGTATAAATCAGATGTTAAAAAGTAAAAATGCATCAGTCTAACGCAATGTTACCCCTTTTGCACACGCCAAGTGTAATATTAATTGTACGTACTCTACCCAAGGGCCACAATCTCCAGTGGCCTCTAGATTGAAAACAATCTATCATTGATAGAAGGGATATAAATTAGTTTAAAATGTTTCCTTTCATCGTCTTCTGTTCATCCAGCAATAAAATAGTACTTTGGGTTGGGCAACTTGTGGGATGGATCCTAGAGAAAGGTAGTACAGCAGTTAGCCTCAGGACAGGGAAGGGGAGGGGGGGGCATTGATAAGCCAAAGCTCACACTTCCGGTACACAACAATGAGAATTAATGAAATAGTGTAGGAAAGGCAGGAGTAAGCAGTGTATCAGCAGTGTGTCTGGCAGCAAGAAAACTACTAGAAACTTGTTATTACGAGCGTGAGCTCTTAATAAACCAAAACGTACTAAAATCGAAAGTTATAACACCACCAATATAAGTTCAACGTTAGAAACTTTACAGAAGAATATTTCACCAAGTACAGTGGTAACAGCCCTACAAGCACAATTACCGTGTAACAGTTATCAAACTATCTGTTCAGCCAAGATCAGGTCGTAACGAGGCGGGCATTACAAAGTTAACAAGACAAAACGCATGCATCAGGACAACCAACACAAGAAGTGAGGTAATGTAGCCGCAGGAACATACAATACTCGAGGCTTACAGGGCGCGGCACACATATATAAACTGACAAGAACCTCTAGTAAAGACATCCACAATACTGCTCAAGTAATACAGTTAAATCTACCTACTATGTCAACTATTAAAATGAAGACAAACAGAGGAGCCTTTGACAAGCCACCGGCTTCCTGTCCTCATTGGAGGCCACTAGATTCCTAGTGATCCCCTCAGGTAAATTCAGGCAAGGAGCACAAGTATATAGAGGCATTCTACGCACACGCAGCGAATACTCTTCCCCCTAACCAAATCACCCCACACACTAACCACATCAACAACCCTCCCTCCCCCCTCTCAACCCCAACCCCCTTACTAGCGGGGATACAACAACCACCAAAGTAACTTATTAATCGGCGATAATTCAGCAACACCACTGACCTTATGCGGGCTGGAGTAGGCGGCCATCCACGGCAGCCTGGTGTGGCGTGTGAGAGCGTCGTGGCCTCTCACTCGTGTGAGCCTGCACCGTTTGCCTTGTCCAGGGGGGGGGGGGGGGAGAGGAGGGTGGTTTGGTTTGTTGGGGGGGGGGGCTCTTCACGTCATCTCTATCTACGGTGGTCGACGCTGGAGGCCCTCGAGGAAGGAGGGGTAGGGATGGGTGGGGTAGGTTGGGTAGGGATGGGTGGGGTGGGTTGGTAGGAGTGGTGGGGTGGATTTTGAGTTTTGTGGAGTGTGTTATGGTGGGCGGCGGTGCTGCCCTCTGTCGCCTCCCTCACCAACACTCCCAGCGGGGAAGGAAATACCACCACTCGGGGGTGGGGGAGGGGGGGGATATTCCTCCTGGAAGGGGGGGGGAGACCTGTATATAGCTATATAACTCACATTCCTATATTTATTAGGATTTTCTATCTTATTCTTCCCTTTAAGGAAGAAACGTATAATTTACAACTCTTAATGCCAAATATATTTTGGCTAAATGCTTCATTTTCATACCTGGGCATTTTACAGATTTCCCTGCATTGAGAATATTCCTAATTTCCCCACGGTTCGGCATTTATTACTTTCTCCACAACTTCCAACATTTAATAACTGACTTAATACACTACTCTTCAGCATCACACGACTGATACAACACTAGTTATATATATATAGTTAGGCAATGGTGGCGGGGGAATTACCTTAACAGCTACAGGGAATAAACGTCACGAGTTGGGGAAAAACTTGGAGTAAATCTCCACCACCACCACTGCCACCGACACAAACCAGCTCCTTACACCTATGGTTCCCTCGTTAAGGGTTCGGGTATAATGGCCTCGCCTGCACTTGTCACCTCGGGGTGACACACACCAGGACAATATTAATCTACACAAATGTGAAAACATTGACTCTGACGTTGACCAGACCACACACTAGAAGGTGAAGGGACGACGACGTTTCGGTCCGTCCTGAACCATTCTCACAATCGACTTGAGAATGGTCCAGGACGAACCGAAACGTCGTCGTCCCTTCACCTTTTAGTGTGTGGTCTGGTCAACATACTTAGCCACGTTATTGTGACTCATCGCCTGTTTAACTCTGACGATTCATTAAACAAAGAGAAAACGGTTTATCTAGAATTTCTAGGTGGATGATGAATTATTTCCTATTAAACCTGTTTTCAACGGGATAAGCTACATATAATTGTATAAAATTCTGTTAAATTCATTATAATCATTCATTCATTCATTTCATATAATTCATTGCATCACTGGTAATATATTTGCATATTGGTCCTGAGAGGTTAGTTGAGGTTGTGGACCAGATGACTTTTTGATGATTGTTTCCGCCGGAGTTGGCTAGTTTATTGTGCACCCCATACCCATCCTGTGAGCGGTAGTGCAAAACATTACAGAGGGCACAAAAGGTTTTTATCAGACCTCATCTTAGATTATTACATAAACAATTTCATCTATCCTTCACACCTTATAGTTACAATGTCAGCTAGTTACAGAGAAAGTGCTATTTCAAGAGCTATATATTTACAGTAAGTCATTATACATTAATGGTGGGTCTTATCGCTAATACATAATAGTTTGACCAATGGAGATAGAGTCATAGGGGAGCTTCTGTTTATTATTAGTCTTCACAATACACTACTTGTTTCCAGATTACCAGATGACTTATTATAATTGGTCCGATTGTTTTACTTAGTTATATTCATTCATTATTCACTCCTGTATACCATCCTGTGAGTTATAGTGGACCACATACCCATCCTGTGTGTATAGTGAGCCCTCACACCCATCCTAACAGTGGTAGTAGACCACATACCCATCCTATATGTATAGTGGACCCTCACACCCATCCTAACAGTGGTAGTGGACCACATACCCATCCTATATGTATAGTGGACCCTCACACCCATCCTAACAGTGGTAGTGGACCACATACCCATCCTGTGTGTATAGTGGACCCTCACACCCATCCTAACAGTGGTAGTGGACCACATACCCATCTGATGAGTGGTAGTGGTGCCCATCTACCCAGCCTCTGCATAAGTGGACCACATACCCATCTCATGAGTGGTAGTGGTGCCCATCTACCCAGCTTTTACATAAGTGGACCACATACCCATCCTATGAGTGGTATTGGTGCCCATCTACCAGACTCTGCATAAGTGGACCACATACCCATCTCATGAGTGGTAGTGGTGCCCATCTACCCAGCCTCTGCATAAGTGGACCACATACCCATCTCATGAGTGGTAGTGGTGCCCATCTACCCAGCTTCTACATAAGTGGACCACATACCCATCCTATGAGTGGGTGTAGACAACATTACAGACGCACATACAAAGGACTAGGGAACTGAACCCCAAAATTCGTCTAGTGAACTACGTCGTTACAGTAGTGATGAGCTATACAGCACAAGCCAAGTTAGTTTATTATTGATTCTCCCCCCCCCCCCAACATTACCCGAATTTACCTGACGCCATCATCTCGGTCTCAAACTAAACCAGCCACAATGCGAGACAGTTGTATCCCACTGAGATGGAGCAAAGGCCTGACAGCTGAGTGAACAGCGCTCGGGATTAGTAGTTCTGAGGATCCGGGTTCTATTCTTGGTTGAGGCGGAAACAAATTAGCATAATTTCTTTCAATCTGATGCACCTGTTCTCCTAGCAGTAAGTAGGTACCTAGGAGTTAGACAGCTGCTGCGGGCTGGTTCCTTGGGGTGTGTAACAAAAATGAGGCCTGGTCGAGGACCGGGCAGGTGGCTCTGGTCACCAGTAGGACTGGCTCTGGTCACCAGTAGGGCCAGGCTCTGGTCACCAGTAGGCCTGCCTCTGGTCACCAGTAGGGCCCAGCTTTCGTCGCCAGTAGGGCCCGGCTCTGGTCCCCAGTAGGGCCTGGCTCTGGTCACCAGTAGGCCCGGCTCTGGTCACCAGTAGGCCCGGCTCTGGTCACCAGTAGGCCTGGCTCTTGTCACCAGTAGGGCCTGGCTCTGGTCACCAGTTGGCCTGGCTCTGGTCACCAGTAGGGCCCAGCTTTCGTCACCAGTAGGGCCCGGCTCTGGTCCCCAGTAGGGCCTGGCACTGGTCACCAGTAGGGCTGGCTCTGGTCACCAGTAGGCCTGGCTCTGGTCACCAGTAGGCCTGGCTCTGGTCACCAGTAGGCCTGGTTCTGGTCACCAGTAGGCCTGGCTCTGGTCACCAGTAGGCCTGGCTCTGGTCCCCAGTAGGGCCCGGCTATGGTCCACAGTAGGGCCCGGCTCTGGTCCCCAGTAGGGCCCTGCTCTGGTCCCCAGTATGGCCTGGCTCTGGTCCCCAGAATGACCTGGCTCTGGTCACCAGTAGGCCTGGCTCTGGTCACCAGTAGGGCTGGCTCTGGTCCCCAGAAGGGCCTGGCTGTGGTCCACAGTAGGGCACGGCTCTGGTCCCCAGTAGGGCCCTGCTCTGGTCCCCAGTATGGCCTGGCTCTGGTCACCAGTAGGCCCGGCTCTGGTCCCCAGTAGGCCTGGCTCTGGTCACCAGTAGGAACTGGGTCTGGTCCCCAGTAGGCCTGGCTCTGGTCCCCAGTAGGGCTCGCCTCTGGTCACCAGTAGGCCTGGCTCTGGTCCCCAGTAGGGCCTGGCTCTGGTCCACAGTAGGGCCCGGCTCTGGTCCCCAATAGGGTCCGGCTCTGGTCCCCAGTATGGCCTGGCTCTGGTCACCAGAAGGGCCCGGCTCTGGTTCCCTGTAGGGCCCGGCTCTGGTCCACAGTAGGGCCCGGCTCTGGTCTACAGTAGAGCCTGGCTCTGGTCCCAGTAGGGCCCTGCTCTGGTCCCCAGTATGGCCTGGCTCTGGTCACCAGTAGGGCCCGGCTCTGGTCCCAGTAGCCCGGCTCTGGTCACCAGTAGGCCTGGGTCTGGTCCCCAGTAGGCCTGGCACTGGTCACCAGTAGGGCACGGCTCTGGTCACCAGTAGGCCTGGCTCTGGTCACCAGATGGCCTGGCTCTGGTCACCATAGCCCGGCTCTGGTCACCAGTAGGCCTGGCTCTGGTCCCAGTAGGCCCGGCTCTGGTCACCAGTAGGTTCGCCTCTGGTCACCAGTAGGCCTGGCTCTGGTCCCCCAGTAGGCCTGGCTCTGGTCACCAGTAGGCCCGGCTCTGGTCACCATAGGGCCTGGCTCTGGTCCCCAGTAGGCCTGGCTCTGGTCACCAGTAGGCCTGGCTCTGGTCCCCAGTAGGGCCTGGCTCTGGTCCCCAGTAGGCCTGGCTCTGGTCACCAGTAGGGCCTGGCTCTGGTCCCCAGTAGGCCGGCTCTGGTCACCAGTAGGCCGGCTCTGGTCACCAGTACGCCCCTGGCTCTGGTCCCCAGTAGGCCCGGCTCTGGTCCCCAGTAGGGCCTGGCTCTGGTCCCCAGTAAGGCCTGGCTCTGGTCCCAGTAGGCCTGGCTCTGGTCACCAGTAGGCCCGGCTCTGGTCACCAGTAGGCCTGGCTCTGGTCCCCAGTAGGCCTGGCTCTGGTCACCAGTAGGCCTGGCTCTGGTCACCAGTAGGGTCTGGCTCTGGCTCTGGTCCCCCAGTAGGGCCTGCTCTGGTCACCAGTAGGGCCTGGCTCTGGTCCCCAGTAGCCTGGCTCTGGTCACCAGTAGGCCCGGCTCTGGTCACCAGTAGGCCTGGCTCTGGTCACCAGTAGGCCCGGCTCTGGTCCCAGTAGGGCCTGGCTCTGGTCACCAGTAGGGCCTGGCTCTGGTCCCCAGTAGGGCCTGGCTCTGGTCACCAGTAGGCCTGGCTCTGGTCACCAGTAGGGCCTGGCTCTGGTCCCCAGTAGGGCCTGGCCATGGTCCCAGTAGCCCTGGCTCTGGTCCCCAGTAGTGCCTGCTCTGGTCACCAGTAGGCCTGGCTCTGGTCACCAGTAGGGCCTGCTCTGGTCCCAGTAGGCCTGGCTCTGGTCCCAGTAGGGCCTGCTCTGGTCACCAGTAGGCCTGGCTCTGGTCTCCTAGGGCCTGGCTCTGGTCCCCAGTAGGCCTGGCTCTGGTCCCCAGTAGGCCTGGCTCTGGTCCCCAGTAGGGCCTGATCTGGTCACCAGTAGCCTGGCTCTGGTCACCAGTAGGCCTGGCTCTGGTCACCAGTAGGCCTGGCTCTGGTCACCAGTAGGCCTGGCTCTGGTCCCCAGTAGAGCCTGGCTCTGGTCACCAGTAGGCCTGGCTCTGGTCACCAGTAGGGCCTGGCTTTGGTCCCCAGTAGGCCTGGCTCTGGTCACCAGTAGGCCTGGCTCTGGTCCCAGTAGGGCTCGCTCTGGTCACCAGTAGGCCTGGCTCTGGTCCCCAGTAGGGCCTGCTCTGGTCACCAGTAGGCCGGCTCTGGTCACCAGTAGGGCCTGGCTCTGGTCACCAGTAGGCCTGGCTCTGGTCACCAGTAGGCCTGGCTCTGGTCCCCAGTAGGGCCTGGCTCTGGTCCCCAGTAGGCCTGG
>WNGS01112109.1:0-14072 GCA_020271785.1 Procambarus virginalis | reverse complement strand
AGGCGAATGGGGGTGTGTGGTGTCTGTGTATAGCTGAGATAGTCTTGGTAGTAAGGTTGATGTAAAGTCATTCCTGGTTACTGACTTAATAATAATAAACGATTACATGATAGAGTAGCTCCCAAGCTTGGCAGGCGTCCTGTGTGCTGTTTACCTTCTCTAGTGGCGTCCAGCCGCCGCACATAGAAAACGGATGGTACCATTTTCTGTGAACATGACATCCCTCCTTTTCTTTAAAAGAATGAATACAGGATGTCTACCATGCTTGTAGCACAAAGCAAAGTTATTGACACAAAGTAAGTTATTAACATATCAAGAGATATTGCATACATTTAACATTAATTAAACACACAAAGAATTTAAACAACTTTACCACAAAGGATTTCAATGTTAAAAATACATATGCAATGTTAAACAAACATGAAAGAAACTGTAATACAAAGTTACAAAATATTGAATGAGAGATCTGCATTATTCAAACAATATTAAATTTAGTTCAGCATAACAAGTAAATACTTTGCATTACATAGGAACACAATTAATCATCATATCGTGTAGGGCGTTTAACATGACGTTTTGGACGAGAGTCCTTAAGTACAAAATATCCTCGATGAATTGTTTATCGAGTTATAACTCATTTTTTCTTTTCTTTTGCACGACTTTGCACTTCATCATTTTCTACACTATTTGGAATCACTTTGAAATAAGCCATATTACGTGTTATACTATGATCTCTATTACTCGCTGTTACCATAGTTCCTTTTACACTAATCACTTTATATGGTTTTGTATCATACGGCATATCTAGCTTTCTCTTTTTTCTTTTTAACGAGAACAGTATCTCCAACCTTTATGAATTGTTCCTTTGCACGTTGATCATGAGCAATTTTCATTTTGCCCTTGGCTAGTGCATCCTTCTGAGCGAGACGTTTATCCGTTACCTTGGCTGGCATGACAGGTAGTGCGATTCTCATAGGACGTCCAAATAAAAGTTCGCCAGGCGACTTGCCCAGTGTTCCATGCGGTGTTGCACGGTAGTTCCTGAGAAAAGCATACATAGCTTGTTTCCAGGATCGTCCTTCGGCATGAGCACAGCGTACAGCTTTCATGAGAGGTTGCATGAATCTCTCTACTTCTCCATTTGCTTGAGGATGTAGTGGCATCACACGGCGGTGTTTGAATCCAATATGCTCAGCAAAGTTGACAAAGTCTTGTCCATTAAATGGCGGTCCATTGTCCGTCTTGACAACTTCAGGAATGCCAAAGTTTGAAAAGATCTTGTCGAGTTTCGGGATGACAGCCTTTGCAGATGTGGAAGTGATGATTTCTACTTCTGGATAACGTGAGTGATCATCAATGACTACCATCAAGTACTCTCCAGTTGGTAGCGGTCCACAGAAATCCATCGATACTTCCATCCATGGTGCAGCAGGTAGTGGTGAAGGTTGTAGAGGTGTTGGTCTTGAAGTATCCACTGCAGCTTGGCAAGGGACACAGGCATCATGCATGTCCTTAGCTTGACGATCAATGCCAGGAAACCACACCTTTTCTCGTAGCAGCTGTTTGGTCCTTACAAGACCTTGGTGTCCTTGATGTGCAAGCTTCAGAGCACGTTGCTGGAGAACAGCTGGAATGACGATACGAGTACCTCGCAGCACGGTGTCGCGTTGTTGCGTAACACTTAATTCTGTCTGGATGCGTTCAAGTGCTTTGAATGCATCTTGGTCAACTCCTGAGGGTGGGATGCGTGGAAACTTTTTCTTAGTCAATGCATCCACTGTTGCTTGCAGAGTTGGGTCCTCTAGGGTTGCAGTACGGATTTCATCAAGAGTGAGAGCCTTAGGGACTGCATCACAGGTTACAGAGTGTACATATTCCTCGGCAACTTGCTGATGCTTGGTGATGGTGAAACTGTTGGCAGGATGTCGACTGATGTAATCAGCGGGATTGCCTGCACCTGGCTTGTATTTCACCGTAAAGTTGTATGGTTGCAGACGAAGAGCCCATCTCTCAATGCGAGCTGGTGGTTTGGACTTTGGATTATTGAAGATGGTCTCCAACGGTTTGTGGTCAGTGACTATCGTGGTAAAGGGTGCACCAAGCAGATACACATTGAAGTGTTCACAGCCCCATACAAGAGCAAGAGCTTCCTTCTCTGTCTGACTGTATCGTTGCTCAACATCTGTGAGAGAACGGCTGGCGTAGGCAATTACTACTCTTGAATCTGGTTGACCAGGTTTGTGTTGGGCTAACACAGCACCTAAACCAACAGGACTAGCATCCACCGTTAACTCAGTGTCCATTGATGGATCAAAGTATGCAGCAGTCGCATTTTCTACTAGTGCATCTTTCACAGCATCAAATGCATTTTGCTCGACATCGCTCCAGTACCATGATGCATTTTTCTTCAGGAGCTCACGTAGAGGCTTCGTAATGGTAGCAAAATCTGGAATGAAGCGAGAACAGTAGTTTGCCATTCCCAGAAAACTATGTACTTCAGTGGATGTTGAAGGAGGTGCAGCATTCTTGATATCTGCAACTTTCTTAGGATCTGGAGACAGACCTTTGTCACTAAGTACATGTCCAAAGAATTCAATTTTATGTTGATTGAACTCACACTTTGCTCGGCTTAGCGTCAAATTCTTTTCTCGTAAGCGTTGCAATGTTGCACGAAGAGCTTTGTCGTGTTCAGCTTGGGTACGGCCATAAACAATGATGTCATCAGACATGTTGTCAGCATTAGGTATATCTTGCAATACCTGGCTGATGATGTGCTGGAATACTTCAGCAGCACTGTTAATACCAAAACTCAGGCGCTTGTACCTATACAGACCTCGATGTGTCGTAAACGTTGTGATGAATCGACTCTCATCATCAAGTTCAAGCTGATGATAGCCCTTGTTTAAATCTAACTTGCTGAATACAGTTGCACCATTCAAGCGGTATATCATATCATCTACAGTGGGTGTAGGATGGCGTTCACGCATTATTGCCTTGTTGGGAACACGCATGTCTACACAAATGCGTATCTCATCTGGATTCTTCGGCTTTGGTGGAGTGACAATTGGGCTTACCCATGGTGTTGGGCCTGTTACCGGTTCAATGATATCTAGTTCTATCAGCCTATCCAGTTCGGCATCGACTTTCTTGCGAGTATGGAATGGTTGTCGGCGATGTGGTTGGGCAACTGGAATTACATCTGGGTTGATATGCAGATGTACCTTGCTATCAGTATAACAACCTATGGATTTAAACCGATCAGAAAATTCAGCAACAATAGCATCAACATTGTTTGCAGATTCCACTGCTACAGCATTAGAAAGCTGAAGTAGCCCCAATTTGGTTGAAGTCTTGTAACTGAGTAAAGACTCCTTTGCATTCCTAACAACATGGAATGTAGTAATGAGCATTGCATTCTTTGACTTAATCTCTGCAGTGAAAGTTCCAATCACTGGTAAGGCTACCTTTGAAGCATAGGCAGTGGCTTTGCCATTATAGTTTTCAAGCTTTGGGAACTGTTTTTTAAATTTTCATAGTGGCACTCAGCAATGGTGTCAATGTTTGATCCAGTGTCAATGAGAATTTTGAGACAAATGCCAGCAATGTATACTATAGTCTCTGGGTTGTTTGGAAGATCATTCCATTTTGTGATTGATTGTACTCCATAAATATAATCACATTCACTGTCATCTGAGACTGGTTGTAATGAAATGTTGTCTTGTATATTATTAACATTCTTGATTTGAGGTGCAATATTGTGTTTGCCACCTCGACTCCTATGACTTGATCCTCGTACATTGCTTTTATTTATTGATTGTGGTTTCTTTAGTGCGGAACGACACATAGCACCAAAATGACCTAGTTTTCTACACTCATAGCACTTCTTACCTTGTGCAGGACAAACATTATCTTGGTGTGGGTAGTCTCCTCCACAATTGTAACATTTATTATTGACAACCTCTGATGTGAGTCGTTGTGACTGCTTGAGTCTTGTTCCATGACTCCAGTTGTGATGTGGTTCTCGGCTCAATTTAATGTTAGGTTTGGCATGATATCTTCTATGATCATGGTGTACTCCCTGAACCTTACATACTTCATGACTGTTAGTAACAGTGGCAGAACCGTTGTTGGCACTGCACTCCATGGCACGAGCATCACGTGCAGCATCTTCCATTCGACGAGCCATATCCAGTATCTTGGTAAGAGAACTTTCATCATCAACAAGTTCTAGAGCTCTTCGACGAAGACGTGTAGATGTGCATGTTTCAATTATTTGCTGTTTGATTTCTTTGTCAACATCAGCAAACTCACAATGGGTTGCTAAACCCTGCAGACGTGTATGGTATTGATCAACAGTTTCATTAGAGAGTTGTTTTGCTCTCCTGAAATGCATAATTTCCATAGCAGTATTTTGCCTTGGTTTGAAATGCTCAGTTAATTTGGCCTTGGCAGTGTCATAATCTTTGGCACCACCAGTATCTTTCAGTGTATCAAAGATATCACAAACTCTATCACCTGCATAGTGAAGCAGAAAGGCACGCTTTCTTTCAGCACTTTTGATATCAGAAACTATCAACAAATTTTCAAACCTTTTAAGCCATTTGACCCACCTCTGTGACAGGTTTGTCTGGTCACAGTCAGGATCAAATGCAGGAAACTGAGGTATATTTGCCATTTTTACTGAATAAATTTAAACTTATCACTTAGAATGTTCCTCAGAATATATAACACTTACTTCACTGTATATGTTATTCAAGAATTCACTGTAATTACTTTAATTTTGCAAAGCACACAAGCATTTTAATGCAAAAGTTCACAACAGTGCACAACACAGCAGCAACTGACTTCTTACCTAGCCCTTGTGTACATGTGTTGTTCCTACTCACAGCAACACAGCAGTTGTTAGCATTTGGTACAGCAGTTGTCAGCAGTTGGTACAGCAGTAGGCAGCAGTTGACAGCAGTAGGCAGCAGTTGGCAGCAGTAGGCAGCAGTTGGTTCACAGCTTGAAGAATTTTGTAGCACGGAGCGTCGTTTCGTAACCAAAACATCGGGTTTTGTACACTGCATCAAAGCGTCGTTTCGTACACAGCGTCGGCAGATTCCTCTCTCACAGCAACACTAAGCACAGCTTGGGTAGCACACAGCATTGGCCAGCACACAGCAACGGCACAGCACACAGCAACGATCAGCACACAGCAACAGTCAGCACACAGCATGGGGTTGCATACAGCATCGGGTATGGTGCTCACAGGCAGCTTCTCCTTCCTTCTCTGGGCGAGACAGCATGCTCCTTCCTTGTGTTTTGTTGAACAAAATACCTGCGTTCCCAGTTCATCGTCGTCGCCAGTGTGGTGTCTGTGTATAGCTGAGATAGTCTTGGTAGTAAGGTTGATGTAAAGTCATTCCTGGTTACTGACTTTAATAATAATAAACGATTACATGATAGAGTAGCTCCCAAGCTTGGCAGGCGTCCTGTGTGCTGTTTACCTTCTCTTGTGGCGTCCAGCCGCCGCACATAGAAAACGGATGGTACCATTTTCTGTGAACATGACAGGGTGTAGTCCGTCAACTCGACATCATGGTAAATGGCATCAGTCTGGGTCGGGACCTCCCCGAACAGACTGGAGAATTCGTCAAGCAACGACTGCACCTCGTCACGTTGGGACATCTGCAAATGGGACAGTCCCTCCTCCACAGCATTCACAGAACTAGAATTATTGAGAATGAGATTAGTTGGGTCCCCAGAACAATCATCCCTTCCCTCACTGGAAATGGAAACATTGGTTAGTGCAATGGGCCTGGGGCCCTGGAACTTCTTCAGCCGATTCACGTGTACGAGCATTACCTGTTTACGCTTATCAGAGTGTCTCACTTTGTACGTGAGGTCCCCAGTCTTCTCTGTCACAATGTAGGTGCCCTCGTACTGGTGGGACATAGTGCTCCCCAGTCGAGGCTTTAGTACCAGGACAGGGTCACCGGTCTGAAATTCCCACAACTTAGCCTTGGCATCGTTCCGTTCTTTCATATTCTCTTGGGCCTTCCCAAGATACTTTAGTGCCGCAGCCTTGCAGTCCTTGAGTCTCTGGTGGTGTTGCGCAAAGAAAGCCGAACCTTTGGTTAACGTTACGTTCCCTAACAGATTCTCCTGTAACATTTGCAAGGGTCCACGAACTTTATGGCCAAAGACTAACTCAAAAGGAGAACAACCCAGTGAACTTTGCAACCCCTCCCTAGCAGCAAACAAAACATACGACAAGTTCTCGTCCCAGAAGGTATGGGAACTCTCGCACGATGTCTTCAACATCTGCTTCAGAGTTAGATGGAACCTTTCAATGACCCCCTGACTCTGTGGATGGTATGGGCTGGAAACCTTATGAGTTATTCCATGGTCCTTACAAAATTGTTCAAAAATATCAGACTTAAAGTTAGTACCATTGTCAGTCTGTACAACCCGAGGCAGTCCAAAAGTGGAAAAAAATTGCAACATACGAGCAACAACAGTCTTTGCTCGGATGTTCCTTACAGCAAAAGCCTCTGGGTAACGAGTCGTGATACACATCATCATAATTAGGTAAATATTACCAGACTTAGTTCTAGGTAATGGACCAACACAGTCCATTACCACATGAGAAAATGGTTCCTCCGGCACGACAATAGGCTTAAGAGGAGCTTTAGGTGGAGTCTGGTTTGGTTTCCCAACAAGTTGACAAGCAATACATGCATTACAAAATTTTGCCACATCGCTTTTCAGCTTGGGCCAGAAAAAATACTTGCAGATTTTGTGATAGGTAATATTAATGCCTTGATGTCCCCCCATAGGATCATCATGGGCAGCTGACAAAACTCTCTCCCTATAGCAGGTCGGCAACATAACCTGGTGGACTACCTCCCACTCATTTGACAAGGGAGCACTCTGAGGTCTCCATTTTCTCATCAAAATCCGATCATTGTAGTAGTACCCAGTTGCTGCGTCTACAATTTCCTCCCTAGAGACGGCTGTCTCGTGACAATCTGCAAGACTGGGGTCAGCTTTTTGTAACTCACTCAAGGAGGCATCCAGGCCTTGGTCAGATGCCATTGGCCGAGGCTCAACAGTGTTCTCCTCCACCTCCCCACTACTCTCGGTAGGCGGTGGTGGCAGGCTCTCCACAATGTCCTCGGCCCCGTCATCGAGTCGGGCCATGAATGTGTCCGCAAGGTCCACTGGGCTTTCACCACTCGGAAGGTCCCTCGTGTCCTTGGGATTTACCACCTTGGCAAGCACAGGGCTGCCCTTACATTTAAGTCCCATAGACCTAGTCACCACGCACGCAGGGTACACAACATTATCCTCTGCGGTGGGTGAATCCAGGCAAACCTTTGGGGTAGGCAACATAACAGGCAGTCTGGAGTCCCCTACCTTATCCCCGGCTAAATCATTACCCAATATTACATCAACATTAGGGAAAGGTAGGTACGAAGTGACTCCGACTGTACAAATACCCTTGTGGAAATCAGATTCCAGGGTAACCTTACGGAGGGGTACTGCTCGAGTATCACTAGTGACACCCTCGACCAGTACCACCTCTCCAGTGTCGAGAGTATTGGCACCTTGCAAAGCACTCTCTAAAATTAAAGTCTGGATGGCACCGGTGTCTCGGAAGATCACCACGTCCCTCCAGGAAGAACCCTCAGACAAAAGTAGTCTCCCTTTCGATAAGAATGGGGTAAGCAGGTCCAACCACTGTGGGTTGGAAGTCTTACTCCCTAACCCTTCAGAAGGCCTCAAGCCCTGTGTCACAACGAGAGCATTGGGTCTTTTTTCCGGGTACGTTGCCAACAACGGCTAATATTGTGGGTTGAACTTTTACAATGACCACAGAAACGTCGGGGAGAAGAGACATTACTAACCGAATTACCCTTCGGTTCACTCTTTAGTGTCGTGGGGCTAGACAATTTAACAGGGTTAGTTATGTCTGAAACAGAAGGTGCATTAGGTAAAGGTTTAGAATGAGCTGGTCTGGACTGGCTGTGGGTATAAGTTTTGCTACTCTGTGGGGTAAAATTATTTTTATTGGGCCTTTTGCCCGCCAACTGGTAGTTTTCTGCCATCTTGGCCAAATCCCCTATTTTAGAATTTAACTCTACCCTTCCTCTTAAGTACTGAGCTACCATGTCTGGCATACTATCTATAAATTGTTCCTTTAAGACTAGGTCTTTTAATGCCTCGTATGTTTCGGCTTTAGCCGAGCGAATCCATTTATCAAACAGCCTACTTTGATCAGTCGCGAATTCCGTGAACGGTTGGTTGTGTGTAGGCCTAAGGTTGCGATAAGCTTGGCGGTGAGCTTCAGGAGTAATTTCATACGCCCTCAAAATTCGTTCCCTGACTTTATCATATTCAAAACACTCGTCGTCAGGCATATTAATAAAAATATCTTGGGCTTTACCCCTGAGTCTTCCCTGTAGGATTTTCACCCACTCTTCCTTTGGCCAGGTCATGGACAGGGCCAATCTCTGAAAATGGTTGAAAAACCTTTCAGGATCCGACTCTGAAAATTCAGGCAAGTTATGCTTCTTCTCATAATGCCTGGGGTTTGAATCCCCGGCAGGTGGAGGTCTAGGGGCAGTCGCTCTAATTCTAGCCTCCTCGGTTTTGAGTCTTTGCTCCTCTAATTTTATTTTTGCTAACTCTAGAGCTAACTCTCTCTCTGTATGAGCTGCACTTTCTGCTTGGCTAGGCTGGCATAAAGGAGTATCATCTGCCAATAGTCCTTCATCGATACAATGTTGTACTATTTCATTCAACAAGATCCACTTTTTATTTGCGGCATTTAATTCTAGACCAAATTCCTTGCCTAACAATACTAAATTAGACTTGGTAAGTTTCTTTATTTCCACCAATGAAGGCTCCTCTGCCAGTCTCTGCATGTCAGATGACATCACTAAAAATTTTAGCTCCTAGCCACAGAAAAATTTAAAATTAAAAAAAAAAAAAAACAAAAATTTGCACGGCCCCTAACACAAGGCCACACTAACCTTAATCGTGAAGAGATCCAGCTGGGTGTCCAGTCAGTGCAATGAATGTCCTACGCCAGGTGAGCTGGACCCTAGGCTAGCACACAACCGTTCTGCGGAAACAAGAATTTTTTAGTTTTGGCATTCAAAGATCTAATTTTTTACAATAATACAGTTCTTCCCGGACTGGCCAACCACTTGTTATAAAAAAGGGGCTTGCTATGGGGGAACTGGTACTATTAAGGGGTAAGGGTAAGTAGAATACAGAGGTATCAAAAAATGGGAGAACTAAAAGGCCCGGCCCCCAAAGTAAAATATCCACAATAATAAATGCTTGCTACTAAACCCGGTTAGTCTAGGAATAGATTATTGTACTCCCACACAGGAAAAAGGGATACTCTGTTCAAACTTACTTATTTATTAACCCCTTAACACCCCCCATACACAATCACACCAATAACAATTTAATACTAACTTTACCACACAATCTTACGTTAAAAGCCTTGGTCCACTTAGGCAGGATACAAGGTTTACACTGAAAACAAGCTAGGGTAAAGCTCTACTATAACACACTGGAGGTAGTCAGCTTAGGGTAGGGGACCACGTGTTTACACTGGGACCCCCGTTAGCATAACAGGTAAGATAAACACTTAAATACACTTACTACACCCCAGGTATACTACTCTACACATAGAACGATAGGTATGCCAGACATATACAAAATGAGTAATGGAGTACTTAACCAACTAAGTCACAGAAATAAAGAATTAAGAGGAAGGAGGAGAGCACGTCCAAGCACCACAGTCAGCCAGCAGAGAAGGCCGCCTCAGTCTCGAGCAGCCTGCAGCATGCGTGTGGTGCCGGGAAGAGCCCAATTGATCATACAGCTATACACATTAAAACATCTTCCCCTTATGCCTCATTTGCTACTTTCCTCATTCTACGGGTAGTTAAACTTATAACAATGTTACTTAATCCACAACAAGTTTAAGAGTCTAAATGCTTTGTGAGCAACAAGAATAGTCGTACTTCTGGCAGGGATGATTACAAACAACTTCAGCTCTCTATGCGTCCCCTGCCATATTGTAGTTTAATAAGCTCAATTTTGACCTCTGGTTTCCATCTTAAGAACCCAGAGTTGTAACATGTAGCCTGAGACACCCTATCACCTGCCCTGAAATGATAGGTTTTGTGCGAGAGATTGACAACTGGAATAAGGGCACCTTATCAAGCACTGTGATCAAATGATGAGGGATCAACAACCTGTCACATCTCCCAGCCACCTGAAGGATGGTACCTGGTGCAATGTGACGTCCCACTGATACTTTAAGGAATTTTACTGAATGAGGTGGGAAACATTGTTTCACCAAGGCATGTAACCCACATGATTTCTTATCTGTGTCTGGAAGAGACTTAAACAACAACTTAGGGTAGTGAATGTTGTACTTCTGTTTCTTACTACTGGAAGCAATTACTGGTGGATGATCTACCATTTTAATGGGATAAACTACCTGGCCCAACTTCAATCTGCACTTCCTTGATCCCTGTTGAGCAGACAACGAAAAGTTAACTCGTCCCAGAAAATCCATTCCCAACAAAACCTGACCCGGGAATGCAAGATTCTCGACAATCGTGCAATTGTGTGGGTAAGCTTCTCCCTTACCCACTTCAAAATTAAGAGTGGCCTGGCCCAAGATATTAATATGTTGCCCATTCACTGCTGTTAAATGCTTCCCACAACGCTTAAGGCGTGTCTCTTTAAGTGTGCTGAAGGCTGACTTTTTAATGAGAGTTGCTTGACTTCCGGTGTCCACAAAAACTGTCAATCTCACACCTTCAACCGTCATCTCAAACGTAGGTCTGCCACCCAACGTACTGACCTGTTCTGGGTCATCCTTGACCCGTGTGCTCGTACACGCATACCTGTAATGGCCTCGGCCATGACACTTCCAACAAATTTCATCGTCAATTTTCCGCGTCCCAGAAGCCCGCTGGCTACATTCCCCAGCAACTTCTGTAGAGGCGACACCAGGAATGGGGGTAGGAGGGGAAGAGGGGTGGAGGGGAGGTGAGGAGCAAGGTGTAGGATTAATGGAGGGGGTAGGGTGGGTAACAGGAGGGTGAGTTGGGGGAATAGGAAGGAAGGTGAGGGAAGGCCAGGGTGGGTTGTGGAGGGGGATTGTAAACAGGGGGTTGTAAGGGTGGGGGTTGAGAGGGAATTGTAGTTTTCCACAATTCCAATAACGCGTCGACAAAGGTTTGGGTGGTATTTGGCTGGGGTTGGTATGGGTCTGCCAGGGATTGGGGTGGACATGGGTTGGCCTGCAGGTAAGGTTGGGGGACGAGGTTGTAGGTAGGGAGGGGTGCATGGGTAAGGATGGGGTATCGGGGAGGTTGCGTCTGCATACATTGTCCATTCATTGCTAAAAAACATTTTCACCCCAAAACGTAACTTCAAGACCCGTCGTCGGATCAGGGTGAAATTTTAACACAACCCTGTTTTCAACATCTAATCACTTGATCAATAATCTCCGAAGGTATCTCCTAACCTATTACGTTAAACCTCTAGAACATCTAGACCGGAACTATCTTTCATTCATGTCGTTCACCGCGTTCCACAGCCCCAGTGAAAACCATAAATCACCTAAGCTTGTTGACAGACGATGACAGCTGTCGGCGGCAGAATCTTGCTGACTACACTCTCCCAATGAATGGAATTATTGTGTCTTATTAACCTCGTCTCGCATTCGTAAAATTTCTACGCAAACAGATAGAATCCACGACGGCATCGACTAGCATTTATATACTTGTGAAAACTACTGTATACGATGTTGAATAAATACATGCGCAATTATAACCCACAAGAAAAGGTTACGTCAATTATTAACTGCCAGGAAATTACTAAAATGAATCTTGATAAAATGTAATTCGTTTACTATATTTATTTGACACTCGATGGACGGGTAACGCAATTATAACAAAAATTAAAGTAAGAATGTCTTGTCTCTAAATGCAAGACCAATATAAATCTATTGATAATTACCAAATTCTTGAACAAAATATACTGAAATTATACTGATAATTATGAATATTATTGCGAAAGGAACTACACTAAATTTATTGTAAATAATTTCGTTTCAACCCTGTTTTATTTATCGAAAATAATCTGTCTTGATTACCAGCGCACAATTAACACCACACTTTACGTTAACTGAATTTCTCAAAATTTTCTAAAGTTTCAAATTTTCTAGTAAATCTTTGGCGCACTAGAATTGAATGAACGTTATCGTTAATTTACCACTGGCGCGATGTTTATATCTTCAACAATTATTAAATTATTAACGCCCGACGCTGACAACGGCGCTCACATATAATTAAGTATTTATTAGTTAAACAAAAGTTAATGATAATTCACTTATTTACGTTACTGAATGCACTCGATGTTTACATAGAGTACACTGGGTCACTGCCACTCGCGTAGAAGATTACTGAGAAATTAACACTGATACCGCGACACTCACAACTAGACAGTGTCGCGCTGAATCTTAATTAAAAATTAGTAATTATTTTCCCAAAATTATAAATTAAATACTGGCGCTTAGTTGACTCGTTACTTTACCGAATGTAACACTCACCAGACACTTGGACACGTTGGTAAGTTTACAAAAATTAAAAACGCGCACACTGTCACGAGGTCGAATCCTCAGAAAGTAGACTCCGCACCAATCCTTAATTAACCAAGTATTTCTTTTCTCAAAATTATAATTAAATACCGGCGTGTAGTTTGCTTATCACTTGACCTGACTATACCTCTCGCGGGACACTTACACACTTGGTTGAGTGCAAACAATTACTGAGCGCTGCCTCACTGAGCGCTGATAACCGCAAGAAAAAATCAGAGTCCCAACGCTAATTAGCTTAAATGACCAAAAATCGACTTTTGGTCTCAAAGTTCTAACTCGGATCACTTTAATCGCACACTAGCTGGAATTAACACTGACAACCCAATGATCGTATGGCTAGACACAAAACTAGAATTTATTCCCAAAAACTGAGATTTTCCTCGCGACTTTGAAATATATCATCACAACAGTTTTCAACGATTTTCACTGAATTAACGAATACACGAATTCACTTTAATGCACTGCACTTCACTTCACTTGAAAACAGTAAACCACTCACCTTCGTAATTTTCCCAGAGAATTAATACTGCCCGAAACAAAACTCCAGAATAAAAAATGTTAAACAAATGCTTAGAAAATAGTAACACTTATATACGATAATTACTTAACCAAGGGGGAACACTTAACTAACGAAGGGATGCTAACCTGGAAGGGAACTTAATATACAGGGAACTTAATTTATTACTTTGTAACATCTCCTAAAAACATCTGCTGAACTATTGTAATGACTACTCTTACTAATTTTAAGACTCCTCTCGTGATGATTAACTGCGATTGTTCCTCGCTGAGCTACGACCGAAAGCTACATCTGACCCGCCCTTGGGGAAAAACATCCACACTAGCGGCCGTCCTCCCTAAGACACAATTCCAGACTAGAATGTTTGAAGTCAGTCTCGCTGCAAAACATGACTCCCTCTATGATGATAACTCAGCCACACTCTAGGCGTCAGTACGCCGTCTGCGACCTTCCCGTTAAAACCTAGAACTCGAGGCACCTCTTAGTAACCTCAGAAATTATCAGTAAGCGTCCTTTCTCAGACAACCTGCCGAACAGATTGCTGTACAACATATAACTGTGTTGCACACCCCTGAAAGCTATGCAGAGAAACGAGAACTAATTTCTGTCCATAGATTTCAGAGCGAAACGCATACCCCAACTCTCTCAGTTTCCCGTATGACGCACTAAATCATAACACTTAACATACGTGTGGCTCCGAGCAACGAAATCGCGAGCCGCCTAAACATACAAACAGCAACGAAGCCAAGCGGCCAGCGCGCGGGACCCCCAATAAAGTGAACACACCCACAATTTATTGGACCACCGCTCGCACCATTGTAATTTCGTTAAGTCGTAATATTGTAATACCCTTGACTGCTCTTAAAACATAAT
>WNGS01112085.1:0-14818 GCA_020271785.1 Procambarus virginalis | reverse complement strand
CTCCCTGAACCATGTTGATGGGTTGTCACGAAGTCTCTTCTCTCCAGATGTGTTAATAGGTTTTTTCTCACAATCTTCTCCATCACCTTGCGTGGTATACAGTTAAGGACACTGGCCTGTAGTTCAGTGCCTCTTGTCTGTCACCTTTTTTGTATATTGGTAGATACCAATGTATGTATGTATGTATGTATGTATGTATGTATGTATGTATGTATGTATGTATGTATGTATGTATGTATGTATGTATGTATGCATGTATGTAAGCATGTATGTATGCATGTATGTATGCATGTATGTATGCATGTATGTATGTATGCATGTATGTATGTACGCATGCATTGTTTCTCGCCGGCGAGAAACAATGGGCAGAGTTTCTTTCACCCTATGCCCGTTACCTAGCAGTAAAATAGGTACCTGGGTGTTAGTCAGCTGTCACGGGCTGCTTCCTGGGGGTGGAGGCCTGGTCAAGGACCGGGCCGCGGGGACACTAAAAAGCCCCGAAATCATCTCAAGATAACCTCAAGATGCATGTATGTATGTCTGTATGTACGCATGCATGTATGTATGTGTGTATGTATGTATTCCCAATCACGTTAAAGACTCCCCCTCTATCATTCAATTTAAGAGAAAAACAACTATGTACTAAATAATCAACTCCTTGTAACTTTAATTATGCTGACCTTCCTATCTGTATTCAGACTGTGCCTACCATCATTATAGGTGATTATGACGCTAGGCATAGGAATATTGGCAATTCGCAGTTCAATAATCGTAATGGCAACCAACTGTTGTCACTATTAGGTAGTCACGATGATGCACAGATTGTGGGTGACCTTGAACCGACGCATATCTACGAAGGTATTCTTGATCTATGTCTCGGTTTCAACGTCTCCCACACCGTGTGCGCCTCGTCAATAGTGCCAGATATGGCGTCTGATCATCTGGCCATATTAGCCACTGTAAGCATTGGCAGCTCTATCCTCCCCGGCGGAATGTTCAAGCGGAAGAGGCTGGCTCTGCCCATCGATCAACGAGACAATGTTGTTGCTCATGTGCCAGAATGGTACAGTTCATCTGAGCCTTCATCAGTTGAAGATTTTAACAATGAGCTCACAGATACTATCGACCAGTTTATAGAATCACTTGATCCATCGTCCAGGCCACGTAACCCAAATTACACTGGTCATAGCACTAATGCTTATTATAATGATTCTAAATTACGTGCACTAAAACGCACTGCCAGAATAATTGGACTAGCTTATAGAAGGACCCGCACTGCTGAAATGCTTCGGCTCTTTCAAGCGGCTCTGGCTGAGGCCAGGGAACGTATGGTGGAGCTGAAACAGACAGACTGGGAAACTTTTGTCCGTGGTCTCATTTCTCACACGCCACTAAGTCGAGCATGGAAGGATATCAACAAGATCAAAGGGAAAAATGCTGCAGATATCTCGTACCCTAATCCTCTGCACAGAGCAAATGAGCTTGTTGATGCTTGGGCCACGACTTCCAACTTTGACAGTCTTCCTCTACCCTCACAGAATGAATTAAATAATAGATATTCTGATAGGGCAAGGCTCCTTGACTTCAAGCTTCATCAAGAGGATGACTGTGACATGCTTCTTACTAAATACGAACTAGATTCTGCTCTACATAAAGGCAAAGCTACATCACCCGGGGAGGATGGAGTTACTTACGGCATACTGAGTATGCTTCTGCTATAGTTCCAGGGAATCCCTTGCTTCAATTGTATAATATGAGCTATGTAACTGGGGAGCTTCCTAAGTCATGGACCAACAGTGTTATTATTCCCATTCCTAAACCTCACCAGCCGAGTGTTTTTCGCCCAGTCTCCCTCACTAGTTGTCTCTGTAAGTGTCTTGAGAGGATGGTTCTCAACCGTCTCCTTTACAAAATTAATAATATGTTGTCTCCCCAGATATATGGCTTTACGCATGGAAAGAGTGTACATCACTGTATTACCACATTCCTCACCCTGCATACTGATAGGTCATATACCACTTTCCTACATCTTAAGTCAGCCTTTGACATTGCTAACCCACACGTCATTCTGAGAGAACTTGCTATATGAATTTTGGAGGATGGCTTCTACGGTGGATAAGAGGCTATCTATCCAACAGGAAGTCATCTGTACTGTTCCAAGGGCATAGGCGTGTAACGAGAGATTTTGAACTTGGCACTCCACAGGGAGGTGTCCTCAGTCGTACTCTGTTCAATGTGTTAATCAATGCACTTTTAAACTTAGTAACTAGAAGGTCCAGCGAACACATTAGCTATGTGGATGATATACTGATCCACACCAATGGGTATACCAACACCCAAAATGTTCTGAACTCTGTATTGTACACATGTCAGGAACTATGCTTAGTCATCTCAGTAGAGAAAACAAAGATCCTGAACCGACACCCACCCAGACGGGGTGGCCCCGTTCGCAAAATGCAGTTGGATGATGGCTCTCTGCTCGACTATGTTACCAGATACAAATACCTTGGGCTTGAGGGTCTACTGTACCGCAATGTTTTAGCCAGACTGGGTCGCCAATGTAGAGGCTCCGTGCTCTCAAGGCTGTGGCAGGCAGGCAAACACAACTGTACCGTACAGTGTTATATATTTATTTCAGTTTGAACAATTTTTAATATTAAAGGATAAATCCTTTAATTGGTTGAAATTGGTTTTAACATTCGAAATCTAATTTGTTGATGTTAATAATATAATAATATAATAATAATATATATAATAATATAATAATAATAATATGTTTATTCAGGAAAGGTACATACATAGAGAGATTTTACATAAGTGGATCGATTTATAGATAGAGCTAGTACATACAATGCCTAAAGCCACTATTACGCAATGCGTTTCGGGCAAGAAAACATTAATATCTAAAACTTAATGCTAATTGAACAAAAAGAATAAAATGTTTTGAGAACAAATACAAATAAAGAAAAAAAAAGGGGAACATGACTGAAAAAGCAGCACAAATACAAAAGGTTGACAAACAGCTTTGAATAAAAAAAAAAAACAGACATGGGTTGACAATAGAGGGGTAAGGTAGGTTACAGGGAGTTTATCAGGTAGTGTTTAGTTTTAATCTTAAACTGGTTGAGAGAGGTACAGTCTTTAACATGGTTAGGAAGGTCATTCCACATTCTGGGTCCCTTGATTTGTAGAGCATTTCTAGTTTGGTTAAGTCGTACTCTTGGAATAACAAAACTGTATTTATTTCTGGTGTGGTGCTCATGGGTTCTGTTACAGCTTTCAATGAAGCTTTTGAGGTCAGGATTGGCATTACAGTTCAGCGTTTTATATATGTATAATACACATGAGAGAATGTGCAGTGACTTAATATCTAACATATTGAGAGATTTGAGTAGGGGTACCGAGTGATGTCTGGGGCCAGAGTTGGATATTGTCCTAATAGCAGCTTTGTGTTGAGTAATTAGAGGACGTAAATGATTTTGGGTAGTAGAACCCCAAGCACAAATACCATAGTTGAGATATGGATAGATGAGGGAGTAATAGAGAGTCACCAGGGCAGGGCGGGGTACATAATATCTGATCTTAGAAAGAATGCCAACAGTTTTTGAAACTTTTTTTGATATATTTAGAATGTGTCCCTGGAAATTAAGCTTGTGATCAATGAGAACGCCAAGGAATTTGCCATCTAATTTGTTACAAATTTGGGTATTGTTAATCTTGAGATTTATTTGGTTAGAGGATTTATTGCCAAACAGAATATAGAAAGTTTTGTCAATGTTAAGGGTGAGTTTGTTGGCAGTTAGCCAAAGATGGACTTTATTAAGCTCGGTATTTACTGTGGCATTTAGAGCAAGGGGGTCAGGACTGGAGTAAATGAAGGTTGTGTCGTCAGCAAATAGAATTGGTCTAAGGTGTTGGGAGGCATTTGGAAGGTCATTAATGTAGATGAGAAAGAGGAGAGGGCCAAGTATACTGCCCTGAGGAACACCAATGTTGATGGGTAGGGTAGGAGAAATTGAATTGTTCACAGAAACATACTGGAGTCTGTCAGTAAGGTAAGATTTGAGGTATTGCAGGGAGAGTCCTCTGACTCCATAATGATGTAATTTAAGAAGAAGGTTTTGGTGGTTCACAGTGTCAAAGGCCTTACGCAGGTCCACAAATAACCCAACAGAGAACTCATTTTTATCAAGAGCTGCATGAATTAAGTTAATCATACTAATAAGTGCATCATTAGTACTTTTTTTAGGTCTGAAGCCATATTGGCAAGAGCTAAGTATATTGTGCTTGGCTAGATAAGAGTAAAGCTGCTTGTAGATTAGTTTTTCAAACATTTTTGATAAGTTAGGCAGGATTGAAATAGGTCTGTAGTTGTTAACATCAGTGAGATCACCACATTTGTGGACAGGGGTTACTCTCGCTTTTTTTAGAATATCTGGGAAGGTTTGGAGTTCAAGTGACTTGTTGAAGAGCAATGTAATTGCAGGGGCTAAGGATCTGGAGGCTTTTTTGTAAATTAATGTCGGAATCTCCTCAAGGGCACTAGACTTGGTTTTAAGGGAAAGGATTATCTCATTGACATCAGTGGAATTAGTAGGCTTTAGGTACAGAGACTGTGGATAGTTACCTGTAAGGTAGTCCTTAACCTCAGTACTGGAAGAAGGAATATCATTTGCAAGGGATGACCCAATGGAAGAGAAGAACCTATTGAACTCAATAGCAGAATCAGATGCTGAAAGCTGACCATCGTTATTTGACAGGAGTGTTGGTTTGTTATTTAAAATCTTCTTTGATCCCAAGATTTGTGAAATTGTGCTCCAAGTTTTTTTAATGTTGCTCTTTATTTGGGTAAATTTATCTTCGTAGTATTTAGTTTTGGCTCGTCTAATTATCTTAGATAGCAGTAAAGAGTAATTCTTTGAGAATTCTTTAGAGACGGTTCCTAGCCTATACTTCTTCTCAAGGTCATGTTTTTTATTAATGGATTTAAGTATTCCCTTTGTAAGCCAGGGATTGTTAAGCCTTTTGGTAGTGACTTGTTTTGTAAGCATAGGACAGTGGGTGTTATAAAGGCTTAGAGTTTTTTGAAGAAAAGATTGTACTGCTAGGTTGATGTCCCCTATGTCACCTAACTCTGACTCCCAGTTGACATTATCAGCAGCAGTTATAAAATTGCCTATAGCAGATTCATTGTGCAGCCTAAAACTTATCTCCCTTGACTCTAGAGGTGGTTTGTTAATGTTAGTTAAGAGAAACGTTATGTTAAATAATATAAGGTTCAAATTTATTAAGATACATACTTTAAAAACTATTTCTATTTGATACCAACAGTATCACGTTAAGAGAAGTGTCTCGCCTTGCTAACCCAAGTATAAAATATATAAAGAAACGGTGCAACTGTACTGCTATCTGCAGTACAAATATATGTCCCTATTTAAAGAAAAAATAAACTGCACCAATCACTGCCACTCCTCACACCAATGCAACAATAAGGAGAGTGATAACAGTGCTTCACATTCGACAACGTTAAATTATTTAACAGATGACGAGATAATGAACATTGGAACAAATGTACAGCTCTCTGACCTTCATATAAAATCTGCACGTGACCTCATCAAACAAACTGTGCCAAGCGTAGAAGGCCTTCATGACCCAGCGTTGTAGCGGGACCTCTCCTAGCCAGTTACAATTGGTGAATTTATTCAAATTATCCAAGTTGATGGTTGTCACTGGGTCACCGTTTCCAACATTGGAGTAACTGGACAAATTAACATATACGACACCAGGCATAAATTACCATACAAATCTACTGAAGTTATCTTGTGTGCTCTTGCTAATTGCCAGGATGATAAGCTGATATGCAATATAATGAATGTCAGCAGACACAGGGACTCAAGTATGAGTGGGGTATATGCTGTGGTGTTTGCTGCATCACTTGCAAGTGGTGTAGATCCGGTGAACCTCGTATGATGTGCAGAATATGAGACAACATCTTCAAGAGAATTTTAAAGGAAAGTGTCTCATCTCATTCCCTGCAGCTCAGACACTGAGAAGAAAACGAATCATCCGGTCATGCTCGATGTAAGTGTACTGCATTTGCAGAAAGCCAAATCATTTGAAGCTGATGGTATGCTGTGACCGTTGCAATATTTGGCACCATGGATCATGTATAGAAGTTACAGAATTTAATGATGATTCGTGGATTTGTTTTTTGTGCGCTAGCAAGTTGTGAATTATAATTTAAAATACTTAATTAATACATTATTATTATTATTATTATAACCTTACCAAATGCTTTGCTGAATCAAATAATGTTATTACTTTCAATGTGTTACAATAGCATAATTAAGTGCTGCAAGTGTCAGGTCTTTTATATAATCGGTATTTGTTATATTCTGTACTCTTTTTATGTTTTTATGTTTAGAAATAGTTTTTAAAGTATGTATCTTAATAAATTTGAACCTTATATTATTTAACATCAACAAATTAGATTTCGAATGTTAAAACCAATTTCAACCAATTAAAGGATTTATCCTTTAGTTTAGTTCATTTATTATGCACCCCATACCCATCCCGTGGGCGGTAGTGGAAAGGGTTACAGAGGCACATAATGGGCTCAGGGACTGAACCCCACAATTCATTTAGCTAAGCAAGTTACAATCTTGATGAGCTAGTTACAAAATTCAATATAAGTCGTCACATCAACAATGGGTTCGAGATCGACCTCAGGTACAGGTTCTAAATTAAGCAACTGACATACGTGGAGAGCTAGTGTCACAATTTATATGTTTGTCCTGCACACCGCTCCCCATCCAGCGGGCAGCGGTGGATAGGTTACAATCACTCATTTACTACCTACAGTTAGCAAACTGGGGATATTTGGCTAAAATTTCTGGTAGCAGATCATTTTGAATGAAATATTTACACATCTCTGGAACATTGGTTATAGAATTGTCTCTAAATTAACGTATCTTTTCGCACTCCATCACATAGTGACGGAGGGTGTGCAAATAATTTTGTTGACAGTTTACATTTGGTCAGGTCTACATCGTTAAACTGAAATAAATATATAACACTGTACGGTACAGTTGTGTTTAATTATGTTTTGCGATTCCTTTGGAAAAAGTATTTGTGCACCAAGTACTACTAGGTCATTATGAGATATGCTGAATGTTGTCAATATACCATCTGAATACGCTTCACTTTGCGTTAATCATTGGACGTCCTAATGATTAAGGTCCCCAAAAGGACTTAATCAGACCTCAGTGGATATTTTTACTCTCTCTCTCTCTCTCTCTCTCTCTCTCTCAGAGCATCCCCTTATGTGTTGTATGTGGGTGCTGAAGTTCAGTCACTTGTCTATGTATAGGTGAAGGAACTTTCCATAATTGTTATTGCTAATGTTTACTTGTAATACTGGGTATACATCCGGTGTTCTTACCCTCGACTGCGGCGAGGGTAAGCCGCGGCCGTATGGTCTGAAACCCACAAATATTTACAATGGGGGGTGCGGGGGAGGATAACATTTCTTCTTCAAGCACGCGCACACAAATGAACTATGTTACTTAACTGGAAGCACTCATACAACATAATTTACACGATTTCTCAGGATTATTATACTTCTTACCAGCATATATACAGTATAGTACCTAGGAGGTTCTCTTCAATGATATAGCAAGTTGATATCTAAGATAATTAAAAGAACCCAAGCAAACTACTGTGGAAATGTGCAGGACAAACATATCAATTGTGACACTAGCTCTCCACATATGGAATTTGCTTAATTTAGAAACTGTACGTGTGGTCGATCTCGAACTCATGTTGTTGATGTGACGATGTGTTATGAATTTTGTGGCTAGCTCCTCAAGATTGACTTGCTTAGATAAATAAATTGTGTGTTCAGTCCCTGAACCCATTATGTGATAAATTAACTACACTAAAAACTATAGTATGGCGACGAAACCTGAACTGCATAATGTAAATAGGGATTAACCAGAACAAGATATAGTTGAAGAATAACACCAGGTGTTTTATTACTAACATTCTTAAGCACAACTGGCAAATACTTCCTCTGGTGATTTGTTTGGTTTGAGTTTAATAATGTTTAATAACAATAAAACAGAGAATGACTGAGACAATTCTTAGGTTCAAACGCTTTACCCCCAAGAGCTTAATAAAAAAATTCAAGTTATTGAACGATTTTTATTTGAATTGTTCTACCGGAAAGATATTTAGAGAAGTTTTTTAGTGATTATGTATGTGCTGTTTAGAAGCAGTACATCTGGATGGTTTCTCTCTCTCGAGTCCTGCTGCCAGATTGGGTTAAAAAATCAATCTCTGTGGCATAGTGGTAAAGCACTCGTTTGTACAGTATCTACCGGGGAGAATTGACCAGGTGCCAATCCTTAACAGTAGCCTAGCTCTGTTCACCCAGCAGTGAATGGGTACACGGTTTGGAGGGTTGTATTCCAGGGTCAAAATTAGGATTAAGGACATGCCCGAAACGCTATGCGTGGTAGTGACTTTACAAGAATGTAAGAACTCTTGTATATATAAATAAAATAAATAAATAAAAAAGTAGCAAATTAGGCTAGTTAGTTTTGACTGATCTCATAAATCAACTCATCATCCTTATAGACGTTGGGCTACTAATGTTAAAGTCAATGATTGATTAGTTATCCACATATAAATGTAATATGTGTAAATGACAGCTGCGTCAAACAGCCTGGTGGACCAAACTACAAACCGGAGGAGGCCTGGTCCTCGGGGGTAATTAGCTTTGGGTAATTACACGGACCCCTTGAGTGACGTCATGAATATGGGGGGCACAGTAAACTAAGACTCACAGGATGAGTATGTGGTTCAAAATATATACAATATATATATATATATATATATATATATATATATATATATATATATATATATATATATATATATATATATATATATATATATATATATATACAATATATTTTTAAGTATTTTTATGTTTCTGAATTTCTCGTGATATATAATATATAAGGCTCATACTTAAGTTAAGAGCTGTACTTGTAGATGATATTCCCCGGTTTGGCACCTTCTTTTGAAAATTACTTGCTTGTGGCTGACATATATAATCTGACTGTGTCAGCCATAATTCACCTAGACATCGATCCTGCGCCATATGATGATAGAGTGCAATTACGGTAATATTGCAACTTTATAGGAAATCGTTAAATCATAAATATATCTTGGTTCTTATATTTGAAATATTGTTACATTCAACGTTTGAAAACAAAGTTTATATCTGAATTTTTAATAAAATATAAAACATTAATGTTTATCAACTCATCTCTGTTAGTTTAGTTCATTTATTATGCAGCCCATACCCATCTTGTGGGCGGTAGTGGAAAGGGTTACAGAGGCACATAATGGGCTGAGGGACTGACGTGCTTATCTCTGAAGCTAGACACAGATATAATGAAATAATCAATAATGGAGTCAGAGTCTGTGTGCTGTGGATTCCTTCCCATATTGGTCTCCGAATGCATGATAGAAATGATGAGTTGGCCAAGACTTTTGCTCGTAAAGAGGGAATTGATTACCAACTTGGACTGCCTTTGAGTAGCCTGAGGGCAGCAATATCCCAGGAACATCAACTAAATTTCGGAGACTTGAGGCAAAGTGAAATTCGCACCAGTTATCATCATTCTATTATGCAGGAGGTACCACAAGTATATGGGTCATCCAATAATGCTAGCAGATTTCCAGAAGTTACCACTGTTAGGCTTAGGCTCGGCTACAAGTACTACTGGGAATTTGTAACATCTGCTGATGTAGATTTGACTAAATGTAAACTCTGTCAGCAGAACTATTTGCATACTTTGCATCATTATATAATGGAATGTGAAAAAAATTGCGGAATTTAGAGATAACACCATCAATAGTGTCCCAGAAATGTGTAAGTAATTCATTCATATTGATGTGCTGCCCGAAATCTTAGCGAAGTATCCAAAATTTGCTTACTGTAAGTTATGCATGCACATGACTGTAAAGCTGCCGCCCAGTTGGGTTGGTGTGGAGCAAGACTAGTAACTGTGCGACTCCTCATAGATGTAAAGTGCCTTGTATAGTGACTGTTGTGAGCCTCTTGTTGAATCACTTGTGACACAAAAGATTACTGATGTGTGTATTTGTGTGGGTGATTAAATATGTACAGTATGTGTATGTATACAGTATTTGTATACGTATGTATATGTACATGTATGCATAAGTATGTGTACATTAATAATTATGTAACTAGCGTCAAAAGATTGTTATTTGCTTAGCTAAACGAACTAGAGTTCAGTTCCTGAACCGATTATGTGCCTCTGTAATCCTTTACACCACCGCCCACGGGATGGGTATTATGGGGTGCATAATAAAGAAAGAAAATGAATGGACCGAACCCCACAATTCATTTAGCTAGCAAGTTACAATCTTGATGAGCTAGTTACAAAATTCACTATAAGTCGTCACATCATAATTGGGTTCGAGATCGACCACAAGTAGTGCATTACATAATTTATCAGTATTGTGCAGCCTGTGATCCCCGCCTGGCTGGATACTGATACCTAGGTAGTTTTCATGTGTCCGGACACCGGCGATAAGGTGGTATTATTTATTTAACTTAAGAGATATTTATTTTTAAATGTTGTCACATTAATGGCTACATCTTCCTTTCTTCTGACATAGATTTTTAAGATTAATTAAAATATATGGAAACTAATTATACAATTTATTGGCTGGTGTGCAGGTCTTCACACTCTCAGAGCTAGCCATCAAGTAACTATCAAAACGCATATATCTTCGTTTTCACTTCAGTTATATTTATGACAAAGGATTTAAATGTAGCCTATATTTCTACCTTTGTGATGACATAAATACTTTCGTTAATTACAATATCTAGATCAAACTAACATTGATTTTCAAAAGGTTGTATATTTTCCATCAATGGAGAGCATCAGCCAAGAAGCCTTCTTTAAAATATGAATATCTTTCCTCACCCAATAAGATCTAATAATCTCTGAATAAAACGCAAAAAACGACTTGATTGTAACCTATCCACCGCTGCCCATTGGATGGGGGGAGAGGGGGTTATGTGTAGGATAAACATATCAATTGTGACACTATAGCCCTCCATATATGTCAGTTGCTTAAATTATAAACTGTACTTGTGGTCGGTCTCGAGCCCATTGTTGATGTGACAATGTGCATTGACTTTTGTAACTAGCTTATCAAGATTATAACTTGCTTGGCTATATGAATTGTGGGCTCATTCCCTGAGCCCATTATGTGCCTCTGTAACACTCCACTATCGCCCATAGGATGGGTATGGGGTGCATAATAAATGAACTAAACTAAGCTCTGCCTTTTTGATAACATATACAATTATAAGCTTTATTTGTGAATCTTAATTAAACAATATATCACAGAGCCTGTAGGGTTCGGTGAGATGAGCGAAGAGACATGGGAGATTTTACATAAGTACAGTACATGGTAGTTTAAGTAGCGAACGCATGTCAACGAATAACGAGTATATATAACAAACTATTGTCCTATGAAGTCGATTTAACTTCCAAACATATATTTTTTAATAAATGTTAAATGTTTTCTGGCTAGTTATGTTAGATTTTATTAAAAATACGTATTCTACTTGTTAACATTATAATTTAAATTTGTGATAATTTGTGCAGAGAAGTGCGACAACTGGATATGCCAACAAACACTTTCCAAACAACGATATATCTTGGATAAGTCGCTCCACAACATTGACGCTTGGACCGTCGACTTCCTTTGATGCTACTTATTTACTTATTTCATAATGAAATTATATTGGTTTGGAGTAAATATATGTTTTCTCATGTTCTGCATTCAGCACCCACATATAGTGAGTAAATATACCATATTACTTCATTACTTAAATAATGCTAGGAGGGTTTGAGTAGCTTTGGGTCTTTAGTGGACAGAATCTCCAATAGATGGGGCGAGAGTCACCCCCTCTCTCTCGCCCGAGCAAGAGTCAAAACTTAATTTAAAATTGATATATCTTTGTCCTCGAACATGATTTATTTTATTTGGTGCAATCATAATAATGTTCATATCTCGGTCTTTCTGGAGGCATATAAGACTTTAGGCTTTATTAGCGTATCTTTGTTAATTATACAATATATCGGCAAGTGGGTAGGCGTCTGCACTACATGCCCGACAAGCTACTGAGCGCTACTATAAAAACATATGTATCTTCACTTGACTATAAATATGTCTATGTAATGTATTTAAAATGGCTCATATTTCTACGTGCTTAAGACATGTATAACATTTGTGTTTATTAACGAATTTACTTGAAATAAACATTTATCTGAGAGAGAGTTGCTCTGTCGTTCAGTCCTGTACGGTTCTGAGCTCCGTAATTTTAAATACAGGCATACCTCAGTTTAAGAGTTTAATTGGTTCCTGGAGACGCCTCGTATTCCGAAAACTCGTATTCTGAAGCGAATTTCCCCATAAGAAATAATGGGAAATGAATTAATCCGTTCCTGACTACCCCAAAAACCCCATATCAAACTAAATTTTTATACCTAATTCATCTAAATAAACCTACAAAACTATGTTCAAGTTATTACTTACCTTGCTGATGAATGCTGTAGGCGTATGGAAGATGGTGAGGAGGGGGGAGGAGGAGAGGAGTTACTGTTTGGAAGGGGAGTCCCCTTCCATTATCACATCAGGCAATGAGGACCTTTCAGGTGTGCACTCCCTGGGACGTTTTATCTGAGTGCCACTAGGTCCTGGTTGAGGCTCACTGCTCGATTTTCTCACCACATATCTGTCCATGGAAGCTTGCTTTTCCCTTCTTCGCAAGCTCTCTCTGTAGTAAGGCATCACATTGTCATTGAAAAGATTAAGGCAACGGCCTACTACAGCTTTCTCTGGGTGAGTCTTTTCAACAATTGTTTGAATCTCTTCCCACATCTGACACACCTTCTTAATTACTGCAGAAGGGACATCCGCTGCTGCCTCATCCTCCTCCACTGAAGAATCTTCAGCTGCGTTGTCTCGCTGTTCCTGTTGAAGGGCTTGGAGTTCTTCGGTGGTCAGTTCTTCGTTGTGTTCTTCCACCAACTCCTCCACATCATCACTATCCAATTCCAAGCCCATTTGCTGGCCTAGAGTAACAATTTCCTCAACAATAGGCGCATCATTTATAGGCTCAAACCCCTCAAAGTCTAATTCTCTCACACATTCAGGCCACAATTTTCTCCAGCCAGAGATCAGGGTTCTTTGAGTCACTTCTTGCCAGGCTTTGTCAACGAGTTTTAAAGCACTACAAATGTTAAAATGGTGTTTCCAGAACTCTTTGAGGGTGAGGTTTGTGGCTTCAGTCACTTCAAAACATTTTCGGAAAAGTGCCCTTTCATAAAGTTTCTTAAAATTCGCTATGATTTTCTGGTCCATAGGCTGAATTAGAGGAGTGGTGTTAGGAGGAAGGAATTTAACTGTGAGGAATTTATTGTATCGGGGCAACACATCATCTTGCAAGCCTCGAGGATGAGCAGGAGCATTGTCGAGGAGAAGCACGGCTTTGAGTGGCAAATGTTTCTCCTGCAGATATTTTTCTATGGTAGGGCACAGCACTTCATTCACCCACTCCGAAAAAATAAGCCTAGTCACCCATGCTTTTTTATTAGCCTCCACATCACACACATTTGGTTTTCTGCACTTTATACTGTTTGAAAACCCTTGGATTTTCAGAATGATACACTAGCAAGGGTTTAATTTTCAAATCGCCACTCGCATTTGAACACAGCACAAGCGTAAACCTATCTTTCATAGGCTTGTGTCCGGGCAAGGATTTTTCCTCCTTGGTAATGTATGTCCTCTTAGGCATTCTTTTCCAAAACAGTCCTGTTTCGTCACAATTAAACACTTGTTGCGGTAGGTATCCCTCAGCCTCTGCAAACTCTTTAAATTCCTCAATAAATCGTCCAGCGGCTGGTTTGTCTGAGCTGGCTGCCTCCCCATGCCTTGTAACACTATGGATACCACTTCTCCTTCTAAATTTTTCAAACCAGCCCCTGCTTGCCTTAAACTCTTTCGTCTCTGCATCACTCGTTGCAGGGGTTTTCTTTAGAAGGTCTTCGTGCAATACCCTGGCTTTCTCACAAATAATGGCCTCCGAAACACTATCTCCCCTTAACTCCTTGTCGTGTATCCAAATTAATAACAACTTTTCCACTTCTTCAAGTATTTGTGGTCTTTGTTTCGTTATTGTTCTTACTCCTTTTGCCACTTTAGCACTCATAATCTCATTTTTCTTCTTAAGTATAGTGCATATTGTTGATGTGGCTTTGTTGTACTGCCTACAAAGTTCAACAACACGTGTACCGTTCTCATGCTTCCGAATTATCTCTTGTTTCTCCTCTATTGTCATCCTCACATGGGCTTTCTGGCCTTTATCCTTACCACTGGCTTTCTTGGGACTCATGGTGAGATATATAATAACAAATTGTATAGTCAAATCACCAAAAATCCAACAAAACACTGAAAATCCACGAGAAGAATTGATGCGAGGTAGTCACTGAGCGCGAGACAATGGTAAACTGAGGGGCGGAGGGGCGACGACGATCGCCGAACCACCACGCGCTAGGTCGGCCTGTACGCGTATCAACAAACTCGCGTCCGAGGTAACCCTCGCGTTCCGAGACATATTTTCCGAGGAAATCCTGCTCGTCTTCCGAAAAACTCGCATACAGGGACACTCGCATTCCGAGGTACCACTGTATATATATATATA
>WNGS01112079.1:0-15958 GCA_020271785.1 Procambarus virginalis | reverse complement strand
AGAGAGAGAGAGAGACAGACAGAGAGAGAGACGACAGACAGAGAGAGAGACAGACAGACAGAGAGAGAGACAGACAGACAGAGAGAGAGAGACAGACAGACAGAGAGAGAGACAGACAGAGAGAGAGACAGACAGAGAGAGGAGAGAGAGGAGAGAGGAAGAGAAGAAAGAAGAAAGAGAGAGAGAGAAAGAGAAAGAGAGAAAGAGAGACAGACAGAGAGACGGACACAGACAGAACAAGAAGAGAGAGGAGACAACAAAATTAAGGCAAGGGGGAGAGAAGACAGAACAGAAACAACAGAGAGGGGAGAGAGAAATGAGAAAAGATTGAAGAGAAGGCAAAGAGAAAGACAAGAGAAGAAAATATACAAGAAAAATATGTAAGATAAAAATGAAGTAAGTGAATACCACAAATGTAAAAAAGTAAAGGAAGAGAGAAGCTAGAAGAGACAGAAAAGGAAAGGTGTTAGAAGAGAGGAGGAAAGGAGAGAAAAAAGAAGAGACAAGAAAAATAGGAGAGAAATGTAACAGAAGAAATTAAAAAAAAAAAGGACATTTGCGAGAGGAAATCTTGAGATGATTTCGGGGCTTTAGTGTCCCCGCGGCCCAGTCCTCAACCAAGCCTCCACCACAAGGAAGCAGCCCATGACAGCTGACTAACACCCAGGTACCTATTTTACTGCTAGGTAACAGGGCCATAGGGTGAAAAACTCTGCCCATTGTTTCTCGTTTCTCGCCGGGATCGAACCCAGGACCACAGGATCACAAGTCCAGCATGCTGTCCGCTCGGCTCCCTTGTTTTATTTCGGTAGTTTCATCAGTTGCAAGTTTTCCCTGAAAAGATATTAAGATATAAATTAATATTTAATTATTTGTTTATATAAATAGATTGAATGAGATCAAAGATACTGTAGTTAAGTCATATAATTCAGCTGCAGACACCAGACATTGTTGCACTCATGGAGACAAAACTTGAAGATGATATTTTAAATGAGGTCATATTATCAAGGGGTTACTCAGTTTGGAGACTAGACAGAAAAATTAGGAAATGTGGTAGTGTTGCTGTGCTGGTGAAAGAACACCTAAAGGTAAATTAAATAATGATTGCGAATCCACGAGAAGTTGACATAATAGTATTAGAGATCTGCAATCAGGATGATAAACTAACGATCATAAATGCATATAGTCCACCGCCATGCAACACATGATCAAAGGAGGTGCTGGATAATAAACGAAAGGGTCTTATAACAATAATGAGAGATTATAGCGAGAGCTGATAAAGACAGATCACGACCGTTGGGAGTTGGCGACTTCAACTTTAAATAAATCCATAGACTAGGAGGCATATGAAGCTAGAACAGAGAATTTTTGGACTTGTAGATGCATAAACCTCATCCTGTAAACATTCATGTTTCTACATGTTAAACAAGCTACGAGGATGAGGGAAGGGGATTTCCCTCCATGCTGGATGTTATATTTACCAGGAAAGAGGAAGAGATATTTATCATTCAGTACCTCCCTCCCTTGGGTAAAAGTGACCATTTCTTTTTGAGAATAAAGTATGCAATGCATTATAATCTGGAAGAAAATGAGCTTGAAGCATTTGAAAAACCTGATTTGTGAAGAGGTCATTATGGGGAACTCAGATATTTCCTTAAAGAATTTGACAGAAACACTTACTGTTAGGACATGAAGTAAATGAGATGTCAAGTTTTGTGAAATATATGATAAAGGCACAACAAAATTTATACCAAAGGAGAGATGCAGAACTAGGCAAAGGGGTTTGTTCAACAGAAATTGCAAGAGGACCAGAGACCAGAAGACACACAAATGGAATCAATATAGCAAGAGGCCTAACCCCCAAACATACAAGCGATACAAAGATGCAAGTAACAACAACAGCAGTAAGGAGAGGGGCAGAAAGACCATAAATAAAGTGTGAAAATAAACTTTTGAGTAAATTTTTTAACTACTCTCGACAGTGAAGAAAAACATATATTCAGATGATTTGTATTAGAATCATTAATCTTACACTTTTGGTCATATTCAACAACACAAATACACACACACACACACACACATATATATATATATATATATATATATATATATATATATATATATATATATATATATATATATATATATATATATATATGTCGTACCTAGTAGCCAGAACTCACTTTTTGGCCTACTATGCAAGCCCCGATTTGCCTAATAAGCCAAGTTTTCCTGAATTAATATATTTTCTCTAATTATTTTCTTATGAAAAGATAAAGCTACCCATTTCATTATGTATGAGGTCAATTTTTTTCATTGGAGTTAAAATTAACGAAGATATATGACCGAACCTAACCAACCCTACCTAACCTAACCTATCTTTATAGGTTAGGTTAAATTAGGTAGCCGAAAAAGTTAGGTAGGTTAGGTAGTCGAAAAACAATTAATTCATGAAAACTTGGCCTATTAGGCAAATCGGGCCTTGCATAGTAGGCTGACAAGTGCGTTCTGGCTACTAGGTACGACATATATATATATATATATATATATATATATATATATATATATATATATATATATATATATATATATATATATATAGTGATATATGGCTTGCGCGTTCATGCAGCTTTCTCACACATGATAGACTCAGTGCGGCCCGTGCATGCGCCAGAATTTGATGAAAAACTGTACCCAAATGGAACCATGAGTGTCGTCGGGGGTTGGTCAGTCAGGGAGCTTAGTTAATAAGCGCCAAGACTGACCAATCCTTATAGACGATCATTGGTGCGGTGGTCACGGTACTGTGTACGTTTAGGGGTGATCCTGGACGGCATGGGTTCGAATCCTGGCCGGGTCAAAGAGTTCTTAGTGATATATATATATATATATATATATATATATATATATATATATATATATATATATATATATATATATATATATATATATATATTATACGGATAATTAGCAAAAAATATATACAAGTAAATTTAAATTATTTTACCTTGTATCTAGATCCACCAGGCCTGTTTGGTGCATGTTTCAGTACTTCAGAAATCTGGAAGGTCACGTCCTCCTCCTCAACTTGTGGATGTGCGTTGATAGATGATTCTGTAAAATTAAGTTATTTATATAATAATAAATTCAGTATAACAATAATATTCTGTAAAATTAAAAAAAGTAATTTATACATCAATCAGATAAAACTCTCCAAAGATGGTGATACACAACATATAAAGGACAAGTTTCAGAACAAGATATGCATTTAGGAATAAGGTTTTGTACATGTAGGTAGCACATGAGAAAAAAAGTGGAAGGTGATCAAGTTTATATTAACATGTTAATGGCTTTGTTAAGGCTTTGCAAGAATGAAAAATATTAATAATGAAATATCACCGACCAATTAATTGTACGTTGTTTAAGTCAATTATTTGCATTATTATTATTATTTAATACTAATGACATAAAAATGCATTTTGTAATCTACTATTTATGCAAGTATTAACCACAGGATCATGAAATAAACTGCAAAATACTGTAAAGGATAAACCAGGGTTGGTAGGAAACAGGGTTGGTTCAACAGAAATTGCAAGAGGGCCAGAGATTAAGAGACACAAGCATGGAATCATTATAAGAAGAGGCCAAACCCCCAAACATACCAGCGATACAAAGATGCGAGAAACAACTACACGTCAGTAAGGAGAGAGGCAGAGAGGAACTTTGAGAACGGTATAGCAGACAAATGTAAATCAGATCCAGGACTTTTCTATAAATTCATTAAAAGCAAGCTGCAGGTAAAGGATAATATTCAGATGTTGAAAATGGGGGACAGATATGCAGAAAATTAAAAGGAAATGTGTGAAACATTTAAGGAAAAGTTCCAAAGTGTGTTTGTATAAAATGAGATCTTCAGGGAACCAGACAATAAGAATTACAGAGAACAACAGAGCACATAGAGGTGTCTAGAGACAAAGTGAAACAAATATTCTTGGAGCTAAGTATGAACAAAGCAGTTGGCCCAGATGGAGTTTCACCATGGATTCTGAGAGAATGTGCACCCGAGTTCACCATACCACTTCAGCGGATTTTTCAGACATGCCTGTGTACAGGAGTCATAGCAGATGTGTGGAAAAAGGCTAACATAGTTCCAATTAACAAAAGTTGCAGCAGGGAAGACCCCCTCAATTTTAAGACCTGTATCATTGACAAATGTAATACTCAAAATATTGGAAAAAATAATTAAAACTAAATGGGTAGAACAACTGGAGAGAAACAATATAATATCAGACAGACAGTATGGTTTTCGATCTTGAAAATCCAGTGTATCAAATTTACTCAGTTTCTATGATCGAGCCACAGAGATTTTGCAGGAAAGAGATGGTTGGGTTGACTGCATCTATCTGGACCTAAAATAGACTTTCAATAGAGTCCAACATAAAAGGTTGTTCTGGAAACTGGAACATATTGGAGGGGTGACAGGTAAGCTAACACGGATGAAAAATTTTCTTATAGAAAAATGAGGGCAGTAATCAGGGGCAATCAGACTGGAGAAATGTCACAAGTGGAGTACCACAGGGTTGTTCTTGAACCGGTGATGTTCATTGTCTACATAAATAATCTGCCAGATGGAATACAGAATTATATGAACATGTTTGCTGATGATGCTAAGATAATAGGAAGGATAAGAAACTTAGTTATTGTAATGCCTTTCAAGAAGGCCTGGACAAAATAAGTATATGGAGCACCACTTGGCAAATGGAATGTAATGTAAATAAATGCCAAGTTATGGAATGTGGAATAGGAGAACATAGACCCCCACACAACCTATAAATTATGAGGGAAATCTTTAAAGAATTATGATAGAGAGATATTGGGGTGGTTCTAGATAGGAAACTATCACCTGAGGACCACATAAAGAACGTTGTACGAGGAGCCTATGACACGCTTTCTAACTTCAAAATTGCTTTTAAATACATGGATGGCGAAATACTAAAGAAATTATTCATTACTTTTGTTAGGTCAAAGCTAGAATATGCAGCGGTTGTATAGTGCCCATATCTTAAAGGGGCCTTAGATTCATATATGCCAAAAGGAGAACTTTTTGACGTGCTGCATATGAAAAGGGTTTCATCTGGTCCAAATCTCAGCATCGTAGCATAAATAGGAAGGGAGAAAAAAATATTGAATTGTGTCAAAAATTTTCCGAAATGATCAAAAACGATTATCAAACACACGTGTCAACTGAAATCATGTCTATGACTCTCAGCTATCACAATAGCATATATTATATATATATATATATATATATATATATATATATATATATATATATATATATATATATATATATATATATATATATATATATATATATAGTTATAAAAAAAGTTATAAAAAAAAAATCTTTTTATCAGACGATTTGCATGAAACTTATACACCTGACGGCACATAAGCCTATCTGTAAGGGTGCAAAGGGGACAAGGAGATTGGTTGATGTCAACCTCAGCCACAGATAGCAGCACCTTAGACTATTTTTTACTTATTTATTTCAGGTAACATAAAATTCTTATAACTCATTTTTTATCCAATTTACATGAAACTTACACCTTATATGTAGAGTGTATGTCTATAAAATCTAGCACAAGCTTTGCTTCCTAAGTTCATTTATTGATTTTATAATAGCAATAAACATGATATATTTGCATAATTTTGGGGAGGAACTTTGACTATTTGCATTAGGAAAACTAAAGATGTTTTGGAAAATCCCTTCCTACAGATCCTTTATTATATGCTAATGTGACAGAAAAGTGCCATAGAATGATTATATCTGAAAGGTGTGGTTGTTTATAAACACTTGAAAATGTGTAATATTCGTTGAAAAAAATTTAAAATCTCTTTTTCCATCTAGGCTGCAGTACTGAAACTTGGAACAATTGCAGCCCTTTTCATATACAACTAGTCAAAAAATATTGGTTGACATTGAACAACTTTTAAAAAACTAACTGACCCCCCATAAGAAGCACATCAACAAACTGGAAAAAATGCAAAGACATGCTGCTAAGTGGCTCCTAGAACTGAAGGGCAAGATCTATAAGGAGACGTTAGAGGCATTAAATATTCCAAAACTAGAAGATAGAAGGAAAAGAGGAGATATGATCATTACGTACAAAACAGTAACAGGAATATATAAACTTGATAGGGAAGATTTCCAGAGACCTGGAATTTCAAGAACAAGAGGTTATAGATTTAAACGAACTAAACAAAGATGCCGAAGATATATAGGATAATTCACTTTTGCAAACAGAATGGTAGACAGTTGGAACAAGTTAGGTGAGAAGGTGGTGGAGGCCAAAACCGTCAAAAGTTTCAAAGCATTATATGACAAAGAGTGCTGGGAAAACGGGACACCACGAGCGTAGCTCTCATCCTGTAACTACACTTAGGTAATTACATATGAGTGTCAGACCACTGAGGAAGAATTGAAACAGGAATTTCCTTAAGTACTTTTGTATTTCAATAATATCTTCAGAAGGAATCATTCCTCCTGAAGATGTATTCCTTCTGAACATGTATTATTTAAATATGAAAGTACTTAAGGAAATTACTGTTTCAATTCTTCTTCCGTGGTCTGACACTGTCACATTTTTCACCACATGTTAATTTCCGTGATTTACAAACACAAATTTATACACACACACACACATATATATATATATATATATATATATATATATATATATATATATATATATATATATATATATATATATATATATATATATATATATATATATATATATATATATATATATATATATATATATATATATATATATACATACATACATACATACATACTGATAATCAGCTAAAAATATATTCAAGTAAATGTAAATTATTTTACCTTGCACTTAGATCCACCAAGCCTGTATGGTGTGCATTTCAGTACTTCGGAAATCTGGAACGATCTGGAATCTCTTATCTGCAATGAAACAATACATATTATTGCACTTACCACAACACCACACAAGAATCAGTACGCTTTACCACACAAGAATCTTACCACACAATCAGTACGACTGTTTTCAGCGAGCCACTGAACACACTGAAGATTGATAACCCAAATGAATTTTTCATGGATATGATATCAAATCATATCAGATGTCATCCTATCCCCACTGGATTTTGAAAAAGCCATAGACAGTATGCCTATGCACTCTGCACCAGGCCCTGACTCTTGGAACTCTACATTCATCAAGAACTGTAAAAAACTGCTATCGCAGGCCCTTCACATTCTTTGGAGACAAAGCCTAGATACTGGCATTATCCCTGACATACTAAAAACAGCAGAGATAGCACCGCCCCATAAAGGAGGAAATAAGGCAGAGGCAAAAAACTACAGACCGATAGCACTAACATCGCACATCATAAAAATCTTTGAGAGAATGCTAAGAAGTAAGATCACAAAATACATGGAATCACAGCATCTCCATAACCCCGGACAACATGGTTTCAGAACAGGGCGCTCTTGCCTATCACAGTTGCTGGACCACTCTGACATGGCACTAGATGCCATGGAAGACAAACAAAACGCTGATGTAATTTACACAGATTTCGCAAAAGCCTTTGACAAATGTGACCATGGTGTTATTGCACATAAAATGCGTTCAAAAGGAATTACCGGAAAAATAGGCAGATGGATCAACAATTTCCTGACTAATAGAACCCAATGTGTAGTAGTCAACAAAATAAAATCTGGACTATCAACCGTAAAGAGCACAGTCCCCCAGGGTACTGTGCTTGCTCCAATACTGTCTCATCCTCATATCGGACATAGACAAGGACACAACCTATAGTACTGTATCATCCTTTGCAGATGACACTAGAATCTTCATGAGAGTAGGCAACATAGAGGACACGGCAAACCTCCAATCAGATGTAAATCAGGTCTTTCTATGGGCTACAGAAAATAACATGGTGATTAACGAACATAAGTTTCAGCTCATGCGCTACGGAAAAAATGAAAATATAAAAACGGAAACCACTTACAAAACTCAGTCAAATCATAACATTGAACGGAAAAGGAACGTAAAGGATTTGGGTGTACTGATGTCGGAAGACCTTACATTTAAAGAACACAATAAAGTAGCTGTCACAACTGCAAGAAAAATGACAGGTTGGATAACAAGAACTTTTCACACTAGAGATGCTATACCGATGATACTTTTCAAGACGCTAGTGCTCTCTAGAGTGGAATACTGCTGCATAATGACAGCCCCTTTCAAAGCTGAAGAAATTACTGACCTGGAGAGCGTGCAGAGATCCTTTACTGCTAGAATCCACTCAGTAAAACATCTAAACTACTGGGACCGAGAAAAGAGCCTAAACCTGTATTCTCTTGAGCACAGGCGGGAGAGATACACAATAATTTACACATGGAAAATAGTAGAGGGGCTGGTCCCAAACCTGCACACAGAAATAACAGTACATGAGACCAGAAGGCATGGCAGGATGTGCAGAATACTCTCCGTTGAAGAGCAGAGGTGCAACAGGTACTCTGAGAGAGAACTCTATCAACATCTGAGGCCTGAGACTGTTCAACACGCTTCCACTACACATAAGGGGCATAACTGGCCGACCCCTCACAGTGTTCAAGAGAGAACTTGACAAACATCTCCAAAGGATACCTGATCAACCAGGCTGTGACTCATACGTCAGGCTGCAAGCAGCCACATCCAACAGCCTGATTGACCAGTCCAGCAACGAGGAGGCCTGGTCGATGACCGGGCCGCGGGGTCGCTGAGCCCCGGAATCACCTCAAGGTAAACTCAAGGTACCAAAACATGGATGAATGTAGTAAATAGAGAACTATTAGCTGAATATCAAATAGATTTAATCTATTTCACACAGATAGATATATTGGACAAGGAGGGGGAGTAGCTATGTATGTTAGGTAATATTTGAAATGTAGTCTCGGAAAGACTACATTTCAACAGAAACGTGCCACACACCAGTCACAAGACTGAACCTCGTCGAGGCCAAACGTCTAAATGAGAGCATGAACGAGTAAGAAATAATTTTTTAACACCAGGTATCATACACACACTGAATGCACCTGCAGACACACAACGAGCACTATCAACATAGCAAAGATTACTCCATAAAATAACTCATTAAATTATTGGACCTATACTTATGCATTTATCTTCGGTTTAACACAACAGGCACCAGACACACACTAGGCATCATACACACTAGGATAAAACAAACATTAGGCTGGAAGTCAGAAAAGAATTCAAAGAATTTTACTGGAAAGGCTTGCTGTTAGGAAAGGAAGTTATTGAGATGAATTAATGCACAGTATGTCAATTTTGTGAAATGTATGATAAAGGAACAAAAACATTTATACCAAAACAGAGATGCAGAACTAGGAAACAGGATTTGTTCAACTGAAATTTCAAGACGGCCAGAGACCAAAGGACACAAAAATGAAATCAATATACAAAGAGGCCAAACCGCCAAACATACCAGTAATACAAAGAGAAACAACTACACGGCAGTGAGGAGAGAGGCAGAAAGAAATTAAAAAAAACCAGCGTTGAATGTAATGAAACGCCATTTTCTGGGTGAGTCCCGGAGGCTCCCCGGAGCTATCCCAGGCTGATATGCTAATGTCAGACTTTGGCATCAGTCATGTGTATGGAGTTCTTAGGCCTACCGGGAACCACGGCCAGAACCGGGCCCCCTCAGAGAGGCAAGGGGAGCAATGGCCTATAGAAGCCCCCGTGTGGTTGGAAGCATTCTATGTCTGCCATCGACCGGGACAGGCACCCAGAAAGGTAAGCGCCCCAAAACAAACCCCTATTCTGGTTAAAATTGCTACCAAAAGCCGAACTAGTGGATAGAACTCCCAAAAGAAAAACGAGCAAACTAGTGTGACGTCACACGCTGCCGCGCCGCTGTCTGCGCAGCTCCCCCCTCCCCGGGAGGGGGAAGGGGGAGCCCCAGACCCTCCGCGCCGGCTACCCACCCTCAGTTCTTGAGGCTGGATGTCAAAAACGCGAAAAAACCGCCGACCGGAGGGAGGGAGGGATGCCGGGGAGCCTCCGGGACTCACCCAGAAAATGGCGTTTCATTACATTCAACGCTGGTTTTCTGGGGGGAGCCCCGTCGGCTCCCCGGAGCTAACTACCCACAGACGGAAAAAAGAGAGGGACTTACCCGGGAGGCGGTCGTCGCTCACTCCTCAACTCGAAGCCGAGACAACGGGCTGCAACCGCCGACCCAACGCAACACAGGCCCGCCGGGGCCCAGGGACATTGACAAGGTAACGAGCAGCCAGGACCCTGTTCGACCGCCAAAAACCCCGCGCCCGAATATCAGACCAAGACATATTCCCAAAACGGCAGCAAGCGCCGCGAACTTCCGAACGTCATGGGCACGGGGATAGACCGCAGGCTGGCTGGACTTAATAACCCTGCGGACGACCTGAGAGACCCGCACCCGCGAACAGGGAAGAAGGGAAACCGGATCAACCCAAAGCGCGTCCCCGGACACAGAAGCCGTGGCGCGCAAATAACGGCGAAGCGCCGCAACCGGACACAAAACATGATGCACCCCCGGCCTGACCAACCAAGCATCAACCACCCACGGACCCCTCCGGAACGCAGCAGTCTCATTCTTTGCCAGAAAAGAAGGAGACGGCTGCAAACGAACAAAACTATCACCACGACCAAAAGAGCAGAAGCCCCTGCGCCGGAGGAGAGCATGAAGCTCCCCGACCCGACCCCCAGAGGCCAAAGCCAACAAGAAAAGAGCCTTGGAAAAACAATCCCGGACCGAAGGGGCCACAACGAAACGAGGAGACGAAAGGAAAGCGAGCACCCTGTCCAAAGACCAGGACGGCTCAGGCGGCGCATGAGCAGGCCGGAGGTGAAACAAAGCACGAGACAGCTTGCGAAACGGCGCAGACGTGACATCGATACCGAAAGCAAGCTGAAGCGGCTCCGCCAGCGCCGCACGATAGGAGGCGACAGTGTTAGGCATAAGATGACGGTCCTGAAACAACCACGAGAGGAAGGACAAGACCACCCGAACAGACAAGGAATGAACACGACGAAGACGCAAAAAGAAAGAGAAGGACCGCCAGGAAACTTCATACTGCCGCCGAGAGGAAGCCCGCAGGTGAGACACCAACAAGGAGGCCACCTGATCACCATAGAGATGATGATAAACTCGAGTCAAAAATACCATACGCGAAGACTCGAGGAGAAGATCGAACCAGCCACGTGACGCACCGGCCCGATCTGCTGAAAGAGGCGGAGCCGCGGAAAAACCCTCGGGTTCGGACACCGAGCAACCAGCACCGGAAACCAAGGCTGGGCCGGCCACCAAGGGGCCAGAAGGACAACTCTCCCCTGGTAAGTCTCTAAGCGAGTCAGGACCTGGAGCAACAGCTGAACCGGGGGAAAGAGGTACAGGAACCTCCACCTCGACCAGTCGAGCCGCAAGGCGTCGACCCCGACGGCCTCGCGATCGGGGAAGGGCGCCGCATACACGGGAAGACGCCGCGACCACGCCGACGCGAAGAGGTCCACCTCGGGACGCCCGAACGTCTGGCAAAGCCAGCGGAAGGACTCGTCGTCGACCGTCCACTCCGTGGAGAGGGGAACGAAGCGAGACAGGGCGTCCGCCAAGACGTTGGACACGCCCCGTACGTGAACAGCCAGGAGAGCCAAACCCCGAGAACTCAGCAGACGAGTCACCCGAAGCGACCAACCCCAAAGAGACAAGGACCGCATCGAACCCCCGCGGTTCAGGCAATGAACCACCGGAGAGCAGTCCGAATGGAGCCGGATCGTTGATCCGCGGGCCACCCGAATCCTCCGAAGAGCAAACCACACCGCCGCGAACTCCCGCACCGTGCTGTGAGCTCGACGGAAGGACGGACCCCAACGCCCCTGGCCGGCCTGGTGAGCACTGGTCACAAAACCCCAGCCTAGAGACGACGCATCCGTGTACACATCGAGCGAGGGCTCGGGAAGGCGCCATGGCACCGAACCCCGAAAAACCCGAAGAGGAAGCCGGTGACGCAGCAACCGACGCAAGGCCCCCGGGGGTCGAACCTTGCGATCGCGAGAGAGGCGGAAGGGGTGACCCCGAAGGAACCAGAACAGCCGACGAAGCCAAACCCGACCCGGCGGGTAGACCAGCATCGCGAAGTTCAGGCTCCCGCACAGCCCCTCGAGCAACCGCCGGGTGACCCGAGGGCCCACCAGAAACAGACGAAGGCGGGACCGCAGCCGCTGGAGAGACTCCGGAGGGAGAGACAAGGAGGAGGTGCGAGAGTCCCAAACGAGACCCAGCCAAGTCCGAACCTGAGAGGGAACCAGATGGGACTTCCTCCAGTTCACCAGAACCCGAACCCGGCGAGCTGGGAAAGAACCAAATCCCTGGCTAGCAAGCAAGCAGACCGGCTGGGAGCCCAAACCAGCCAGTCGTCGAGGTAGGCCAACACCCGAACTCCTAGGAGACGCAACCGAGCCACTACTACCCGTGTAAGGCGCGTGAACACGCGAGGTGCCAGGTTCAACCCGAACGGGAGACAACGAAAGCGGTAACTCTGAAGCCCCACCACAAAACCGAGCCAGTCCCTGAACCGCGGATGAATCGGGACATGCCAATAAGCGTCCCGGAGGTCCAGGGACACCATCCAAGCGCCCGGCTCCAAAAGGAGCCGAACCTGAGACAGCGTAGTCATCCGGAAGGAGGGGCAATAAACCCAGGGGTTCAGACGGGACAAGTCCAGAATGAACCTCAGGTCCGCGCAGTCCCGTTTCGGAACCGGAAACAGACGGGAAACCCATCTGAGGGACGACGTCGGTTCGACGACGCCCAAACGTACCCACTCCAAGACGACGCGACGGAGCGCAGGGGAAGAAACTTGCCCTGCCAGCCCCGAACCCCCCAAAGGGGGAGGGGCCACCCAACGCCACCGCAGACCGCAAGACACGACCTGAAAGGCCCACGAATCGTGGGACCAGGCGCGGGCGAACAGCGCAAGCCGCCCCCCCATCGCCCCGTCAACGGGGCAAACCGCGAAAGGGCCGGCGACCCTTACGAGACCCAGAACCCCGCACAGGGCGAACACCGCGCCGACCAGACGAGGGCGGGTCCGCAGCAGGAGCCGAACCCGAACCTGACACCAGAGGCCTACCACGACGAGAGGAACCCCGAGCTCTGGCACGACCCCGCCGGGAAGACCCACCCCGGGACCCCCGGAAGACCAACAAGTCCGACATCGGACGACAAGCCGCCGACGCAGCCTGAATAAACTGCGCCACGGCCGACTCCTCAAAAAGAAGAGGACAAAAGGGGAAGAACGCCTAAGAGCCAGAGCCCAAGCAGATTCCACGGAGGAACCCAGCACCGCCTGCCGACACGCGAGACGGGAAGCATAAAACAGGGAAACCGCATCCCGCAAAATCGGCGTGAACAGCTTCAACAAGGCAGCGAACGAGCGCGCCGCCGAGGACAAGGCGCCAGACCCTGGGACGGACCCAAGCGTCCTCACATCCTCCACGAGCCAATCCGAGGACAGCTCCAGGATGGAAAAGAACCGCAAGGCCGAAGCCAAAAGGCCCCGGGCGCGCAAATCCTCCGCAACCAGCGCCGCCGAAAGGACGGGAACCTGCACATGAAGCTGAATAACGCCCACATCGCGGGGAGGGCAGGGGCAAACAAGCACTCATTCAGGTACTCAAGCTCGCCCCCCAGGAAAACCTGAATCACCGTGGAAGCTTCCCGCCACTCCAACGTGCGGGAACGACAGAAGGAATGCCAGGAATCCAAAACAAGCAAAGGGCAGGCTGCTAGCCAGGAAGACTCCGGAACCTCGTAACGGAGCCAGAAAGGGAACGAAGTCCCAAACCTGAACTCAGATGGATCCATTCAGAGGCATAATCCGGGTCCCGCAGGAGGTAAGCTGCAAAGGCCGCTCGCACCTCACCAGGTTGGATGCGATAAGCCGAAAACCTCCGGAAAGACGGAACCGACGAACCCGGGGGAACACGGAACCGAACCCGGGGAGGGGCCGACACCAAATCCAACTCGTACGCAGAGGGGGGAAAAGAGAACCCCACTCCTTGTAACAATAAGCCCCGCTCAGAGGGAAGAAAAACCCAGGCGGGGTCCAGCGGAGCCCAAGGCCCCCAAGTCAGCCCCTCCCCAGCCTCGAGGTCCAACACCACAGGACCCGAGGCCGAGTCCTCTCCCCAAGCCCCGACCCCACAAGACAAGGACGGAGCAGCCGGAACAGCGGAAGGAAGGGGGGCCCACTGGTCAGACCCCGAAGCTTCGGCCGGGAGACAAGACTCGAATGCCTCTGCCGCTCCCCCGGAAGGGGCACCCCCCGAAGCTGCCCGAGTCTCAAGATCAAGGAACCCCTGCTCCGACCCCGAAACCCTCAGACGTTTCGGGGCTGGAAGCAAGGGGGGGGGGACCAGAACGAGCAGTAGGGGAAGGACGAGGAGGCGCGGACTGAACCAGGATCGAAGCGACCCCCACCCCCAAGTCCGGGTCACGAAAAGCAAAGCGGGGCAGCCCCGGGGCATCCGGGTGAGCAACCAACCTAGCGCGTTGCAACAGACGAAACCTAGCCTGCAACGCACGCGCCGCCTGTACCCGAAGAGAATCATCAGAGGATTGGGTAAATTGAGTCACAAGCAAGCAGCAACACTCACAGGACTCAGGGTCGAAAGTATCACCGACCCAACAGGCAGCATGGCAGAGGCAAAAACAATGAGGGTCACCCTGAGACAAAGGGACCGAGCAACCCTCAAACTCGCACACAGCGAGTGGGGACTCCGGGGTCACATCCATCGGACCCACGCGCCCCCTAGGGGATTCCCAGGGTCCTGAGCGTTTACTTTAAGAGGACTCGCGCTCAGGTAGTCCCAGGCAGGGAGCTGCTAACCGGCGCCCAAAACTACCAATCGAACTTCTAAAGCTGTACCCCAGGGACGTGTACACTCACGGGGACCTAGCAGGGGGCGCCATCGAGAATAACCGTGACAGGGTTATAACAAAAGGAACGAATATGACAGAACCCCCCACCAGGCAAAAACAAAACCCCGCAGGAGGACAGCGAACCCCAGGGAACAGAGCCGGCCGCTATGTCGGGAATACAAGCTGTGCAGCACCCTGCGCCCCTACCAGTGCAAACTGCCTCTTACCTGCCAGTAACAAGGGAGAACAGAACACCCAAGAGCCCAACAGGCGGCCGAAAAACCGAAAAAGGTAAAACGGACCAGCAGAGGCAGATCCCAAGGAGCCTGTGGAAGGTGGCCCCAAGCCCCAAGGGTAGTACTTACAGGGCACCTAGGGAAGGAAACCCTAGGCGCATGCAGCCCGAGTACCAAAATTACTCCTGGCTCTCGCACCCAGAAAACAAACACCACACGCAAGCACAGTGTTGTAGCGAACACCGGAGCCAGAGCACACGACCTTCGCCTATAGCATCAGCCTCAAGAACTGAGGTGTGGGTAGCCGGCGCGGAGGGTCTGGGGCTCCCCTTCCCCCTCCCGGGGAGGGGGGAGCTGCGCAGACAGCGGCGCGGCAGCGTGTGACGTCACACTAGTTTGCTCGTTTTTCTTTGGGAGTTCTATCCACTAGTTCGGCTTTTGGTAGCAATTTTAACCAGAATAGGGGTTTGTTTTGGGGCGCTTACCTTTCTGGGTGCCTGTCCCGGTCGATGGCAGACATAGAATGCTTCCAACCACACGGGGGCTTCTATAGGCCATTGCTCCCCTTGCCTCTCTGAGGGGGCCCGGTTCTGGCCGTGGTTCCCGGTAGGCCTAAGAACTCCATACACATGACTGATGCCAAAGTCTGACATTAGCATATCAGCCTGGGATAGCTCCGGGGAGCCGACGGGGCTCCCCCCAGAAAAGGAACA
>WNGS01112077.1:83336-108315 GCA_020271785.1 Procambarus virginalis | reverse complement strand
CTGATCATATGTGTAACCTTGTATCGCAACGTGACCAACATGGTATCATCATTCTTTGCTCAATAGCATTTTTTTCTTTTTAAAGTAGTGATCAGTGGACTTCAATCTTATTATTTTTATAACAAATCATAATTTTTTTTTTGTAAACACGAACTGCATGGGATTAAAACATGCAGTCACTGGTAACTCTTGAGTCAAAAGTGGCGAGGTAAACACCTAGAAGATAAGACCAACGTTGGGTCCTGGACCATTCTCAATGCTGGCCTTAGGTCCACGCAACATCGTCTCATTCTAGGGGTTCTGTAACTAACTCAGCTTCGCTCTCTCTCTCCTCTCTCTGCCTCTCTCTCTCTTCTCTCTCTCATCTCTCATCTCGTCATCTCTCTCCTCCTCTCTCTCTCTCCTCGCCTCGCTCCTATTCAGATCATTAAATAGGGGAAAAGTAACATCAGTTCTCCTTTCTCCTGTGCCGCTTGATTCTCATTTTTTTTTTTTTCCTTTTACTTAGACGGACAGCCCACCAGATGAATGGAAGACTAACTCAATTTTCAGCACACCATCAACTCTTACCCTGTTTAATCTTGTAACGTGAAAGTGGAGCAACATGCTATGCTAACTCGTTCTTGCCCAATACTCATTTTAAAGAGGTAACGAGCAACTTTCTGTCAGATGTTTGAAAAACAATATTGAAAATGTGATTCATGTTTTGCCCTTACATTCCAAACAATAAAAATATTAGCACAAGCTTAAAATAATACTAAAGGCTTTGCACGAACATTCGGTCTGGGAAGGGTGAAGTGATGCTCAATGGTTTGGGCTTGGAAGGGGGGGGGGAGGGGGATGGGAATGGTGGGGGTGGATGGGGTGAGGGTAGGGTCATCCCAGTACCTCGCCCATGTCACTACACCTCAAACCAGCATGAAGGTTAGACCCTAACGAGACGGGTTGATGTTTCCTTCATTCAGGAGTCTTGAACATTCTGTGTCATTGTCTTCCTATGATAACGCCTTGTGTTTTATAAGGTCTGCACAGCATAATGGGTGTAGGAAGAAGAGGTGATGGAGATGAGAAAACACGCTTACATTTCAATGATATTTATTGGGAGAGCCGATGTTGGGATCGCAGTTAACAAAATTCGTAGGTAGTGATCACGTCTCACGCGTTGATGTGCAGACTTATTTTGAATTTTTTCTAACTGGCGCGTCATGATTGTAACTTTATTAGCTAAAATGAATTGAGGGTTGTCCTTGACCCTTTGTGTCCTGCCTTTATGACTGGGAAGGATCAATGGAGTGGATGAAGGACTCCCAATCTATCTGTCTACAGATTGGATGATTGGCTAGGATGACCAGCTTATTATTATTATTATTATTATTATTATCGTTGTAAATCGCTTAAGTGTTTAATAAAAGAAATAAATTTATATAATGTGTTTACTTTCCCGTTTTATTGCATATAATCTCTGCTGAGGGGAGATATGACGCCACCTATGCTAGAAAAGAGAAACGTTTCCGGTCAAATGAGAAGTGATTGATTGATGGTTGACAGGTGATGGCCTGTTGGGGGTGAGCATCTCTCAGTCCTCTCTGTAGACATCGAAAAGCGCTTAAGGTTAATGGTTCACTTCCTGCTGCTACTCCCATCACCTACCCTCCGGTCTGTCTGTCTGTCTGTCTGTCTGTCTGTCTGTCTGTCTGTCTGTCTGTCTGTCTGTCTGTCTGTCCACCTCTTTCTCTCCTATTATTAAGGATTAAGTCTACGGAAAACAAACATACATATTCATTTACTCTTAACAACATAACCACATACCTCTTACTTTACCTCATACCACATAGCCCTACATACTCCCCTACCCCCCAAACAACATGACCACAATCTTCCCTGACCACATACCCAAACACCAGATGCTTACACGCGTCCGACACGCCCCAACTTCCGGGAAAATCCCCGCGCGGTGCTCTAGTCGCTAGGGGCTTCACCTGGCAGATGGTGGACGGTGCTCTAGTCCCCGGGGGTCCCCCTGGCCAGATGGTGCGCGGTGCTCTAGTCGTCATTTACACTACTAATAACAACTGGAGGGCAAAAAATTATAGTCGTAGTCACATATAATCCACCACCAAATGACAGAAGACACAGACAGGAATATGATAGAAACAATTTGGCTACCATTAACATAATAGAGAGAGCAGCTTCCGTTGCTAGCAGGAATGGATCTGCACTACTAATCATTGGAGACTTCAACCATGGGAAGATAGATTGGGAGAAAAGAGACCCGCATGGAGGACCAGAAACATGGAGAGCTAAGCTGCTGGACGTGGCAACAAGAAGCTTTCTAAGCCAGCACATCAAGGAACTAACAAGAATGAGAGGAGAAGATGAACCAGCAATGCTTGATATGATATTTACCCTAAATGAGTGGGATACAAGGAAAGTCAAGATGGAAGCACCCTTGGGAATGAGTGAACACAGTGTATTGAACTTTGAGTACCTGGTAGAGCTAGGAATTATCCCCCCCCCCCCGAAAAAGAACTAGGAAACAAAAGGCTGGCATACCGAAAGGGAAATTATGAGGAGATGAGAAGCTTCCTAAGGGAAATACCTTGGGACACAGACCTCAGAGCTAAGTCTGTACAAGATATGATGGACTATGTCACCCAAAAGTGTCGGGAGGCAGTAAGCAGATACATCCCGGCTCAAATGGAAAAATCAGAGAAACAAAAGAAGAATCCATGGTATAATAGGGCATGTATGGAAGCAAAGAAACTGAACAAAAGGGGAAGGAGGAACTTCCGGAATAACAGAACACCAGAAAGCAGAGAGAGATACCAGAGAACCAGGAATTAGTATGTCAGGGTAAGAAGAGAAGCAGAGAAAAGTTATGAAAGTTATATAGCAAACAAAGCCAAGACCGAACCAAAGCTACTACACAGTCACATCAGAAGGAAAACAACAGTGAAAGAACAGGTAGTGAAACTTAGAATAGGCGAGGACAGGTATACAGAGAATGACAAAGAGGTGTGTGATGAACTCAACAAGAGGTTCCAGGAGGTCTTCACAACAGAACAAGGTGAGGTCACTGTGCTTGGAGAAAGGGAAGTAAACCAGGCGTCCTTGGAAGAGTTCGAAATTACGAGAGAGGAGGTCAAGAGACACCTGGTGGATCTGGATGTTAGAATGGCCGTTGGTCCAGACTGGATCTCGCAATGGGTACTGAAAGAGTGTGAAGAGGCACTTTGCTTGCCACTCTCCATAGTGTATAGGTCACTGGAGACGGGAGACCTACCAGAAATATGGAAGACGGCGAATGTGGTCCCAATATACAAAAAGGGCGACAGGCAAGAGGCACTGAACTACAGGCCAGTGTCCTTGACTTGTATACCATGCAAGGTGATAGAGAAGATCGTGAGAAAAAACCTGATAGCACATTCGGAGAGAAGGGACTTCGTAACAAATCACCAACATGGGTTCAGGGAGAGTAAATCTTGCCTGACTGGCTTAATAGAATTCTACGACCAGGTGACAAAGATTAAGCAAGAAAGAGAGGGCTGGGCAGACTGCATTTTCTTGGATTGTCGGAAAGCCTTTGACGCAGTACCGCATAAGAGGCTGGTACACAAGCTGAAGAGACAGGCAGGTGTAGCTGATAAGGTGCTCCAGTGGATAAGGGAGTACTTAAACAATAGGAAGCAGAGAGTTACGGTGACGGGTGAGACCTCCGATTGGCGTGAAGTCACTAGTGGAGTCCCACAGGGCTCTGTACTCGGTCCTATCTTGTTTCTGATATATGTAAATGATCTCCCGGAGGGTATAGATTCATTTCTCTCAATGTTTGCGGACGATGCCAAAATAATGAGAAGGATTAAGACAGAAGAGGACTGTTTGAGGCTTCAAGAAGACCTAGACAAGCTGAAGGAATGGTCGAACAAATGGTTGTTAGAGTTTAACCCAAGCAAATGAAATGTAATGAAGGTAGGGGTAGGAAGCATGAGACCAGATACAAGGTATCATTTGCGAGATGAAATACTTCAAGAGAGACAGAGAGAGAAAAAGACCTGGGGGGTTGATATCACGCCAGACCTGTCCCCTGAAGCTCATATCAAGAGGATAACTTCGGCAGCATATGCCAGGTTGGCTAACATAAGAACTGCCTTTAGAAACTTGTGTAAGGAATCTTTCAGAACATTATATACTACATATGTCAGACCAATCCTAGAGTATGCGGCTCCAGCATGGAGTCCATATCTAGTCAAGCATAAGACTAAACTGGAAAAGGTTCAAAGGTTTACCACCAGACTAGTACCCGAGCTGAGAGGTTGGAGCTATGAGGAGAGACTACGGGAATTGAACCTCACTTCGTTGGAAGACAGAAGAGTTAGGGGGGACAGCTTACTTAACACAAGGGACACACACACTAAGGGACACAGGTGGACACTGAGTGCCCAAATGAGCCACAGAGATATTAGAAAGAACTTTTTTAGTGTCAGAGTGGTTAGTAAATGGAATGCACTAGGAAGTGATGTGGTGGAGGCTGACTCCATACACAGTTTCAAGTGTAGATATGATAGAGCCCAATAGGCTCAGGAACCTGTACACCTGTTGATTGACGGTTGAGAGGCGGGACCAAAGAGCCAGAACTCAACCCCTGCAAGCACAACTAGGTGAGTACAACTAGGTGAGTACACACACACACACACACACAGATATATACAATTAGGTGAGCACACACACACACACACCACACACACACACACACACACACACACACACACACACACACACACACACACACACACACCACACACACACACACACACACACACACACACAAATCAAAATCTATACTAGGTGAGTACACACACACACACACACACACACACACACACACACACACACACACACACACCACACACACACACACACACACACACACACACAGTTCTGGCGAGGGTCACACGCGGTGTCCGTAGGGTCCGGGAATAACATCAATTATCTCGAGACCTTGAAGTGTTACCGAGACAAGAAACATAGTTTTTTGTCACATGAGTGTACGTAAAGCAGTGATCAAGTGTATAGTGAGCTCCTACAGCGGTAGAGCAATTAAGAAAGCAAAAATAAGGTCGAGTGGCAAGATGAGTGTGTACCGACGGGTCAGCCTAGCCACCCAGCCTAGCAGGACCTACGATTTTGCTTGCTGAGTATTGTGTGTGAAGCGGATTGTAACAATAGTGAATGATCCCCCGAAGTGTGTGTGCTCCAAACACACGTTTAGGATCGTATATTAAGTGCANTGGCCTGGTCTGGACTGAGGCTTGGCATGGCCTGGTCTGGACTGAGGCCTGGCTTGGCCTGGTCTGGACTGAGGCCTGGCTTGGCCTGGTCTGGACTGAGGCCTGGCTCGGCCTGGTCTGGACTGAGGCCTGGCTCGGCCTGGTCTGGACTGAGGCCTGGCTTGGCCTGGTCTGGACTGAGGCCTGGCTTGGCCTGGTCTGGACTGAGGCCTGGCTTGGCCTGGTCTGGACTGAAGCCTGGCTTGGCCTGGTCTGGACTGAGGCCTGGCTTGGCCTGGCTTGGCCTGGTCTGGACTGAGGCCTGGCTTGGCCTGGTCTGGACTGAGGCCTGGCTTGGCCTGGTCTGGACTGAGGCCTGGCTTGGGCTGGTCTGGACTGAGGCCTGGCTTGGCACAGCCTGGACTGAGGCCTGGCTGGCCTGGTCTGGACTGAGCCTGGCTTGGCCTGGTCTGGACTGAGGCCTGGCTTGGCCTGGTCTGGACTGAGGCCTGGCTTGGCCTGGTCTGGACTGAGGCCTGGCTTGGCCTGGTCTGGACTGAGGCCTGGCTTGGCCTGGTCTGGACTAAGGCCTGGCTTGGCCTGGAATGGACTGAGGCTTGGCCTGGCCTGGACTGAGGCCTGGCTTGGCCTGGCCTGGACTGAGGCCTGGTCTGGACTGAGGCCTGGCTTGGCCTGGACTGAGGCCTGGCTTGGCCTGGTCTGGACTGTGGCTTGGCCTGGACTGGACTGAGGCTTGGCTTGGCCTGGACTGGACTAAGGCCTGGCCTGGACTGAGGCCTGGCTTGGCCTGGACTGAGGCCTGGCTTGGCCTGGTCTGGACTGAGGCCTGGTCTGGACTGAGGCCTGGCTTGGCCTGGTCTGGACTGAGGCCTGGCTTGGCCTGGTCTGGACTGAGGCCTGGCTTGGCCTGGACTGGACTGAGGCTTGGCCTGGCCTGGACTGAGGCTTGGCCTGGCCTGCACTGAGGCCTGGCTTGGCCTGGACTGAGGCCTGGCTTGGCCTGGTATGGACTGAGGCCTGGCTTGGTGCAGCCTGGACTGAGGCCTGGCTTGGCCTGGTCTGGACTGTGGTTGCCTGGTCTGGACTGTGGGTTGGCCTGGTCTGGACTGAGGCTTGGCTTGGCCTGGACTGGACTGAGGCTTGGCCTGGCCTGGACTGAGGCCTGGCTTGGCCTGGCCTGGACTGAGGCCTGGCTTGGCCTGGCCTGGACTGAGGCCTGGCTTGGCCTGGCCTGGACTGAGGCCTGGCTTGGCCTGGCCTGGACTGAGGCCTGGCTTGGCCTGGACTGAGGCCTGGCTGGCCTGGCCTGGACTGAGGCCTGGCTTGGCCTGGTCTGGACTGAGGCCTGGCTTGGCCTGGTCTGGACTGAGGCCTGGCTTGGCCTGGACTGAGGCCTGGCTTGGTGCAGCCTGGACTTAGGCTTGGCCTGGCCTGGACTGAGGCCTGGCTTGGCCTGGACTGCGGCTTGGCCTGGCCTGGCCTGCGGCTTGGCCTGGCCTGGACTGAGGCCTGGCTTGGCCTGAACTGAGGCCTGGCTTGGCTTGGCCTGGACTGAGGCCTGGCTTGACCTGGACTGAGGCCTGGCTTGGCCTGGCCTGGACTGAGGCCTGGCTTGGCTTGGCCTGGACTGAAACCTGGCTTGGCCTGGTCTGCACTGAGGCCTGGCTTGGCCTGGTTTGGACTGAGGCCTGGCTTGGCCTGGTTTGGACTGAGGCCTGGCCTGGACTGAGGCCTGGCTTGGCCTGGTCTGGACTGAGGCCTGGTCTGGACTGAGGCCTGGCATGGCCTGGTCTGGACTGAGGCCTGGCTTGGCCTGGTCTGGACTGAGGCCTGGCTTGGCCTGGTCTGGACTGAGGCCTGGCTCGGCCTGGTCTGGACTGAGGCCTGGCTCGGCCTGGTCTGGACTGAGGCCTGCCTTAATTGGCCTGGTCTGGACTGAGGCCTGGCTTGGCCTGGTCTGGACTGAGGCCTGGCTTGGCCTGGTCTGGACTGAGGCCTGGCTTGGCCTGGTCTGGACTGAGGCCTGGCTTGGCCTGGTCTGGACTGAGGCCTGGCTTGGCCTGGTTTGGACTGAGGCCTGGCTTGGCCTGGTCTGGACTGAGGCCTGGCTTGGCCTGGTCTGGACTGAGGCCTGGCTTGGCCTGGTCTGGACTGAGGCCTGGCTTGGCCTGGTCTGGACTGAGGCCTGGCTCGGCCTGGTCTGGACTGAGGCCTGGCTCGGCCTGGTCTGGACTGAGGACTGGCTTGGCCTGGTCTGGACTGAGGCCTGGCTTAACCTGGTCTGGACTGAGGCCTGGCTTGGCCTGGTCTGGACTGAGGCCTGGCTTGGCCTGGTCTGGACTGAGGCCTGGCTTGGCCTGGTCTGGACTGAGGCCTGGCTTGGCCTGGTCTGGACTGAGGCCTGTCTTGGCCTGGTCTGGACTGAGGCCTGTCTTGGCCTGGTCTGGACTGAGGCCTGGCTTGGCCTGGTCTGGACTGAGCCCTGGCTTGGCCTGGTCTGGACTGAGGCCTGGCTTGGCCTGGTCTGGACTAAGGCCTGGCTTGGCATTGTCTGGACTGAGGCCTGGCTGGGTCTGGTCTGGACTGAGGCCTGGCTTGGCCTGGTCTGGACTGAGGCCTGGCTTGGCCTGGTCTGGACTGAGGCCTGGCTTGGCCTGGTCTGGACTGAGGCCTGGCTTGGCCTGGCCTGGACTGAGGCCTGGTCTGGACTGAGGCCTGGCTTGGCCTGGTCTGGACTGAGGCCTGGCTTGGTGCAGCCTGGACTGAGGCCTGGCTTGGCCTGGTCTGGACTGTGGGTTGGCCTTGTCTGGACTGTGGCTTGGCCTGGTCTGGACTGAGGCCTGGCTTGGCCTGGACTGGACTGAGGCTTGGCCTGGCCTGGACTGAGGCCTGGCTTGGCCTGGCTTGGACTGAGGCCTGGCTTGGCCTGGCCTGGACTGAGGCCTGGCTTGGCCTGGACTGAGGCCTGGCTTGGCCTGGTCTAGACTGAGGCCTGGCTTGGCTTGGTCTGGACTGAGGCCTGGCTTGGCCTGGACTGAGGCCTGGCTTGGTGCAGCCTGAACTGAGGTTTGGACTGAGGCCTGGCTTGGACTGGACTGAGGCCTGGCTTGGCCTGGACTGGACTAAGGCCTGTCTTGGCCTGGACTGAGGCCTGGCTTGGCCTGGACTGGACTGAGGCCTGGCTTGGCCTGGACTGAGGCCTGGCTTGGCCTGGACTGAGGCCTGGCTTGGACTGAACTGAGGCCTGGCTTGGCCTGGACTGGACTGAGGCCTAGCTTGGCCTGGACTGGACTGAGGCCTGGCTTGGCCTGGACTGGACTGAGGCCTGGCTTGGCCTGGACTGGACTGAGGCCTTGCTTGGCCTGGACTGGACTGAGGCTTGGCCTGGACTGGACTGAGGCTTGGCCTGGACTGGACTGAGGCTTAGCCTGGCCTGGACTGAGGCCTGGCTTGGCCTGGTCTGGACTGAGGCCTGGACTGAGGCCTGGCTTGTACTGGACTGAGGCCTGGCTTGTACTGGACTGAGGCCTGGCTTGGCCTGGACTGAGGCCTGGCTTGGCCTGAACTGAGGCCTGGCTTGGCCTGGACTGAGGCCTGGCTTGGCCTGGACTGAGGCCTGGCTTGGCCTGGACTGAGGCCTGGCCTGGCCTGGACTGAGGCCTGGCTTGGCCTGGACTGAGGCCTGGCCTGAACTGGACGGAGGCCTGGCTTGGCCTGGACTGAGGCCTGGCTTGGTCTGGACTGAGGCCTGGTCTGGACTGAGGCCTGGCTTGATCTGGACTGAGGCCTGGCTTGGTCTGGACTGAGGCCTGGCTTGGCCTGGTCTGGACTGAGGCCTGCCTTGGCCTGGTCTGGACTGAGGCCTGGCTTGGCCTGGAGTGCGGCTTGGCCTGGCCTGGACTGCGGCTTGGCCTGGCCTGGACTGCGACTTGGCCTGGACTGAGGCCTGGCTTGGCCTGGACTGAGGCCTGGCTTGACCTGGTCTGGACTGAGGCCTGGCTTGACCTGGTCTGGACTGAGGCCTGGCTTGGCCTGGTCTGGACTGAGGCCTGGCTTGGCCTGGTCTGGACTGAGGCCTGGCTTGGCCTGGTCTGGACTGAGGCCTGGCTTGGTCTGGTCTGGACTGAGGCCTGGCTTGGTCTGGTCTGGACTGAGGCCTGGCTTGGTCTGGTCTGGACTGAGGCCTGGCTTGGCACAGCCTGGACTGAGGCCTGGCTTGGCCTGGTCTGGACTGAGGCCTGGCTTGGCCTGGTCTGGACTGAGGCCTGGCTTGGCCTGGCCTGGACTGAGGCCTGGCTTGGCCTGGCCTGGACTGAGGCCTGGCTTGGCCTGGCCTGGACTGAGGCTTGGACTGAGGCCTGGTTTGGCCTAGCCTGAGGCCTGGCTTGGTCTGGACTGAGGCTTGGCCTGGTCTGGACTGAGGCTTGGCCTGGTCTGGACTGAGGCCTGGCTTGGTCTGGACTGAGGCCTGGCTTGGTCTGGACTGAGGCCTGGCTTGGTTTGGTCTGGACTGAAGCCTGGCTTGGCCTGGACTGAGGCCTGGCTTGGCCTGGTCTGGACTGAGGCCTGGCTTGGCCTGGTCTGGACTGAGGCCTGGCTTGGCCTGGTCTGGACTGAGGCCTTGCTTGGTCTGGTCTGGACTGAGGCCTGGCTTGGCCTGGGGCTTGGCCATTGCACCAGTATTTCAATAACTAATATTCCAGAGGTTAGTTAATTCCATCGAGTGTTAGGGTTCAGTGGCTAAGTGTATTGTTTACAATACTTCAGTGTTAGAACCAACTAGTGTTTAGTATAATTTAGTGTTACATATCCATCCAGTTCCCCCTACCATCCATTCCTCCAGTTCCCCCCCTACCATCCATTCCTCCAGTTCCCCACTACCATCCATTCCTCCAGTTCCCCCTACCATCCATTCCTCCAGTTCCCCCCTACCATCCATTCCTCCAGTTCCCCCCTACCATCCATTCCTCCAGTTCCCCACTACCATCCATTCCTCCAGTTCCCCCCTACCATCCATTCCTCCAGTTCCCCCCTATCATCCATTCCTCCAGTTCCCCACTACCATCCATTCCTCCAGTTCCCCCCTACCATCCATTCCTCCAGTTCCCACCTACCATCCATTCCTCCAGTTTCCCCCCTACCATCCATCCATCTAGTTTCCTTCCCCACCATCTATCCATCCATCCATCCACCCCATCCAGTTCTATCCAGTTTCCCCCACCATCCATCCATCCAGTTCCCCCCACTATCCATCCTTCCAGTTGCTCCCACCATCCATCCATCCATCCATCCATCTATTCATCTATCCATCCAGTTGGATACGGTTGGATGAATACATGGAACAGTGAAGTGGAACGGGTTACACAACATATGTAAGTTAGAAGTGTAGGAGAATCGTGCATAGAATATTAGAAATATCGAATATTAGAAATAAAAAATAGTGGCAAGAGACGGCATCACGCTAGGCTGTGTTTACCCCAGCCACGAGGCCTACTCATGGTATGACACGTCCTCAGTGATAATATACGGACAATATATTGTAATATGGAAATGTGTAATATGGTAATAGATTGAGTAAATACCCTTGAAATCCGGAAATCAGGCAGAGAATTCCTTGTAATAATACAAGCAAATAATAAATCGGTGTTATAAATCGAGTAACTAGAAACTGGTAGCATTCATCCTGGGACAACAGGGGTCAACTGTACATCACACCCCGACCATCTTCTCTACCCTACGGTAAGTACCTGCCATAAAATTTTAACAAATTAACNCCTGGCTTGGCTTGGCCTGGACTGAGGCCTGGCTTGGCCTGGTCTGCACTGAGGCCTGGCTTTTCCTGGTTTGGACTGTGGCCTGGTTTGGACTGGCCTGGCTGGACTGAGGCCTGGCTTGGCCTGGACTGGACTGAGGCCTGGTCTGGACTGAGGCCTGGCTGGCCTGGTCTGGACTGAGGCCTGGCTGGCCTGGTCTGGACTGAGGCCTGGCTTGAGCCTGGTCTGGACTGAGGCCTGGCTTGGCCTGGTCTGGACTGAGGCTGGCTTGGCCTGGACTGGACTGAGGCTTGGCCCTGGACTGGGACTGGGCTTGGCCTTGCCTGCACTGAGGCCTGGCTTGGCCTGGACTGAGGCCTGGCTTGGCCTGGTCCCTGGACTGAGGCCTGGCTTGGCCTGGTCTGGACTGAGGCCTGGCTTGGCCTGGTCATGCCTGGACTGAGGCCCTGGCTTGGCCTGACTGAGGCCTGGCCTTGATGCACCTGGAACTGAGGCTTGGCCTGGCCTGGACTGAGGCCTGGCTTGGCCTGGACTGAGGCTTGGCCTGGCCTGGACTGCGGCCTTGGGCCTGGCCTGGACTGAGGCCTGGCTTGGCCTGAACTGAGGCCTGGCTTGGCTTGGCCTGGACTGAGGCCTGGCTTGACCTGGACTGAGGCCTGGCTTGACCTGGACTGAGGCCTGGCTTGGCCTGGCCTGGACTGAGCCTGGCTTGGCTTGGCCTGACTGAGGCCTGGCTTGGCCTGGTCTGCACTGAGGCCTGGCTTGGCCTGCTTTTCTGACTGAGGCCTGGCTTGGCCTGGTCTGGACTGAGGCCTGGCTTGGCCTGGTCTGGACTGAGGCCTGGCTTGGCCTGTCTGGACTGAGGCCTGGCATGGCCTGGTCTGGACTGAGGCCTGGCTTGGCCTGGTCTGGACTGAGGCCTGGCTTGGCCTGGTCTGGACTGAGGCCTGGCTCGGCCTGGTCTGGACTGAGGCCTGGCTCGCCTGGTCTGGACTGAGGCCTGGCTTGGCCTGGTCTGGACTGAGGCCTGGCTTGGCCTGGTCTTGGACTGAAGCCTGGCTTGGCCTGGTCTGGACTGAGACCTGCTTGGCCTGGTCTGGACTGAGGCCTGGCTTGGTCTGGTCTGGACTGAGGCCTGGCTTGGCACTGGCCTGGACTGAGGCCTGGCTTGGCCTGGCTGGACTGAGGCCTGGCTTGGCCTGGTCTGGACTGAGGCCTGGCTTGGCCTGGTCTGGACTGAGGCCTGGCTTGGCCCGGTCTGGACTGAGGCCTGGCTTGGTCCTGGTCTGGACTGAGGCCTGGCTTGGCACTGCCTGGACTGAGGCCTGGCTTGGCCTGATCTGGACTGAGGCCTGGCTTGGCCTGGTCTGGACTGAGGCCTGGCTTGGCCTGGTCTGGACTGAGGCCTGGCTTGGCCTGGTCTGGACTGAGGCCTGGCTTGGCCTGGCCTGGACTGAGGCCTGGTCTGGACTGAGGCCTGGCTTGGCCTGGACTGAGGCCTGGCTTGGCCTGGTCTGACTGAGGCCTGCTTGGCCTGGACTGGACTGAGGCTTGGCTTGGCCTGGACTGGACTAAGGCCTGGCCTGGACTGAGGCCTGGCTTGGCCTGGACTGAGGCCTGGCTTGGCCTGGACTGAGGCCTGGCTTGGCCTGGACTGAGGCCTGGCTTGGCCTGGACTGAGGCCTGGCTTGGCCTGGTCTGGACTGAGGCCTGGCTTGCCTGGTCTGGACTGAGGCCTGGCTTGGCCTGGTCTGGACTGAGGCCTGGCTTGGCCTGGTCTGGACTGAGGCCTGGCTTGGCCTGGACTGGACTGAGGGCTTGGCCTGGACTGGACTGAGGCCTTGGCCTGGCCTGCACTGAGGCCTGGCTTGGCCTGGACTGAGGCCTGGCTTGGCCTGGACTGAGGCCTGGCTTGGCCTGGTCTGGATTGAGGCCTGGCTTTGCCTGGTCTGGAATGAGGCCTGGCTTGGCCTGGTCTGGACTGAGGCCTGGCTTGGCCTGGACTGGACTGAGGCTTGGCCTGACTGGACTGAGGTTTTGGCCTGGCCTGCACTGAGGCCTGGCTTGGCCTGGTCTGAGGCCTGGCTTGGCCTGGACTGAGGCCTGGCTTGGCCTGGTCTGGACTGAGGCCTGGCTTGGCCTGGACTGAGGCCTGGCTTGATGCAGCCTGGAATGAGGCTTGGCCTGGCCTGGACTGAGGCCTGGCTTGGCCTGGACTGCGGCTTGGCCTGGCCTGGACTGCGGCTTGGCCTGGCCTGGACTGAGGCCTGGCTTGGCCTGAACTGAGGCGGCTTGGCTTGGCCTGGACTGAGGCCTGGCTTGACCTGGACTGAGGCCTGGCTTGACCTGGACTGAGGCCTGGCTTGGCCTGGCCTGGACTGAGGCCTGGCTTGGCTTGGCCTGGACTGAGGCCTGGCTTGGCCTGGTCTGCACTGAGGCCTGGCTTGGCCTGCTTTGGACTGAGGCCTGGCTTGGCCTGGTCTGGACTGAGGCCTGGCTTGGCCTGGTCTGGACTGAGGCCTGCTTGGCCTGGTCTGGACTGAGGCCTGGCATGGCCTGGTCTGGACTGAGGCCTGGCTTGGCCTGGTCTGGACTGAGGCCTGCTTGGCCTGGTCTGGACTGAGGCCTGGCTCGGCCTGGTCTGGACTGAGGCCTGGCTCGGCCTGTCTGGACTGAGGCCTGCTTGGCCTGGTCTGGACTGAGGCCTGGCTTGGCCTGGTCTGGACTGAAGCCTGGCTTGGCCTGGTCTGGACTGAGACCTGGCTTGGCCTGGTCTGGACTGAGGCCTGGCTTGGTCTGGTCTGGACTGAGGCCTGGCTTGGCACCGCCTGGACTGAGCCTGGCTTGGCCTGATCTGGACTGAGGCCTGCTTGGCCTGGTCTGGACTGAGGCCTGGCTTGGCCTGGTCTGGACTGAGGCCTGGCTTGGCCCGTCTGGACTGAGGCCTGGCTTGGTCTGGTCTGGACTGAGGCCTGGCTTGGCACAGCCTGGACTGGGCCTGGCTTGGCCTGATCTGGACTGAGGCCTGGCTTGGCCTGGTCTGGACTGAGGCCTGGCTTGGCCTGGTCTGGACTGAGGCCTGGCTTGGCCTGGTCTGGACTGAGGCCTGCTTGGCCTGGCCTGGACTGAGGCCTGGTCTGGACTGAGGCCTGGCTTGGCCTGGACTGAGGCCTGGCTTGGCCTGGTCTGGACTGAGGCCTGGCTTGGCCTGGACTGGACTGAGGCTTGGCTTGGCCTGGACTGGACTAAGGCCTGGCCTGGACTGAGGCCTGGCTTGGCCTGGACTGAGGCCTGGCTTGGCCTGGACTGAGGCCTGGCTTGCCTGGACTGAGGCCTGGCTTGGCCTGGACTGAGGCCTGGCTTGGCCTGGTCTGACTGAGGCCTGGCTTGGCCTGGTCTGGACTGAGGCCTGGCTTTGCCTGGTCTGGAATGAGGCCTGGCTTGGCCTGGTCTGGACTGAGGCCTGGCTTGGCCTGGACTGGACTGAGGCTTGGCCTGGACTGGACTGAGGCTTGGCCTGGCCTGCACTGAGGCCTGGCTTGGCCTGGACTGAGGCCTGGCTTGGCCTGGACTGAGGCCTGGCTTGGCCTGGACTGAGAGGCCTGGCTTTGCCTGGTCTGGAATGAGGCCTGGCTTGGCCTGGTCTGGACTGAGGCCTGGCTTGGCCTGGACTGGACTGAGGCTTGGCCTGGACTGGACTGAGGTTTGGCCTGGCCTGCACTGAGGCCTGGCTTGGCCTGGTCTGAGGCCTGGCTTGGCCTGGACTGAGGCCTGGCTTGGCCTGGTCTGGACTGAGGCCTGGCTTGGCCTGGACTGAGGCCTGGCTTGGTGCAGCCTGGACTGAGGCTTGGCCTGGACTGAGGCCTGGCTTGGCCTGGACTGCGGCTTGGCCTGGCCTGGACTGCGGCTTGGCTTGGACTGAGGCCTGGCTTGGCCTGAACTGAGGCCTGGCTTGGCTTGGCCTGGACTGAGGCCTGGCTTGACCTAGACTGATGCCTGGCTTGGCCTGGCCTGGACTGAGGCCTGGCTTGGCTTGGCCTGGACTGAGGCCTGGCTTGGCCTTGTCTGCATGAGGCCTGGTTTTCCTGGTTTGGACTGTGGCCTGGTTTGGACTGAGGCCTGGCCTGGACTGAGGCCTGGCTTGGCCTGGTCTGGACTGAGGCCTGGTCTGGACTGAGGCCTGGCATGGCCTGGTCTGGACTGAGGCCTGGCTTGGCCTGGTCTGGACTGAGGCCTGGCTTAGCCTGGTCTGGACTGATGCCTGGCTCGGCCTGGTCTATACTGAGGCCTGGCTGGCGGCCTGGTCTGGACTAAGGCCTGCCTGGCCTGGTCTGGACTGAGGCCTGGCTTGGCCTGGTCTGGACTGAGGCCTGGCTTGGCCTGGACTGGACTGAGGCTTGGCCTGGCCTGGACTGAGGCTTGGCCTGGCCTGCACTGAGGCCTGGCTTGGCATGGACTGAGGCCTGGCTTGGCCTGGTCTGGACTGAGGCCTGGCTTGGCCTGGTCTGGACTGAGGCCTGGCTTGGCCTGGTCTGGACTGAGGCCTGGCTTGGCCTGGTCTGGACTGAGGCCTGGCTTGGCCTGGACTGAGGCCTGGCTTGATGCAGCCTGGACTGAGGCTTGGCCTGGCCTGGACTGAGGCCTGGCTTGGCCTGGACTGCGGCTTGGCCTGGCCTGGACTGCGGCTTGGCCTGGCCTGGACTGAGGCCTGGCTTGGCCTGACTGAGGCCTGGCTTGGCTTGGCCTGGACTGAGGCCTGGCTTGACCTGGACTGAGGCCTGGCTTGGCCTGGCCTGGACTGAGGCCTGGCTTGGCTTGGCCTGGACTGAGGCCTGGCTTGGCCTGGTCTGCACTGAGGCCTGGCTTGGCCTGCTTTGGACTGAGGCCTGGCTTGGCCTGGTCTGGACTGAGGCCTGGCTTGGCCTGGTCTGGACTGAGGCCTGGCTTGGCCTGGGCTGGACTGAGGCCTGGCATGGCCTGGTCTGGACTGAGGCCTGGCTTGGCCTGGTCTGGACTGAGGCCTGGCTTGGCCTTGTCTGGACTGAGGCCTGGCTTCGGCCTGGTCTGGACTGAGGCCTGGCTCGGCCTGGTCTGGACTGAGGCCTGGCTTGGCCTGGTCTGGACTGAGGCCTGGCTTGGCCTGGTCTGGACTGAGGCCTGGCTTGGCCTGGTCTGGACTGAGGCCTGGCTTGGCCTGGTCTGGACTGAGGCCTGGCTTGGCCTGGACTGAGGCCTGGCTTGATGCAGCCTGGACTGAGGCCTGGCTTGGCCTGGACTGAGGCCTGGCTTGGCCTGGACTGAGGCCTGGCTTGGCCTGGACTGAGGTCTGGCTTGGCCTGGACTGAGGCCTGGACTGAGGCCTGGACTGAGGCCTGGCTTGGCCTGGACTGAGGCCTGGCTGGACTGAGGCCTGGCCTGACTAGACTGAGGCCTGGCTTGGCCTGGATTGGACTGAGGCCTGGCTTGGTCTGGACTGAGGCCTGGTCTGGACTGAGCCTGGATTGATCTGGACTGAGGCCTGGCTTGGTCTGGACTGAGGCCTGGCTTGGTGGACTGAGGCCTGGCTTGGCCTGGTCTGGACTGAGGCCTGGCTTGGCCTGGTCTGGACTGAGGCCTGGCTTGGCCTGGTTTGGACTAAGGCCTGGCTTGGCCTGGACTGGCGGCTTGGCCTGGCCTGGACTGCGACTTTGCCTGGACTGAGGCCTGGCTTGGCCTGGACTGAGGCCTGGCTTGACCTGGTCTGAACTGAGGCCTGGCTTGGCCTGGTTTGGACTGAGGCCTGGCTTGGCCTGGTCTGGACTGAGGCCTGGCTTGGTCTGGTCTGGACTGAGGCCTGGCTTGGCACAGCCTGGACTGAGGCCTGGCTTGGCCTGGTCTGGACTGAGGCCTGGCTTGGCCTGGTCTGGACTGAGGCCTGGCTTGGCCTGGTCTGGACTGAGGCCTGGCTTGGCCTGGTCTGGACTGAGGCCTGGCTTGGCCTGGTCTGGACTGAGGCCTGGCTTGGCCTGGTCTGGACTGAGGCCTGGCTTGGCCTGCTGGACTGAGGCTTGGCCTGGCCTGGACTGAGGCCTGGCTTGCCGGCCTGGACTGAGGCCTGGCTTGGCCTGGACTGAGGCCTGGCTTGGCCTGGTCTGGACTGAGGCCTGGCTTGGCCTGGACTGGACTGAGGCTTGGCTTGGCCTGGACTGGACTAAGGCCTGGCCTGGACTGAGGCTTGCTTGGCCTGGACTGAGGCCTGGCTTGGCCTGGTCTGGACTGAGGCCTGGCTTGGCCTGGTCTGGACTGAGGCCTGGCTTTGCCTGGTCTGGAATGAGGCCTGGCTTGGCCTGGTCTGGACTGAGGCCTGGCTTGGCCTGGACTGGACTGAGGCTAGGCCTGGACTGGACTGAGGCTTGGCCTGGCCTGCACTGAGGCCTGGCTTGGCCTGGACTGAGGCCTGGCTTGGCCTGGACTGAGGCCTGGCTTGGCCTGGTCTGGAATGAGGCCTGGCTTGGCCTGGTCTGGACTGAGGCCTGGCTTGGCCTGGACTGGACTGAGGCTTGGCCTGGACTGGACTGAGGTTTGGCCTGGCCTGCACTGAGGCCTGGCTTGGCCTGGTCTGAGGCCTGGCTTGGCCTGGACTGAGGCCTGGCTTGGCCTGGTCTGGACTGAGGCCTGGCTTGGCCTGGACTGAGGCCTGGCTTGGTGCAGCCTGGACTGAGGCTTGGCCTGGACTGAGGCCTGGCTTGGCCTGGACTGCGGCTTGGCCTGGCCTGGATTGCGGCTTGGCTTGGACTGAGGCCTGGCTTGGCCTGAACTGAGGCCTGGCTTGGCTTGGCCTGGACTGAGGCCTGGCTTGACCTGGACTGATGCCTGGCTTGGCCTGGCCTGGACTGAGGCCTGGCTTGGCTTGGCCTGGACTGAGGCCTGGCTTGGCCTTGTCTGCACTGAGGCCTGGCTTTTCCTGGTTTGGACTGTGGCCTGGTTTGGACTGAGGCCTGGCCTGGACTGAGGCCTGGCTTGGCCTGGTCTGGACTGAGGCCTGGTCTGGACTGAGGCCTGGCATGGCCTGGTCTGGACTGAGGCCTGGCTTGGCCTGGTCTGGACTGAGGCCTGGCTTAGCCTGGTCTGGACTGATGCCTGGCTCGGCCTGGTCTGACTGAGGCCTGGCTCGGCCTGGTCTGGACTAAGGCCTGCCTTGGCCTGGTCTGGACTGAGGCCTGGCTTGGCCTGGTCTGGACTGAGGCCTGGCTTGGCCTGGACTGGACTGAGGCTTGGCCTGGCCTGGACTGAGGCTTGGCCTGGCCTGCACTGAGGCCTGGCTTGGCATGGACTGAGGCCTGGCTTGGCCTGGTCTGGACTGAGGCCTGGCTTGGCCTGGTCTGGACTGAGGCCTGGCTTGGCCTGGTCTGGACTGAGGCCTGGCTTGGCCTGGACTGAGGCCTGGCTTGGATGCAGCCTGGACTGAGGCTTGGCCTGGCCTGGACTGAGGCCTGGCTTGGCCTGGACTGCGGCTTGGCCTGGCCTGGACTGAGGCTTGGCTTGGCCTGGACTGAGGCCTGGCTTGGCCTGAACTGAGGCCTGAGGCCTGGCTTGACCTGGACTGAGGCCTGGCTTGACCTGGACTGAGGCCTGGCTTGGCCTGGCCTGGACTGAGGCCTGGCTTGGCTTGGCCTGGACTGAGGCCTGGCTTGGCCTGGTCTGCACTGAGGCCTGGCTTGGCCTGCTTTGGACTGAGGCCTGGCTTGGCCTGGTCTGGACTGAGGCCTGGCTTGGCCTGGTCTGGACTGAGGCCTGGCTTGGCCTGGTCTGGACTGAGGCCTGGCATGGCCTGGTCTGGACTGAGGCCTGGCTTGGCCTGGTCTGGACTGAGGCCTGGCTTGGCCTGGTCTGGACTGAGGCCTGGCTCGGCCTGGTCTGGACTGAGGCCTGGCTCGGCCTGGTCTGGACTGAGGACTGCCTTGGCCTGGTCTGGACTGAGGCCTGGCTTGGCCTGGTCTGGACTGAGGCCTGGCTTGGCCTGGTCTGGACTGAAGCCTGGCTTGGCCTGGTCTGGACTGAGGCCTGGCTTGGCCTGGTCTGGACTGAGGCCTGGCTTGGCCTGGTCTGGACTGAGGCCTGGCTTGGCCTGGTCTGGACTGAGGCCTGGCTTGGCCTGTCTGGACTGAGGCCTGGCTTGGTCTGGTCTGGACTGAGGCCTGGCTTGGCACAGCCTGGACTGAGGCCTGGCTTGGCCTGATCTGGACTGAGGCCTGGCTTGGCCTGGTCTGGACTGAGGCCTGGCTTGGCCTGGTCTGGACTGAGGCCTGGCTTGGCCTGGTCTGGACTGAGGCCTGGCTTGGCCTGGTCTGGACTAAGGCCTGGCTTGGCCTGGAATGGACTGAGGCTTGGCCTGGCCTGGACTGAGGCCTGGCTTGGCCTGGCCTGGCCTGAGGCCTGGTCTGGACTGAGGCCTGGCTTGGCCTGGACTGAGGCCTGGCTTGGCCTGGTCTGGACTGTGGCTTGGCCTGGACTGGACTGAGGCTTGGCTTGGCCTGGACTGGACTATAGGCCTGGCCTGGACTGAGGCCTGGCTTGGCCTGGACTGAGGCCTGGCTTGGCCTGGTCTGGACTGAGGCCTGGCTTGGCCTGGTCTTGACTGAGGCCTGGTCTGGACTGAGGCCTGGCTTGGCCTGGTCTGGACTGAGGCCTGGCTTGGCCTGGTCTGGACTGAGGCCTGGCTTGCCTGGACTGGACTGAGGCTTGGCCTGGCCTGGACTGAGGCTTGGCCTGGCCTGCACTGAGGCCTGGCTTGGCCTGGACTGAGGCCTGGCTTGGCCTGGTATGGACTGAGGCCTGGCTTGGTGCAGCCTGGACTGAGGCCTGGCTTGGCCTGGTCTGGACTGTGGGTTGGCCTGGTCTGGACTGTGGGTTGGCCTGGTCTGGACTGTGGGTTGGCCTGGTCTGGACTGAGGCTTGGCTTGGCCTGGACTGGACTGAGGCTTGGCCTGGCCTGGACTGAGGCCTGGCTTGGCCTGGCCTGGACTGAGGCCTGGTTGGCCTGGCCTGGACTGAGGCCTGGCTTGGCCTGGCCTGGACTGAGGCCTGGCTTGGCCTGGACTGAGGCCTGGCTTGGCCTGGTCTGGACTGAGGCCTGGCTTGGCCTGGTCTGGACTGAGGCCTGGCTTGGCCTGGACTGAGGCCTGGCTTGGTGCAGCCTGGACTTAGGCTTGGCCTGGCCTGGACTGAGGCCTGGCTTGGCCTGGACTGCGGCTTGGCCTGGCCTGGCCTGCGGCTTGGCCTGGCCTGGACTGAGGCCTGGCTTGGCCTGAACTGAGGCCTGGCTTGGCTTGCCCTGGACTGAGGCCTGGCTTGACCTGGACTGAGGCCTGGCTTGGCCTGGCCTGGACTGAGGCCTGGCTTGGCTTGGCCTGGACTGAAACCTGGCTTGGCCTGGTCTGCACTGAGGCCTGGCTTGGCCTGGTTTGGACTGAGGCCTGGCCTGGACTGAGGCCTGGCTTGGCCTGGTCTGGACTGAAGCCTGGTCTGGACTGAGGCCTGGCATGGCCTGGTCTGGACTGAGGCCTGGCTCGGCCTGGTCTGGACTGAGGCCTGGCTTGGCCTGGTCTGGACTGAGGCCTGGCTCGGCCTGGTCTGGACTGAGGCCTGGCTCGGCCTGGTCTGGACTGAGGCCTGCCTTAATTGGCCTGGTCTGGACTGAGGCCTGGCTTGGCCTGGTCTGGACTGAGGCCTGGCTTGGCCTGGTCTGGACTGAGGCCTGGCTTGGCCTGGTCTGGACTGAGGCCTGGCTTGGCCTGGTCTGGACTGAGGCCTGGCTTGGCCTGGTTTGACTGAGGCCTGGCTTGGCCTGGTCTGGACTGAGGCCTGGCTTGGCCTGGTCTGGACTGAGGCCTGGCTTGGCCTGGTCTGGACTGAGGCCTGGCTTGGCCTGGTCTGGACTGAGGCCTGGCTTGGCCTGGTCTGGACTGAGGCCTGGCTTGGCCTGGTCTGGACTGAGGCCTGGCTTGGCCTGGTCTGGACTGAGGCCTGGCTTGGCCTGGACTGGACTGAGGCTTGGCCTGGCCTGGACTGAGGCCTGGCTTGGCCTGGCCTGGCCTGAGGCCTGGTCTGGACTGAGGCCTGGCTTGGCCTGGACTGAGGCCTGGCTTGGCCTGGTCTGGACTGTGGCTTGGCCTGGACTGGACTGAGGCTTGGCTTGGCCTGGACTGGACTAAGGCCTGGCCTGGACTGAGGCCTGGCTTGGCCTGGACTGAGGCCTGGCTTGGCCTGGTCTGGACTGAGGCCTGGCTTGGCCTGGTCTGGACTGAGGCCTGGTCTGGACTGAGGCCTGGTCTGGACTGAGGCCTGGCTTGGCCTGGTCTGGACTGAGGCCTGGCTTGGCCTGGTCTGGACTGAGGCCTGGCTTGGCCTGGACTGGACTGAGGCTTGGCCTGGCCTGGACTGAGGCTTGGCCTGGCCTGCACTGAGGCCTGGCTTGGCCTGGACTGAGGCCTGGCTTGGCCTGGTATGGACTGAGGCCTGGCTTGGTGCAGCCTGGACTGAGGCCTGGCTTGGCCTGGTCTGGACTGTGTAAAGTGCATTTTTTATATTTGTGTTTTCGTGTATCTTACCTTACCTTACCACAGATTATCAGACAAACAGTCACTCTTTTTTTTTCCTTTTTTTTTAACTTACATGTATGTGGCCCAGCATTGACATCTGCTATTTGGAAGACTGCCGACCACCATTTCCAACACGTTACCGTCACATATAATTGGGGCCTGTCCTAGGAGCTTCACTCAGGTATTGGTAATTGTGGTAAGCGTACTTGGCTTTCATTCCCTTGCTTTCAATATTTACATTAATCACGTTTATTATTATATGGTGCTGTGTATATTGTGCATTACGGGAGTAGCATATGGTGAGTGTGAGACAACTTTGGATTACGTGGTGACTGTCGGCCGCAGTCATACTCTTAATTGGTCGTCTCCCCCTTCCGTGTTATTACCCGTGTTTAACATCTTTTGTCCCTCAGATATTTCTCACATTTTTGACAGATTATCACATAGGTACCCTGGTACTGTGGTCTGTCTCCGGGTCAATAGCACCTAATTCCTGCAATCCGACTCTAGGAGGAAAAAAGGGCTTTAGATCCTCTAGCACGAACTATTATTGGAGAATTGGGACCTCGCCGATAGTTCTCGTCACCAGTTGACATTCGCACCCTACTCGTTGGTCAGAATTGATGGTATTTACTCAAGGTAGGGAATTAGCTTTCTTTCTTTTGAGCACGAAGTTCGCTAATTCTGTAAGTACCATATTCAATTTCAGTGGGTACCTTGCTTATGTTCTATAGTGACTCGGCAAGGTATAACTACATTTTTGGACTACCTCATTTCCTTAGGAACCATTTAGTGTTTCACTTGTCTTTTGAAACTCAGTTTCAACTAATTAGTAGGATTTTCTTGCCTTTATCCTCCCACAGTGAGTACCAGGTACAAGATTTCCTGCGACCTTATTCATTTACCATCTTGAATTAACTTTAATTATTAATAATTCCACAGGATAGGTATCAGTTGCCACGTTTCCTGTTTCTGACATTCACCATATTCTCACAGTATATTCGTGTCTCATTTATTTGCCATTTTTTACAATGTTTCGTATCCATGCTTTCAAGGCAGATCCAGAAAGTGAAATAGAGAACTTACGTCATGCTAAGAGGGTCGAATTGAGAACTCTTGCACATGTATCAATTAGAAGTTCCCCCTGACGTCAACAAGTATGCCATACATAATATAATTTAGATTATCTTTTGGATGAAGGAAGATAGATTCTGATACTCACGAACAACATACCATTTCAGATAAGCATGATTTGACAGCAATAAAGCTCAAGCTAGAACTTGCTAAGATCGAGCGGGAGCAACAACAGGAAGCAGCTGCAATCAGAGAACGTGAAGCTGCCATGAGAAAGGAAGAACAAGAACGTGAAGCTGCCATCAGAAAGGAAGAACAAGAACGTGAAGCGCCTAGCGAAAGAAGCTTCACTTAAGAAAGAAGAAATCCACCTCAAAGAGCGAGAGGCCGCGCTGAAGAAAGAAGAAAGTGAACGTGAGTTGGCCTTATACAAAGAGCGACTCGAGATACAACGTGAACACGACAAACGGCAGGCAGAAACAGTCCTAGAATGTCGTGACCGAGAACTCACGAGGGACGCTGCACACCAAGCTCAACTCCAGCAAGCTACAGCTAGTCTTCCTCCCAGTTTCAATGTCTCCCATGCAGTAAGTTAATGCCCCAGTTCATAGAAACGGAGGTTGATGTATTCTTCACAACTTTTGAGACCCTTGCTAATCAACTTAGTTGGCCTGACGACCAATGGGCTACCTTCTCCGAGTACATTTAACAGGTAGAGCAGCCGTCACACTCAGCACTTTGGCATCAGAAAACGACTACACCACTTGAAGCAAGCTGTGTTGGACGCCTACCTTCTCCCACCGAAAGCTATCGACGAAAGTTCCGTGACTACGTCAAGGCAAGTACCACCACCTTCTTAGAATTTGCTAACACCAAACGGAGATATTTCATGAAATGGCTAGAGGCAGCACATGTCTCTACCTTTCCAGAGCTTGTCAACCTCATATTGTTGAAGAATTTTGAGACGTGTACCCCTCCTGTCCGCCTATACTTAGCATAGAAAGCGAGCCCAGATCCGCCTATACATATATAGAAAGCGAGCCCAGATCAAGTACCTCTCAACTGTACTGCAGGTATTGTCGACTCTATGGACATACCATAGAAAATGTGGTAAGTCCCAATCTAAGGTAACACCGAACTCCTAAGCCTAAACCTACTCCCCTAAGTCCGGTAAGCCTGTAATGAATGTTTTGTGTCATGCTAATGATCTCTCTCTCTTTAGCAAGCATCTATATCAGGAACTATCACTACCCACACGGTTCAGATTCAGAGGGACGTTTTGGACTTAAGATCCTGCGGGACACAGCGGCTCTACAATCGATTGTCTTGAAATCAGCTGTGCCCAACGTCGCCTACACAGGAGAGACTGTATTCATCACTGACCTTACTGCTACTACTCCTTATCTCTTGCCAGAGTTTACCTAGATTGTCCCTTCGGGACCTGTGAAGTCCCATGTCGCCGTCAGGGAAAAGCCTTTTCCCATGCCTGGAGTGCAACTTCTCCTGGGCAACGACTTGGCAGAAGACCAACAACCAAACAACCTGATCGTCAAGGACATATCCCAGGTGAGCAACTCTGTGTTGGATAACCCGATTTTTGAGCATGTTCCAGCAAAGGTTCAAGGGTGATGAAAGTTCTCCTCCTGTTATGGTGACCACCCGTGCTCAAGCTGCACGACCACAGCCAGCTGACTCTACTACTACCGCTGTCCCTCAAGACCCTTCGAAACTACCCCTAATCTGACCGCTTTGGAGTTCCGTAAGTTACAGAGAGATGATCTTACCTTGACACCATTATTCTTTCAGGCTGAGACCCAACCGACAGTGTTCCTGGGTTCTTTATGGAGAACGAATTACTCTATCACAGGTATAGACCCAGTAAACTGAAGGACGAGGACGATTGGGCAACGTTGAACACTAGTGACTCCTACCAGCCTGCGGCCCACGATTCTACACCTGGCCCATGGAGCATTGTCACACTACGGGGTTCAACAAGACTTACCATGGAATTCGACAAGACTACTACTGGCCAGGTATGGTTACGATGTAAAGAATCATGTCAAACTGTGCCACGTGTGTCAGTTAGCCGGGAAACCGAACGTTTCCATTCCCAGGGCACCACTGATACCCATCCAGGTGCCTGAGGAACCGTTCACAGACTTATTTATGACTGTGTTGGTCCCTTGCCTCGGACCAGTGCAGCAACGCCTATATCTTAACTATCCTGTGTCCTACCACCAGATTCCCCATAGCAGTTCCAGTG
>WNGS01112077.1:21443-83045 GCA_020271785.1 Procambarus virginalis | reverse complement strand
ATATATATATATCTTGGCCTGGTCTGGACTGAGGCCTGGTCTGGACTGAGGCCTGGCTTGGCCTGGTCTGGACTGAGACCTGCTTGGCCTGGTCTGGACTGAGGCCTGGCTTGGCCTTCTCTGGACTGAGGCCTGGCTTGGCCTGGTCTGGACTGAGGCCTGGCTTGGCCTGGTCTGGAATGAGGCCTGGCTTGGCCTGGTCTGGCCTGAGGCCTGGCTTGGCCTGTCCGGACTGAGGCCTGTTTGGCCTGGTCTGGACTGAGGCCTGGCTTGGCCTGGTCTGGACTGAGGCCTGGCTTGACCTGGTCTGGACTGAGGCTTGGCCTGGTCTGGACTGAGGCCTGGCTTGGCCTGGTCTGGACTGAGGCCTGGCTTGGCCTGGTCTGGACTGAGGCCTGGCTTGGCCTGGTCTGTACTGAGGCCTGGCTTGGACTGGTCTGGACTGAGGCCTGGCTTGGCCTGGTCTGGACTGAGGCCTGGCTTGGCCTGGTCTGGACTGAGGCCTGGCTTGGCCTGGTCTGGACTGAGGCCTGGCTTGGCCTTCTCTGGACTGAGGCCTGGCTTGCCTGGTCTGGACTGAGGCCTGGCTTGGCCTGGTCTGGACTGAGGCCTGGCTTGGCCTGGTCTGGCCTGAGGCCTGGCTTGGCCTGGTCTGGACTGAGGCCTGGTTTGGCCTGGTCTGGACTGAGGCCTGGCTTGGCCTGGTCTGGACTGAGGCCTGGCTTGACCTGGTCTGGACTGAGGCTTGGCCTGGTCTGGACTGAGGCCTGGCTTGGCCTGGTCTGGACTGAGGCCTGGCTTGGCCTGGTCTGGACTGAGGCCTGGCTTGGCCTGGTCTGGACTGAGGCCTGGCTTGGACTGGTCTGGACTGAGGCCTGGCTTGGCCTGGTCTGGACTGAGGCCTGGCTTGGCCTGGTCTGGACTGAGGCCTGGCTTGGCCTGGTCTGGACTGAGGCCTAGCTTGGCCTGGTCTGGACTGAGGCCTGGCTTGGCCTGGTCTGGACTGAGGCCTGGCTGGGGCTGAACTGGACTGAGGCCTGGTCTGGACTGAGGCCTGGTTTGTCCTGGACTGGACTGAGGCCTGGCTTGGCCTGGACTGAGGCCTGGCTTGGTGCAGCCTGGACTGAGGCCTGGCTTGGCCTGGTCTTGACTGTGGCTTGGCCTGGTCTGGACTGAGGCCTGGCTTGGCCTGGACTGGACTGAGCTTGGCCTGGCCTGGAATGAGGCCTAGCCTGGCCTGGACTGAGGCCTGTCTTGGCCTGGACTGAGGCCTGGCTTGGCCTGGACTGAGGCCTGACTTGGCCTGGACTGAGGCCTGGCTTGGCCTTGTCTGGACTGAGCCTGGCTTGGCCTGGACTGAGGCCTGGCTTGGTGCAGCCTGAACTGAGGCTTGGACTGAGGCCTGGCTTGGACTGGACTGAGGCCTGGCTTGGCCTGGACTGAGGCCTGGCTTGGCCTGAACTGAGGCCTGGCTTGGCCTGGACTGAGGCCTGGCTTGGCCTGGACTGAGGCCTGGCTTGGCCTGGACTGAGGCCTGGCTTGGCCTGGACTGAGGCCTGGCTTGGCCTGGACTGAGGCCTGGCTTGGCCTGGACTGGACTGAGGCCTAGCCTGGACTGGACTGAGACCTGGCTTGGCCTGACTGGACTGAGGCTTGGCCTGGACTGGACTGAGGCTTGGCCTGGCTTGGACTGAGGCCTGGCTTGGCCTGGTCTGGACTGAGGCCTGACTTGGCCTGGACTGAGGCCTGGCTTGGCCTGGACTGAGGCCTGGCTTGGCCTGGACTGAGGCCTGGCTTGGCCTGGACTGAGGCCTGGCTTGGCCTGGACTGAGGCCTGGCTTGGCCTGGACTGAGGTCTGGCTTGGCCTGGACTGAGGCCTGGACTGAGGCTGGCTTGGCCTGGACTGAGGCCTGGACTGGACTGAGGCCTGCCTGGACTAGACTGAGGCCTGGCTTGGCCTGGATTGGACTGAGGCCTGGCTTGGTCTGGACTGAGGCCTGGTCTGGACTGAGGCCTGGCTTGATCTGGACTGAGGCCTGGCTTGGTCTGGACTGAGGCCTGGCTTGGTCTGGACTGAGGCCTGGCTTGGCCTGGTCTGGACTGAGGCCTGGCTTGGCCTGGTTTGGACTGAGGCCTGGCTTGGCCTGGACTGCGGCTTGGCCTGGCCTGGACTGCGACTTGGCCTGGACTGAGGCCTGGCTTGGCCTGGACTGAGGCCTGGCTTGACCTGGTCTGAACTGAGGCCTGGCTTGGCCTGGTTTGGACTGAGGCCTGGCTTGGCCTGGTCTGGACTGAGGCCTGGCTTGGTCTGGTCTAAACTGAGGCCTGGCTTGGCACAGCCTGGACTGAGGCCTGGCTTGGCCTGGTCTGGACGGAGGCCTGGCTTGGCCTGGTCTGGACTGAGGCCTGGCTTGGCCTGGTCTGGACTGAGGCCTGGCTTGGCCTGGTCTGGACTGAGGCCTGGCTTGGCCTGGACTGGACTGAGGCTTGGCCTGGCCTGGACTGAGGCCTAGCTTGGCCTGGCCTGGACTGAGCCTGGTCTGGACTGAGGCCTGGCTTGGCCTGGACTGAGGCCTGGCTTGGCCTGGTCTGGACTGTGGCTTGGCCTGGTCTGGACTGAGGCCTGACTTGGCCTGGACTGGACTGAGGCTTGGCTTGGCCTGGACTGGACTAAGGCCTGGCCTGGACTGAGGCCTGGCTTGGCCTGGACTGAGGCCTGGCTTGGCCTGGTCTGGACTGAGGCCTGGCTTGGCCTGGTCTGGACTGAGGCCTGGCTTTGCCTGGTCTGGAATGAGGCCTGGCTTGGCCTGGTCTGGACTGAGGCCTGGCTTGGCTTGGACTGGACTGAGGCTTGGCCTGGACTGGACTGAGGCTTGGCCTGGCCTGCACTGAGGCCTGGCTTGGCCTGGACTGAGGCCTGGCTTGGCCTGGACTGAGGCCTGGCTTGGCCTGGTCTGGACTGAGGCCTGGCTTGGCCTGGACTGAGGCCTGGCTTGGTGCAGCCTGGACTGAGGCTTGGCCTGGACTGAAGCCTGGCTTGGCCTGGACTGCGGCTTGGCCTGGCCTGGACTGCGGCTTGGCATGGACTGAGGCCTGGCTTGGCCTGAACTGAGGCCTGGCTTGGCTTGGCCTGGACTGAGGCCTGGCTTGACCTGGACTGAGGCCTGGCTTGGCCTGGCCTGGACTGAGGCCTGGCTTGGCTTGGCCTGGACTGAGGCCTGGCTTGGCCTTGTCTGCACTGAGGCCTGGCTTTTCCTGGTTTGGACTGAGGCCTGGCTTGGCCTGGTTTGGACTGAGGCCTGGCCTGGACTGAGGCCTGGCTTGGCCTGGTCTGGACTGAGGCCTGGTCTGGACTGAGGCCTGGCATGGCCTGGTGTGGACTGAGGCCTGGCTTGGCCTGGTCTGGACTGAGGCCTGGCTTAGCCTGGTCTGGACTGATGCCTGGCTCGGCCTGGTCTATACTGAGGCCTGGCTCGGCCTGGTCTGGACTAAGGCCTGCCTTGGCCTGGTCTGGACTGAGGCCTGGCTTGGCCTGGTCTGGACTGAGGCCTGGCTTGGCCTGGACTGGACTGAGGCTTGGCCCGGCCTGGACTGAGGCTTGGCCTGGCCTGCACTGAGGCCTGGCTTGGCATGGACTGAGGCCTGGCTTGGCCTGGTCTGGACTGAGGCCTGGCTTGGCCTGGTCTGGACTGAGGACTGGCTTGGCCTGGTCTGGACTGAGGCCTGGCTTGGCCTGGACTGAGGCCTGGCTTGGTGCAGCCTGGACTGAGGCTTGGCCTGGCCTGGACTGAGGCCTGGCTTGGCCTGGACTGCGGCTTGGCCTGGCCTGGACTGCGGCTTGGCCTGGCCTGGACTGAGGCCTGGCTTGGCCTGAACTGAGGCCTGGCTTGGCTTGGCCTGGACTGAGGCCTGGCTTGACCTGGACTGAGGCCTGGCTTGGCCTGGCCTGGACTGAGGCCTGGCTTGGCTTGGCCTGGACTGAGGCCTGGCTTGGCCTGGTCTGCACTGAGGCCTGGCTTGGCCTGCTTTGGACTGAGGCCTGGCTTGGCCTGGTCTGGACTGAGGCCTGGCTTGGCCTGGTCTGGACTGAGGCCTGGCTTGGCCTGGTCTGGACTGAGGCCTGGCATGGCCTGGTCTGGACTGAGGCCTGGCTTGGCCTGGTCTGGACTGAGGCCTGGCTTGGCCTGGTCTGGACTGAGGCCTGGCTCGGCCTGGTCTGGACTGAGGCCTGGCTCGGCCTGGTCTGGACTGAGGACTGCCTTGGCCTGGTCTGGACTGAGGCCTGGCTTGGCCTGGTCTGGACTGAGGCCTGGCTTGGCCTGGTCTGGACTGAGGCCTGGCTTGGCCTGGTCTGGACTGAAGCCTGGCTTGGCCTGGTCTGGACTGAGGCCTGGCTTGGCCTGGTCTGGACTGAGGCCTGGCTTGGCCTGGTCTGGACTGAGGCCTGGCTTGGCCTGGTCTGGACTGAGGCCTGGCTTGGCCCGGTCTGGACTGAGGCCTGGCTTGGTCTGGTCTGGACTGAGGCCTGGCTTGGCACAGCCTGGACTGAGGCCTGGTCTGGACTGAGGCCTGGCTTGGCCTGGTCTGGACTGAGGCCTGGCTTGGCCTGGTCTGGACTGAGGCCTGGCTTGGCCTGGTCTGGACTGAGGCCTGGCTTGGCCTGGTCTGGACTGAGGCCTGGCTTGGCCTGGTCTGGACTAAGGCCTGGCTTGGCCTGGAATGGACTGAGGCTTGGCCTGGCCTGGACTGAGGCCTGGCTTGGCCTGGCCTGGACTGAGGCCTGGTCTGGACTGAGGCCTGGCTTGGCCTGGACTGAGGCCTGGCTTGGCCTGGTCTGGACTGTGGCTTGGCCTGGACTGGACTGAGGCTTGGCTTGGCCTGGACTGGACTAAGGCCTGGCCTGGACTGAGGCCTGGCTTGGCCTGGACTGAGGCCTGGCTTGGCCTGGTCTGGACTGAGGCCTGGCTTGGCCTGGTCTGGACTGAGGCCTGGTCTGGACTGAGGCCTGGCTTGGCCTGGTCTGGACTGAGGCCTGGCTTGGCCTGGTCTGGACTGAGGCCTGGCTTGGCCTGGACTGGACTGAGGCTTGGCCTGGCCTGGACTGAGGCTTGGCCTGGCCTGCACTGAGGCCTGGCTTGGCCTGGACTGAGGCCTGGCTGGGCCTGGTATGGACTGAGGCCTGGCTTGGTGCAGCCTGGACTGAGGCCTGGCTTGGCCTGGTCTGGACTGTGGGTTGGCCTGGTCTGGACTGTGGGTTGGCCTGGTCTGGACTGAGGCTTGGCTTGGCCTGGACTGGACTGAGGCTTGGCCTGGCCTGGACTGAGGCCTGGCTTGGCCTGGCCTGGACTGAGGCCTGGCTTGGCCTGGCCTGGACTGAGGCCTGGCTTGGCCTGGCCTGGACTGAGGCCTGGCTTGGCCTGGAATGAGGCCTGGTTTGGCCTGGTCTGGACTGAGGCCTGGGTTGGCCTGGTCTGGACTGAGGCCTGGCTTGGCCTGGACTGAGGCCTGGCTTGGTGCAGCCTGGACTTAGGCTTCGCCTGGCCTGGACTGAGGCCTGGCTTGGCCTGGACTGCGGCTTGGCCTGGCCTGGCCTGCGGCTTGGCCTGGCCTGGACTGAGGCCTGGCTTGGCCTGAACTGAGGCCTGGCTTGGCTTGGCCTGGACTGAGGCCTGGCTTGACCTGGACTGAGGCCTGGCTTGGCCTGGCCTGGACTGAGGCCTGGCTTGGCTTGGCCTGGACTGAAACCTGGCTTGGCCTGGTCTGCACTGAGGCCTGGCTTGGCCTGGTTTGGACTGAGGCCTGGCTTGGCCTGGTTTGGACTGAGGCCTGGCCTGGACTGAGGCCTGGCTTGGCCTGGTCTGGACTGAGGCCTGGTCTGGACTGAGGCCTGGCATGGCCTGGTCTGGACTGAGGCCTGGCTTGGCCTGGTCTGGACTGAGGCCTGGCTCGGCCTGGTCTGGACTGAGGCCTGGCTCGGCCTGGTCTGGACTGAGGCCTGGCTCGGCCTGGTCTGGACTGAGGCCTGGCTCGGCCTGGTCTGGACTGAGGCCTGCCTTAATTGGCCTGGTCTGGACTGAGGCCTGGCTTGGCCTGGTCTGGACTGAGGCCTGGCTTGGCCTGGTCTGGACTGAGGCCTGGCTTGGCCTGGTCTGGACTGAGGCCTGGCTTGGCCTGGTTTGGACTGAGGCCTGGCTTGGCCTGGTCTGGACTGAGGCCTGGCTTGGCCTGGTCTGGACTGAGGCCTGGCTTGGCCTGGTCTGGACTGAGGCCTGGCTTGGCCTGGTCTGGACTGAGGCCTGGCTCGGCCTGGTCTGGACTGAGGCCTGGCTCGGCCTGGTCTGGACTGAGGACTGGCTTGGCCTGGTCTGGACTGAGGCCTGGCTTGGCCTGGTCTGGACTGAGGCCTGGCTTGGCCTGGTCTGGACTGAGGCCTGGCTTGGCCTGGTCTGGACTGAGGCCTGGCTTGGCCTGGTCTGGACTGAGGCCTGGCTTGGCCTGGTCTGGACTGAGGCCTGGCTTGGCCTGGTCTGGACTGAGGCCTGGCTTGGCCTGGTTGGACTGAGGCCTGGCTTGGCCTGGTCTGGACTGAGGCCTGGCTTGGCCTGGTCTGGACTGAGGCCTGGCTTGGCCTGGTCTGGACTGAGGCCTGGCTTGGCCTGGTCTGGACTGAGGCCTGGCTCGGCCTGGTCTGGACTGAGGCCTGGCTTGGCCTGGTCTGGACTGAGGCCTGGCTTGGCCTGGTCTGGACTGAGGCCTGGCTTGGCCTGGTCTGGACTGAGGCCTGGCTTGGCCTGGTCTGGACTGAGGCCTGGCTTGGCCTGGTCTGGACTGAGGCCTGTCTTGGCCTGGTCTGGACTGAGGCCTGGCTTGGCCTGGTCTGGACTGAGCCCTGGCTTGGCCTGGTCTGGACTGAGGCCTGGCTTGGCCTGGTCTGGACTAAGGCCTGGCTTGGCATTGTCTGGACTGAGGCCTGGCTGGGTCTGGTCTGGACTGAGGCCTGGCTTGGCCTGGTCTGGACTGAGGCCTGGCTTGGCCTGGTCTGGACTGAGGCCTGGCTTGGCCTGGTCTGGACTGAGGCCTGGCTTGGCCTGGCCTGGACTGAGGCCTGGTCTGGACTGAGGCCTGGCTTGGTGCAGCCTGGACTGAGGCCTGGCTTGGCCTGGTCTGGACTGTGGGTTGGCCTTGTCTGGACTGTGGCTTGGCCTGGTCTGGACTGAGGCCTGGCTTGGCCTGGACTGGACTGAGGCTTGGCCTGGCCTGGACTGAGGCCTGGCTTGGCCTGGCTTGGACTGAGGCCTGGCTTGGCCTGGCCTGGACTGAGGCCTGGCTTGGCCTGGACTGAGGCCTGGCTTGGCCTGGTCTGGACTGAGGCCTGGCTTGGCTTGGTCTGGACTGAGGCCTGGCTTGGCCTGGACTGAGGCCTGGCTTGGTGCAGCCTGAACTGAGGTTTGGACTGAGGCCTGGCTTGGACTGGACTGAGGCCTGGCTTGGCCTGGACTGGACTAAGGCCTGTCTTGGCCTGGACTGAGGCCTGGCTTGGCCTGGACTGGACTGAGGCCTGGCTTGGCCTGGACTGAGGCCTGGCTTGGCCTGGACTGAGGCCTGGCTTGGACTGAACTGAGGCCTGGCTTGGCCTGGACTGGACTGAGGCCTAGCTTGGCCTGGACTGGACTGAGGCCTGGCTTGGCCTGGACTGGACTGAGGCCTGGCTTGGCCTGGACTGGACTGAGGCCTTGCTTGGCCTGGACTGGACTGAGGCTTGGCCTGGACTGGACTGAGGCTTGGCCTGGACTGGACTGAGGCTTAGCCTGGCCTGGACTGAGGCCTGGCTTGGCCTGGTCTGGACTGAGGCCTGGACTGAGGCCTGGACTGAGGCCTGGCTTGTACTGGACTGAGGCCTGGCTTGTACTGGACTGAGGCCTGGCTTGGCCTGGACTGAGGCCTGGCTTGGCCTGAACTGAGGCCTGGCTTGGCCTGGACTGAGGCCTGGCTTGGCCTGGACTGAGGCCTGGCTTGGCCTGGACTGAGGCCTGGCCTGGCCTGGACTGAGGCCTGGCTTGGCCTGGACTGAGGCCTGGCCTGAACTGGACGGAGGCCTGGCTTGGCCTGGACTGAGGCCTGGCTTGGTCTGGACTGAGGCCTGGTCTGGACTGAGGCCTGGCTTGATCTGGACTGAGGCCTGGCTTGGTCTGGACTGAGGCCTGGCTTGGCCTGGTCTGGACTGAGGCCTGCCTTGGCCTGGTCTGGACTGAGGCCTGGCTTGGCCTGGAGTGCGGCTTGGCCTGGCCTGGACTGCGGCTTGGCCTGGCCTGGACTGCGACTTGGCCTGGACTGAGGCCTGGCTTGGCCTGGACTGAGGCCTGGCTTGACCTGGTCTGGACTGAGGCCTGGCTTGACCTGGTCTGGACTGAGGCCTGGCTTGGCCTGGTCTGGACTGAGGCCTGGCTTGGCCTGGTCTGGACTGAGGCCTGGCTTGGCCTGGTCTGGACTGAGGCCTGGCTTGGTCTGGTCTGGACTGAGGCCTGGCTTGATCTGGTCTGGACTGAGGCCTGGCTTGGTCTGGTCTGGACTGAGGCCTGGTCTGGACTGATGCCTGGCTTGGCACAGCCTGGACTGAGGCCTGGCTTGGCCTGGTCTGGACTGAGGCCTGGCTTGGCCTGGTCTGGACTGAGGCCTGGCTTGGCCTGGCCTGGACTGAGGCCTGGCTTGGCCTGGCCTGGACTGAGGCCTGGCTTGGCCTGGCCTGGACTGAGGCTTGGACTGAGGCCTGGTTTGGCCTAGCCTGAGGCCTGGCTTGGTCTGGACTGAGGCTTGGCCTGGTCTGGACTGAGGCTTGGCCTGGTCTGGACTGAGGCCTGGCTTGGTCTGGACTGAGGCCTGGCTTGGTCTGGACTGAGGCCTTGCTTGGTTTGGTCTGGACTGAAGCCTGGCTTGGCCTGGACTGAGGCCTGGCTTGGCCTGGTCTGGACTGAGGCCTGGCTTGGCCTGGTCTGGACTGAGGCCTGGCTTGGCCTGGTCTGGACTGAGGCCTGGCTTGGCCTGGTCTGGACTGAGGCCTTGCTTGGTCTGGTCTGGACTGAGGCCTGGCTTGGCCTGGGGCTTGGCCATTGCACCAGTATTTCAATAACTAATATTCCAGAGGTTAGTTAATTCCATCGAGTGTTAGGGTTCAGTGGCTAAGTGTATTGTTTACAATACTTCAGTGTTAGAACCAACTAGTGTTTAGTATAATTTAGTGTTACATATCCATCCAGTTCCCCCCTACCATCCATTCCTCCAGTTCCCCCCCTACCATCCATTCCTCCAGTTCCCCACTACCATCCATTCCTCCAGTTCCCCCCTACCATCCATTCCTCCAGTTCCCCCCTACCATCCATTCCTCCAGTTCCCCCCTACCATCCATTCCTCCAGTTCCCCCCTACCATCCATTCCTCCACCATCCATTCCTCCAGTTCCCCCTACCATCCATTCCTCCAGTTCCCCCCACCATCCATTCCTCCATCCATTCCTCCAGTTCCCCCCTATCCATTCCTCCAGTTCCCCCCTACCATCCATTCCTCCAGTTCCCCTATCATCCATTCCTCCAGTTCCCCACTACCATCCATTCCTCCAGTTCCCCCCTACCATCCATTCCTCCAGTTCCCCCCATCCATTCCTCCAGTTCCCCCTACCATCCTCCAGTTCCCCCCTACCATCCATTCCTCCAGTTCCCCCTACTCCATCCATTCCATTCCATCCAGTTCCCCACTACCATCCATTCCTCCAGTTCCCCCCTACCATCCATTCCTCCAGTTCCCACCTACCATCCATTCCTCCAGTTTCCCCCCTACCATCCATCCATCTAGTTTCCTTCCCCACCATCTATCCATCCATCCATCCACCCCATCCAGTTCTATCCAGTTTCCCCCACCATCCATCCATCCAGTTCCCCCCACTATCCATCCTTCCAGTTGCTCCCACCATCCATCCATCCATCCATCCATCTATTCATCTATCCATCCAGTTGGATACGGTTGGATGAATACATGGAACAGTGAAGTGGAACGGGTTACACAACATATGTAAGTTAGAAGTGTAGGAGAATCGTGCATAGAATATTAGAAATATCGAATATTAGAAATAAAAAATAGTGGCAAGAGACGGCATCACGCTAGGCTGTGTTTACCCCAGCCACGAGGCCTACTCATGGTATGACACGTCCTCAGTGATAATATACGGACAATATATTGTAATATGGAAATGTGTAATATGGTAATAGATTGAGTAAATACCATTGCAATCCGGAAATCAGGCAGAGAATTCCTTGTAATAATACAAGCAAATAATAAATCGGTGTTATAAATCGAGTAACTAGAAACTGGTAGCATTCATCCTGGGACAACAGGGGTCAACTGTACATCACACCCCGACCATCTTCTCTACCCTACGGTAAGTACCTGCCCATAAAATTTTAACAAATTAACATATAATATTACAAATATACGGTATTCATATAATATTATAAATATATATACAGTATTTATAATATGGGGCTTCTGCAGTTCTTATTCCTACTACTAGCCCCTTTACTACACCTTACCGTTCATAATTTTTGTCTTGTTCCTTGCCTCTCTCTTGCCTATTTATTGTCTTCATCACCTCCCTCATCACAATCGACTTGAGAATGGTCCAGGACGGACCTAAACGTCGTCGTCCCTTCACCTTCTAGTGTGTGGTCTGGTCAAAAGGAAGATCATGCCTCTCAGAGCTACTTGACCATTACGACAAAATCACTGAGGCATTAGAAGAAAAACAGAATGCAGATGTGGTATACACGGATTTCGCAAAGGTATTTGATAAATGTGATCATGGAGTGATAGCACACAAAATGAGGTCAATGGGAATAACTGGTAAAGTAGGACGCTGGATACCCAGTTTTCTGTCGAACAGAACACAGAGTAACAGTCAACCATATAAAATAGTCCATATAGTGTTGTCCCGTCTTGAATACTGCTCAGTACTCACTTCCCCCTTCAGAGCAGGAGAGATTGCTGAAATAGAGGGAATACAGAGAACATATACGGCACGCATAGACGAGGTAAAGCACCTAAATTATTGGGATCGTCTCAAAGCTCTCCAAATGTACTCACTAGAAAGAAGACGAGAGAGATATCAAATAATATACACCTGGAAGATACTGGAGGGCCAAGTACCAAATCTGCACAGTAAAATAACGACGTACTGGAGTGAACGATATGGAAGAAAATGCAGAATAGAACCAGTGAAGAGCAGAGGTGCGATAGGCACAATCAGAGAACACTGTATAAACATCAGAAGTCCGTGGTTGTTCAACGTCCTCCCAGCAAGCATAAGAAATATTGCCGGAACAACCGTGGACATCTTCAAGAGGAAACTAGATTTATTCCTCCAAGGAGTGCCGGACCAACCGGGCTGTGGTGGGTATGTGGGCCTGCGGGCCGCTCCAAGCAACAGCCTAGTGGACCAAACTCTCACAAGTCAAGCCTGGCCTCGGGCCGGGCTTGGGTAGTAGAACTCCCAGAACCCCATCAACCAGATCAACCAACCAGTCCAAGCACATTTAAAAGCTTGGTACCTCAAGGTACAGTCCTTGCACCACTGCTGTTCCTTATTTTCATATCAGATATAGACTCAAATACAAGGCACAGCTTCGTATCATCCTTTGCAGATGACACAAAAATCAGCATGAAAATTACCTCTGCTAAAGACATTGAAAACCTACATACAGATATTAATAAAGTTTTTGACTGGGCAGCAGAAAATAACATGATGTTTATCAACGATAAATTCCAGGTACTCAGATACGGTAAAAATGAGAACCTTAAACATAATACAGGGTACAAAATAGTCAAATTTGCCCATAGTAGGAAAGCAACATGTAAAGGATTTGGGAATAATGATGTCTGACGACCTAATGTTTAGGGAGCATAACCAACAAATATTGCGGCAGCCAGAAAAATGATGGATGGACTACGAGAACTTTCATATCCAGGGATCCCATCATAATGGCTGTACTATTCAAATCACTTGTGCTATCCCGTCTTGAGTACTGCTCAGTACTCACTTCAGAGCAAGAGAGATTGCTGAAATAGAGGGAGTACATAGAACATATACGGCACGCATAGACGCAATAAAGCATCTAAATTATTGGGATCGTCTCAGTTCTCCAAATGTACTCGTTAGAAAGTTGACGAGAGATATATCAAATAATATACACATGGAAAATACTGAAGGGCAGGTCCCAAATCTGCACAGTAAAATAACAACATAGTGGATTGAACGATATGGAAGAAAATGCAGAATAGAACCAGTGAAGAGCAAGAGTGCTATAGGCACAATTAGAGTGTACTGTATAAACATCAGAGGTCCACAGTTGTTCAACATCCAGCGAGCATAAAAAATAATGCCGGAACAACCGTGGACATCTTCAAGAGAAAACTAGACTGTTGTCTAAAAAGTTCCGGACCAACCGGGCTGTGGTAGGTATGTGGGCCTGCGAGCCGCTCCAAGTAACAGCCTGGTGGAATAAACTCTCACAAGTCAAGCCTGGCCTCGGGCCGGGTTTGGCGTAGAATAACTCCCAGAACCCAGGTAGCAGGCATCCAGTTATCTATCCATCCATTTCACCCTACCATCCATCCATCCATCCAGTTCCTCCACCATCCATCCTCCCAGTTCCCCCCCCACCATCCATCAATCCACCCAGTTACCCCCACCATCCATCCAGTCCACCCCCACGGGGAGCCGGTCGGCCGAGCGGACAGCACGCTGGACTTGTGATCCTGTGGTCCTGGGTTTGATCCCAGGCACCGGCGAGAAACAATGGGCAGAGTTTCTTTCACCCTACGCCCCTGTTACCTAGCAGTAAAATAGGTACCTGGGTGTTAGTCAGCTGTCACGGGCTGCTTCCTGGGGGTGGAGGCCTGGTCGAGGACCAAGCCGCGGGGACACTAAAAAGAAGCCCTGAAATCATCTCAAGATAACCCCACCATCCGTGTAGTCCCCCCTACCATCCATCCATCCACCCAGTCCCCCACTATCCATCCACCCAGTTACCCCCAACAGCAATCCACCCAGTTCCCCTCTCCATCCATCCTTTCAGTTCTTCCTACCATCCTTCCAGTCCCCCCCACCATCCATCCATCCATCCAGTTTCCTTCACTATCCATCCATCCAGTTCCCCCCCTCCCATCTGTTCACCCATCCAGATACCCCCCATAATCTGTCCACCCATCCATTTACCAACACCAGTAAGGTGGGGGGAACATAGCAATCAAGGCAAAGATGCAATCTAAATTACTGCACAGCCACGTCAGGAGAAAAACAAGAGTTAAAGAACAGGTAGTGAAACTGAGGGTAGGGGCAGACAGATTCACTACAAACGACAAGGAAGTGTGTGTGAGGAACTGAATAAGAAATTCCAGGAGGTCTTCACATTAGAGCAAGGAGAAGGTACAGAGATAAGAGAGGGAATAGTTATCCAGGCACCACTAGAATAGTTTGGGATTACCAGTGGTGACATTTGGAAGCTCTTGCTAGAGTTGGATGTGACAAAGGCTATAGGCCGAGACGAAATCTCCCCTTAGATCCTAAAGGAAGGAGCAGAAGCACTGTGCCTACCACTCTCCATAGAGTATAACAAATCACTGGTAACAGGGGAACTGCCAAAAATTTGAAGACGGCTAATGTAGCTTCGATATACAAGAAGGGGGATAGACAGGAGGCATTGAACTGCAGGCCAGTGTCCCTAAATTGCATACCATGCAATTTGGAGAAGATTGTACAAAAAATGAAAGTGGAACATCTGCAGTGCAGGAATTTGTAACACATCATCAGCATGGGTTCAGAGATGGCAAATCCTGCCTCACAGTATTAATTAAATTTAAATGACCAGGCAATAAAGAGAGGGGTGGGCAGACTGTATATTTTTGGATTGCCAGAAAGCCTTTGACATAGTACCACACAAGAGGCTAGTAAAAAAGCTAGAGATGCAAGCAGGAGGGAAAGGGAAGGTACTCTATTGGATAAGGGAGTAAGTACCTAAGCAACAGAAGACAGTGTGTCACTGTGAGGGGTGACGTCTCAGATTGGCGAGGCATCACAAGTGGAATCCCGCAGGGTTCAGTCCTTGGACCTATACCTATACTGTTTCTGATACATGTAAATGATCTCCCAGAGGGTATAGAGTTTTTCCTCTCATTGTTTGCTGATGAGGCAAAAATTATGAGGAGGATTAAAACAGGAACATAGTATGAGGCTACAAGATGACATAGACAGACTAAATGAATGGTCCAACAAATGGCTACTGAAGTTCAATCCGAGTAAATGTAATGTAATGAAACTAGGCAGTGGAAACAGGAGGCCAAACACAGGATACAGAATGGGAGATAAAGTACTTCATGAAACGGACAGAGAGAAATATCTAGGAGTTGATATCACACCAAACCTGTCTCCTGAAGCCCACATTAAAAGAATTACATCTGTGGCATACACAAGGCTGACTAACATCAGAACAGCCTTCAGTAACCTGTGTAAGGAATCATTCAGAACCTTGTGTACCACATATGTAAGACCAATACTGGAGTATGCGGCCCCTGCATGGAGCCCGTACCTTGTCAAGCACAAGATAAAGCTGGATAAAATTCAGAGGTATGCCACTAGGCTTGTCCCAGTACTTAAGAGGCATGAATTACAAGGAAAGGCTGTGTGAAATGCACCTCACAACACTGGAAGACACAAGAATAATGGGTTACCTTGAGGTTACCTTGAGGTGATTCTGGGGCTCGGCGACCCTGCGGCCTTGTCGTCGACCAGGCCTCCTCGTTGCTGGACTGGTCAACCAGGCTGTTGGACGCGGCTGCTCGCAGCCTGACGTATGAGTCACAGCCTAGTTGATCAGGTATCCTTTGTAGATGTTTGTCAAGTTCTCTCTTGAAGACATGATCACTACCTACAAAATTCTCTTGACAGGGTAGATAAAGGAATTGTAGAGGAATTGACAGGGTAGATAAACTGTTTAACACGGGTAGTACACAAAGAAGGGGACACAGGTGGAGACTGCGTACCCAAATGAGTTAAAAGAACTTTTTCAGTGTCAGAGTTGTTAACAGGTGGAATGCATTAGGCAGGGATGTGGTAGAGGCTGACACCATACAATTTCAAATGTAGATATGATACAGCCCAGTGAACGGGGTGAGAATAGCTTGAGCTACCTCATCCCTTTCCGTGTATTTTATCTGAATAAACTTATTTCAATTTCAATAAAGCTCAGTAGGCTCAGGAATCTGTACACCAGTTGATTGACAGTAGAGAGGCGGGACCAAAGAGCCACAACTAAACTCCCGCAAGCACAACTAGGTGAGTACTGTCTAAGGGTTAATACCTTATTCCAAAGCCATGGTTTCTTGGGTTATCCATTAGCTGGTTGGACTTGCAGCCTGATGTATCTCTCTGTACACATGATTGATGGAAGCATGTCAAGATTACTACTTTACTTAATAATGTATTATATAGTAAATATTTATTTACACAGCTCAAATATTTGAGCTGTGTTTATAGCAATTGAATAGTGTTATAAAATGCTAGTTATCTTTTGGATATTCCATGTCCTCACTGGCTCTGTGTGGCATGAGCACTATTTCCATTGAAGACTTTTTGGCTCAAGTCCTGGATTTCCTGATCTTGCCCCACTGGATAACCCATACTCTTTGGTTTTTATTTTTTTTAACTGTTTTTTGCCCAAAGCCAATTTTTAGTCTCCAAGGCACCATTGTGAGCAGGCACTGAGGTGGTGGGTGGCCTCAGCAGCTCCCTGTACCCCATTTGCACTTCTTACCTATGATCTGGGTAGATGGATCACTGGGGTAACCCTCACTACTATCTGGAGATGTGCTGCAATACTAGTGCTTGGTTTGACATTTTGGCAAACTTCCACTGTCATTGTTTCCATCCTTCTTTCATCAGGATAGCTAGTTTATTCTTCGCCTGTACTTTGCATTTTACTCGGGTAGTTAAAATTAAATAGATTCTCCTCTTTCCTATGTGAGCACACCAGATTGTAATTGTGGTGTTTGGTAGGCCTAATTACATTCAACTTTTGATATTTCATCTTTCATCACTTTTAAATCAAATTTTCTGTATTTCTGTCTGATCTATATAAACAGTAAGTATTTGTACTGTATTTAGACTTGCTCATTCAGAGCATTACAATTAATTTTTATGCTATTAAGTACAATAGTGTTTCATTGCATTTATCTCTCTCTTTTTCTCCCTTTCTCTCAGAGGTGCTCAATTAGATGTGAAGAACAAGAAAGGCAATTCACCCCTATCGTTGGCTGCTAAAGGTGGGCACTTAGAGGTTGTGCAACTACTTCATAATGCCACTGCAGTTGTCGATTCAGAAGACTACAGGTGAGTTTCCTGCCTCATGCCGCCATTTAAGAGATGCCATTGTAAAGTGGTTAAGTACATGGCTCGAAATGTATCTCGGTTTCCTTTTGACCAGGAATTGCAGCGGTATATGTCCCCAGTAGGGAGCGGCACAGGTCGTTGTAACCACTGTAGTGGAGAGCACAGGTGATAAGACTAACCTCTGAGTCTCCTTGTTAATTAATACCTCTCCAAACCACACTTTGCCTTGTGTCAGGTTACATGTTCGTGTTGACATTGAAGTTATCATTAACATAGCACAGACATTTACTGCTTTTTCTAAGATTTGTAAACCTTTTTCCCCCTCCTACCTCTCGCCACTCGCGGTGGATATTTAATAAAGAAGGGTGGGGAGGATGGCTCAAGGACATGTGAAACTTTCCTCAAACTAGTCCTGGGGATCCCAACATGGCTGCAATGCACATCACGTCCAGCCTACTTGACATAAGCCAACGCCACGTCCGTCAGTCACCATCAGGCCCAAACAGGCGGCCAGACATCCCTTGGTGGAATGGGGGAATGTCAGCTGTGAAAGAATGATGTAGATGACCGGGGAGCCGGTCGGCCAGGCGGACAGCACGCTGGACTTGTGATCCTGTGGTCCCGGGATCGATCCCAGGCGCCGGCGAGAAACAATGGGCAGAGTTTCTTTCACCCTATGCCCCTGTTACCTAGCAGTAACAGGGGAGTACCTGGGTGTTAGTCAGCTGTCACGGGCTGCTTCCTGGGGGTGGAGGCCTGGTCGAGGACTGGGCCGCGGGGACACTAAGAAAATCCCCGGAATCATCTCAAGATAACCTCAAGTACATGAAACAAATGGCAGTAGGCCTCCTACCCCCAAAACATAAATTCTTATCTCTGGGAAGATGCATGTTGCAGAAGTCATCCTAGAAGCCAAGCGAGAGACATGGGTGTCCTACTGCTCCCTCCGATGCGATAGTGCAATTTCCAAAACTTGGATGTTCATCTGGATAATGGACGGCAAGTATGCAACTTCCTTATAACCAATTCTTGATAACTCAGGAGCAACTGTTCTAATCCTGTAGAGGTAGCAGAATTTTTTTAAATGCATTTACATAAGATTTTTAACTTTTCCAAGATATGACAAGACACTAAATCAGAAAAAATCACTGTACAGGCACAAGACATCCATGTTAGTGTCCATTCACCTTACATGAATTACAAAAAGCCCTTGCTCTCACCCCCTCAACGCAAAGCTTCTGGGCCGATGGGATGCCGAATGAATTTTTCACCCGGGTTACACCCAATGTTCCAAAGTGATGTTTTCAAAGTCTTCAGTGCTTGCTGCACTAAATTTTTTTCCCCCGGAGAAGTGGTAGTAAGCCCTCCTTATTCCTATTAAAAAAACAGAAAAAGGATGCCAAACTTTCAATTTCTTAGACCAATGTGCCTTCTGCCCAGCTTAGGGGAAACTGTTTGAATTCCTCATCCTATGTTGTCTCAGTTGGTGGGCTGAGAAGTACACCATCTTCCCAGAATCGTTAAGTAGTTTCTTGCAAGGACAAAGGACAATTGATTGCATCCTTCAGTTGGAACTCTGGCTTTGATTTGACTCCAATGCAGGGCAAGTGTCACTAGTTGTGTTTTTAGAACTACAAGGAGCTTTTGACTCCGCCTTTCATAAGGCTGTCCTACTCAGGTTTCGTAGCCTGGCTCTTTCAGGGAACATTCTCCAGTGGATAACTAATTATCTTAGAGGAACAATGTTTTAGGTTGCCATAGGAGTAATTTCTAAATCCTTCCCAATCTCAAGGGGTTCCCCATGTTCTCCTTATAAAGAAAACATTCTTATTTTTCAAAAATTCATCTAAAATCAATTTCAGAAAATATTTTGATGAAAGTTTCATAACACTGAAGCCAATAAGTTGGAGATATGTTTAACATTTTTAAGTTATTTTTATATAATTCAAATATTTTTCGCTATCAGGCCCCCAATATGTGCAGTCTAAGGGTTATAAACCTTTGTTGTTGTTGTGTGGGAAGGGGAAAAGACATATCATGCGCGCTCCGTTAAAATCTTGACTTTTACCGGGATTTCTTAGAACTACAGCGATGGATTACTGATTACAGACATCACACAGTTCATAGTGACTCATTGGAAAATTGAATACAGTCATTAACAATGGAATTTTGTGTTAGAGAATAAACGCGGGGACCACGTGTGAGCCAGTGCCACGAGGCTCTTTGTGTACAAGCGTTTAGTCGATATATGAAATATAGTAAACAGTGATACGTGGAACAGTGAAATGGAATGGGTAACACAACACACATAAGTTGGAAGTGTAAGGGAATCGTGCATTGAATATTAGAAATATAGAATAGTGGCAAGAGACGGCATCACGCTAGCTGTGTTTACACAAGCCACGAGGCCTATCCCAGGGCACGTCCCTATGTGATAATATACGGACAATATATAGTGTAATACGGAAATGTGGATCTAGGAATTAGTAATAGAGTGAGTGAATACCACTGCAAGACTGAAATATTCAAAAAATTCTTGTAATAATACAAGCAAATAATAAATGTTACAAATCGAGTAACTGGAAACTGGTGGCATCATCCTGGGTCAACAAGGGGTCAACTGTACAGCACGGGGGGCCATCTTTGCTACCCTACGCTAAGTACCGGCCATAAAGTTTGAACAAAGTAACATGTATAATATTACAAATATATGGTATACATATAATATTATAAATATATACGTATAATGATATAAATAGTAAAATTACTGAAATCAACAAGGAATACATTGTGAAGCAAATACCATACATCAGACAATGGAGGTGTGTGGAAAGTGTTTTGTACCATTTGGAAGATGTATTGTAGGTGTCAAGTGTTGCATCAGTAACGTAACATTCCACCTGAACTGTGCAAAATTATCTACAGAATTATCTACAGCATGCACAAACAGCCAAGGGATTATACTGGGTTTGCAAAAAGGACAGGTTAATATGGAAAAACATAACCCAACTGATGAATGCCATACCCTTGTAACACAGATTAACATTCACAAAAAAGCTACCAGCGATGTATGTGGACCATGAAAAAACAACACTGGATAATGACCAAAACTCAGGAACAAGTAATTTAGAGAACCACAGCAGTAGTGTGGAGGAAGAGGGTATAGTGGTACAAAGCAGCAATATTGCAGAGCCAGGTAATATAAACGATGCGAGGAACAGTGGGAAAGAGTGCATTAACGAAGGAATTGGGACAAACAACGGAGATGGCTCCATTAAAGAGGTGGCAAAGACGGGCACAAGTATAAATCTTCTGTAAACAGAAAAAAAACTGAAAATATTTGCAAATTCTATGCACAAGGAATATGCAAATATGGGAAATTAGGTACAAAATGCACTTTTCTGCATTCTCGAAAATGCAAGAACATGTCGACGAGGGGTACATGCCGTTTTGGAACGGGGTGTAGATACTTCCACCCTAAACTATGTCAATTCTCAATTAGGGCCAAAAAAATTTACAATCTCCAGTGCCCGGAATTCCACGTGAGAGGTACACAGCGTTATAGATGGGAAGATCAGTATGATACTAGAAATTTTTTAGAGGAAGGCAGACACAGAGTAGAATATATGAGAGAGAGGAACAGTCAGATGGAACCACTACAGGACTACAGAGGGGAAGGGAGATACCCACAAGACTAGAATACAAATCATCAACAAGCACACAGGTACTACACCACACAGAGGGCCAGAGACCAAGACACAAAAATGGAATCAATACAGGAAGAGGTCAAACCCCCAAACATACCAGCGATACAAAGATGCGAGAAACAACTACATTGCAGTGAGGAGAGAGGCAGAAAGAAATTTTAAAAGAGGGATTGCAGACAAATGTAAAACAGAACCAGGTCTATTCTATAAATTCATAAACAACAAATTGCAGGTAAAGGGTAATATTCAGAGGTTGAAAATGGGAAATAGATTCACGGAAAATGAAAAGGAAATGTGTGAAACATTAAACGAAAAGTTCCAAAGTGTGTTTGTACAAAATGAAATCTTCAGGGAACCAAATACAATAAGAATTCCAGAGAACAACATAAAGCACATAGAGGTGTCTAGAGATGAAGTGGAAAAAATGCTCAAGGAGCTAAATAAGAACAAAGCAGTTAGTCCAGATGGAGTTTCACCATGGGTTCTGAGAGAATGTGTACATGAGCTCAGCATTCCTCTTCAACTGATTTTTCAGGCATCCCTGTTTACAGGAGTTGTAGCTGATGTGTGGAAAAAGGCTAACATTGTTCCAATCTACAAAAGTGGAAGCAGGGAAGACCCCCTTAATTATAGACCGGTATCATTGACAAGTGTAATAGTCAAAATATTGGAAAAAATAATTAAATCTAAATGGGTAGAACACCTGGAGAGAAATGATATAATATCAAACAGACAGTATGGTTTTCGATCTGGAAGATCCTGTGTATCGAATTTACTCAGTTTCTATGATCGAGCAACAGAGATATTACAGGAAAGAGATGGTTGGGTTGACTGCATCTATCTGGACCTAAAAAAGGCTTTCGACAGAGTTCCACATAAGAGGTTGTTCTGGAAAATATTGGAGGAGTGACAGATACGCTTCTAACATGGATGAAAAATTTTCTGACTGATAGAAAAATGAGGGCCGTGATCAGAGGCAATGTATCGGACTGGAGAAATGTCACAAGTGGAGTACCACAGGGTTCATTTCTTGCACCAGTGATGTTTATTGTCTACATAAATGATCTACCAGTTGGTATACAGAATTATATGAACATGTTTGCTGATGATGCTAAGATAATAGGAAGGATAAGAAACTTAGATGATTGTCATGCCCTTCAAGATGACCTGGACAAAATAAGTATATGGAGCACCACTTGGCAAATGGAATTTAATGTTAATAAATGCCATGTTATGGAATGTGGAATAGGAGAACACAGACCCCACACAACCTATATATTATGTGAGAAATCTTTAAAGAATTCTGATAAAGAAAGAGATCTAGGGGTGGTTCTAGATAGAAAACTATCACCTGAGGACCACATAAAGAATATTGTGCGAGGAGCCTATGCCACGCTTTCTAACTTTAGAATTGCTTTTAAATACATGGATGGCGATATACTAAAGAAATTGTTCACGACTTTTGTTAGGCCAAAGCTAGAATATGCAGCGGTTGTGTGGTGCCCATATCTTAAGAAGCACATCAACAAACTGGAATAGGTGCAAAGACATGCTACTAAGTGGCTCCCAGAACTGAAGGGAAAGAGCTATGAGGAGAGGTTAGAGGCATTAAATATGCCAAAACTAGAAGACAGAAGAAAAAGAGGTGATATGATCACTACATACAAAATAGTAACAGGAATTGATAAAATCGATAGGGAAGATTTCCTGAGACCTGGAACTTTAAGAACAAGAGGTCATAGATATAAACTAGCTAAACACAGATGCCGAAGAAATATAAGAAAATTCACTTTCGCAAACAGAGTGGTAGACGGTTGGAACAAGTTAGGGGAGAAGGTGGTGGAGGCCACGACCGTCAGTAGTTTCAAAACGTTATATGACAAAGAGTGCTGGGAAGACGGGACACCACGAGCGTAGCTCTCATCCTGTAACTACACTTAGGTAATTACACAACAACTGCACTATTACCAAAACTGGATGAACCACTATCAAAACAACACCCCTGGACATGGGTGGAGAAGGGGGAGAACTACCAAAGCCGACAAGAAGTGACACGCAATATGGGAAATCATTCATATTTGTAAACATACAAGGTCTAAAATCAAAGTCAAGAAATAAAGTTAAGTTCATAAATGGCCTTCTAATAGAATCGAACTCAATATTTGGTGCATTTACAGAAACCCACACAAAAGACCACATGGATAGTGAAATCTGGATCCCAAATTATAATCTATATAGATGTGACAGAGTAATTAGGCCAAGTGGAGGAATAGTCTGTATATTANGGTCTGGACTGAGGCCTGGCTTGGCCTGGTCTGGACTGAGGCCTGGCTTGGCCTGGAATGGCTGGAGGCCTGGCCTGGCCTGGGACTGAGGCCTGGCTTGGCCTGGCCTGGCCTGAGGCCTGGTCTGGACTGAGGCCTGGCTTGGCCTGGACTGAGGCCTGGCTTGGCCTGGTCTGGACTGTGGCTTGGCCTGGACTGGACTGAGGCTTGGCTTGGCCTGGACTGGACTAAGGCCTGGCCTGGACTGAGGCCTGGCTTGGCCTGGACTGAGGCCTGGCTTGCCTGGTCTGGACTGAGGCCTGGCTTGGCCTGGTCTGGACTGAGGCCTGGTCTGGACTGAGGCTGGCTTGGCCTGGTCTGGACTGAGGCCTGGCTTGGCCTGGTCTGGACTGAGGCTGGCTTGGCCTGGACTGGACTGAGGCTTGGCCTGGCCTGGACTGAGGCTTGGCCTGGCCTGCACTGAGGCCTGGCTTGGCCTGGACTGAGGCCTGGCTTGGCCTGGTATGGACTGAGGCCTGGCTTGGTGCAGCCTGGACTGAGGCCTGGCTTGGCCTGGTCTGGACTGTGGGTTGGCCTGGTCTGGACTGTGGGTTGGCCTGGTCTGGACTGAGGCTTGGCTTGGCCTGGACTGGACTGAGGCTTGGCCTGGCCTGGACTGAGGCCTGGCTTGGCCTGGCCTGGACTGAGGCCTGGTTGGCCTGGCCTGGACTGAGGCCTGGCTTGGCCTGGCCTGGACTGAGGCCTGGCTTGGCCTGGACTGAGGCCTGGCTTGGCCTGGTCTGGACTGAGGCCTGGCTTGGCCTGGTCTGGACTGAGGCCTGGCTTGGCCTGGACTGAGGCCTGGCTTGGTGCAGCCTGGACTTAGGCTTGGCCTGGCCTGGACTGAGGCCTGGCTTGGCCTGGACTGCGGCTTGGCCTGGCCTGGCCTGCGGCTTGGCCTGGCCTGGACTGAGGCCTGGCTTGGCCTGAACTGAGGCCTGGCTTGGCTTGCCCTGGACTGAGGCCTGGCTTGACCTGGACTGAGGCCTGGCTTGGCCTGGCCTGGACTGAGGCCTGGCTTGGCTTGGCCTGGACTGAAACCTGGCTTGGCCTGGTCTGCACTGAGGCCTGGCTTGGCCTGGTTTGGACTGAGGCCTGGCCTGGACTGAGGCCTGGCTTGGCCTGGTCTGGACTGAAGCCTGGTCTGGACTGAGGCCTGGCATGGCCTGGTCTGGACTGAGGCCTGGCTCGGCCTGGTCTGGACTGAGGCCTGGCTTGGCCTGGTCTGGACTGAGGCCTGGCTCGGCCTGGTCTGGACTGAGGCCTGGCTCGGCCTGGTCTGGACTGAGGCCTGCCTTAATTGGCCTGGTCTGGACTGAGGCCTGGCTTGGCCTGGTCTGGACTGAGGCCTGGCTTGGCCTGGTCTGGACTGAGGCCTGGCTTGGCCTGGTCTGGACTGAGGCCTGGCTTGGCCTGGTCTGGACTGAGGCCTGGCTTGGCCTGGTTTTGAATGAGGCCTGGCTTGGCCTGGTCTGGACTGAGGCCTGGCTTGGCCTGGTCTGGACTGAGGCCTGGCTTGGCCTGGTCTGGACTGAGGCCTGGCTTGGCCTGGTCTGGACTGAGGCCTGGCTCGGCCTGGTCTGGACTGAGGCCTGGCTCGGCCTGGTCTGGACTGAGGACTGGCTTGGCCTGGTCTGGACTGAGGCCTGGCTTAACCTGGTCTGGACTGAGGCCTGGCTTGGCCTGGTCTGGACTGAGGCCTGGCTTGGCCTGGTCTGGACTGAGGCCTGGCTTGGCCTGGTCTGGACTGAGGCCTGGCTTGGCCTGGTCTGGACTGAGGCCTGTCTTGGCCTGGTCTGGACTGAGGCCTGGCTTGGCCTGGTCTGGACTGAGCCCTGGCTTGGCCTGGTCTGGACTGAGGCCTGGATTGGCCTGGTCTGGACTAAGGCCTGGCTTGGCATTGTCTGGACTGAGGCCTGGCTGGGTCTGGTCTGGACTGAGGCCTGGCTTGGCCTGGTCTGGACTGAGGCCTGGCTTGGCCTGGTCTGGACTGAGGCCTGGCTTGGCCTGGTCTGGACTGAGGCCTGGCTTGGCCTGGCCTGGACTGAGGCCTGGCTTGGCCTGGTCTGGACTGAGGCCTGGCTTGGCCTGGTCTGGACTGAGGCCTGGCTTGGTGCAGCCTGGACTGAGGCCTGGCTTGGCCTGGTCTGGACTGTGGGTTGGCCTTGTCTGGACTGTGGCTTGGCCTGGTCTGGACTGAGGCCTGGCTTGGCCTGGACTGGACTGAGGCTTGGCCTGGCCTGGACTGAGGCCTGGCTTGGACTGAGGCCTGGCTTGGCCTGGCCTGGACTGAGGCCTGGCTTGGCCTGGACTGAGGCCTGGCTTGGCCTGGTCTGGACTGAGGCCTGGCTTGGCTTGGTCTGGACTGAAGCCTGGCTTGGCCTGGACTGAGGCCTGGCTTGGTGCAGCCTGAACTGAGGTTTGGACTGAGGCCTGGCTTGGACTGGACTGAGGCCTGGCTTGGCCTGGACTGGACTAAGGCCTGTCTTGGCCTGGACTGAGGCCTGGCTTGGCCTGGCCTGGACTGAGGCCTGGCTTGGCCTGGACTGAGGCCTGGCTTGGACTGAACTGAGGCCTGGCTTGGCCTGGACTGGACTGAGGCCTAGCTTGGCCTGGACTGGACTGAGGCCTGGCTTGGCCTGGACTGGACTGAGGCCTGGCTTGGCCTGGACTGGACTGAGGCCTTGCTTGGCCTGGACTGGACTGAGGCTTGGCCTGGACTGGACTGAGGCTTGGCCTGGACTGGACTGAGGCTTAGCCTGGCCTGGACTGAGGCCTGGCTTGGCCTGGTCTGGACTGAGGCCTGGACTGAGGCCTGGCTTGTACTGGACTGAGGCCTGGCTTGTACTGGACTGAGGCCTGGCTTGGCCTGAACTGAGGCCTGGCTTGGCCTGGACTGAGGCCTGGCTTGGCCTGGACTGAGGCCTGGCTTGGCCTGGACTGAGGCCTGGCCTGGCCTGGACTGAGGCCTGGCTTGGCCTGGACTGAGGCCTGGCCTGAACTGGACGGAGGCCTGGCTTGGCCTGGACTGAGGCCTGGCTTGGTCTGGACTGAGGCCTGGTCTGGACTGAGGCCTGGCTTGATCTGGACTGAGGCCTGGCTTGGTCTGGACTGAGGCCTGGCTTGGCCTGGTCTGGACTGAGGCCTGCCTTGGCCTGGTCTGGACTGAGGCCTGGCTTGGCCTGGAGTGCGGCTTGGCCTGGCCTGGACTGCGGCTTGGCCTGGCCTGGACTGCGACTTGGCCTGGACTGAGGCCTGGCTTGGCCTGGACTGAGGCCTGGCTTGACCTGGTCTGGACTGAGGCCTGGCTTGACCTGGTCTGGACTGAGGCCTGGCTTGGCCTGGTCTGGACTGAGGCCTGGCTTGGCCTGGTCTGGACTGAGGCCTGGCTTGGCCTGGTCTGGACTGAGGCCTGGCTTGGTCTGGTCTGGACTGAGGCCTGGCTTGGTCTGGTCTGGACTGAGGCCTGGCTTGGTCTGGTCTGGACTGAGGCCTGGCTTGGCACAGCCTGGACTGAGGCCTGGTCTGGACTGATGCCTGGCTTGGCACAGCCTGGACTGAGGCCTGGCTTGGCCTGGTCTGGACTGAGGCCTGGCTTGGCCTGGTCTGGACTGAGGCCTGGCTTGGCCTGGCCTGGACTGAGGCCTGGCTTGGCCTGGCCTGGACTGAGGCCTGGCTTGGCCTGGTCTGGACTGAGGCTTGGACTGAGGCCTGGTTTGGCCTAGCCTGAGGCCTGGCTTGGTCTGGACTGAGGCTTGGCCTGGTCTGGACTGAGGCTTGGCCTGGTCTGGACTGAGGCCTGGCTTGGTCTGGACTGAGGCCTGGCTTGGTCTGGACTGAGGCCTGGCTTGGTTTGGTCTGGACTGAAGCCTGGCTTGGCCTGGACTGAGGCCTGGCTTGGCCTGGTCTGGACTGAGGCCTGGCTTGGCCTGGTCTGGACTGAGGCCTGGCTTGGCCTGGTCTGGACTGAGGCCTGGCTTGGCCTGGTCTGGACTGAGGCCTTGCTTGGTCTGGTCTGGACTGAGGCCTGGCTTGGCCTGGGGCTTGGCCATTGCACCAGTATTTCAATAACTAATATTCCAGAGGTTAGTTAATTCCATCGAGTGTTAGGGTTCAGTGGCTAAGTGAAGTTTACAATACTTCAGTGTTAGAACCAACTAGTGTTTAGTATAATTTAGTGTTACATATCCATCCAGTTCCCCCTACCATCCATTCCTCCAGTTCCCCCCCTACCATCCATTCCTCCAGTTCCCCACTACCATCCATTCCTCCAGTTCCCCACTACCATCCATTCCTCCAGTTCCCCCCTACCATCCATTCCTCCAGTTCCCCCCTATCATCCATTCCTCCAGTTCCCCACTACCATCCATTCCTCCAGTTCCCCCCTACCATCCATTCCTCCAGTTCCCACCTACCATCCATTCCTCCAGTTTCCCCCCTACCATCCATCCATCTAGTTTCCCTCCCCACCATCTATCCATCCATCCATCCACCCCATCCAGTTCTATCCAGTTTCCCCCACCATCCATCCATCCAGTTCCCCCCACTATCCATCCTTCCAGTTGCTCCCACCATCCATCCATCCATCCATCCATCTATTCATCTATCCATCCAGTTGGATACGGTTGGATGAATACATGGAACAGTGAAGTGGAACGGGTTACACAACATATGTAAGTTAGAAGTGTAGGAGAATCGTGCATAGAATATTAGAAATATCGAATATTAGAAATAAAAAATAGTGGCAAGAGACGGCATCACGCTAGGCTGTGTTTACCCCAGCCACGAGGCCTACTCATGGTATGACACGTCCTCAGTGATAATATACGGACAATATATTGTAATATGGAAATGTGTAATATGGTAATAGATTGAGTAAATACCCTTGAAATCCGGAAATCAGGCAGAGAATTCCTTGTAATAATACAAGCAAATAATAAATCGGTGTTATAAATCGAGTAACTAGAAACTGGTAGCATTCATCCTGGGACAACAGGGGTCAACTGTACATCACACCCCGACCATCTTCTCTACCCTACGGTAAGTACCTGCCCATAAAATTTTAACAAATTAACATATAATATTACAAATATACGGTATTCATATAATATTATAAATATATATACAGTATTTATAATATGGGGCTTCTGCAGTTCTTATTCCTACTACTAGCCCCTTTACTACACCTTACCGTTCATAATTTTTGTCTTGTTCCTTGCCTCTCTCTTGCCTATTTATTGTCTTCATCACCTCCCTCATCACAATCGACTTGAGAATGGTCCAGGACGGACCTAAACGTCGTCGTCCCTTCACCTTCTAGTGTGTGGTCTGGTCAAAAGGAAGATCATGCCTCTCAGAGCTACTTGACCATTACGACAAAATCACTGAGGCATTAGAAGAAAAACAGAATGCAGATGTGGTATACACGGATTTCGCAAAGGTATTTGATAAATGTGATCATGGAGTGATAGCACACAAAATGAGGTCAATGGGAATAACTGGTAAAGTAGGACGCTGGATACCCAGTTTTCTGTCGAACAGAACACAGAGTAACAGTCAACCATATAAAATAGTCCATATAGTGTTGTCCCGTCTTGAATACTGCTCAGTACTCACTTCCCCCTTCAGAGCAGGAGAGATTGCTGAAATAGAGGGAATATAGAGAACATATACGGCACGCATAGACGAGGTAAAGCACCTAAATTATTGGGATCGTCTCAAAGCTCTCCAAATGTACTCACTAGAAAGAAGACGAGAGAGATATCAAATAATATACACCTGGAAGATACTGGAGGGCCAAGTACCAAATCTGCACAGTAAAATAACGACGTACTGGAGTGAACGATATGGAAGAAAATGCAGAATAGAACCAGTGAAGAGCAGAGGTGCGATAGGCACAATCAGAGAACACTGTATAAACATCAGAAGTCCGTGGTTGTTCAACGTCCTCCCAGCAAGCATAAGAAATATTGCCGGAACAACCGTGGACATCTTCAAGAGGAAACTAGATTTATTCCTCCAAGGAGTGCCGGACCAACCGGGCTGTGGTGTGGGTATGTGGGCCTGCGGGCCGCTCCAAGCAACAGCCTAGTGGACCAAACTCTCACAAGTCAAGCCTGGCCTCGGGCCGGGCTTGGGTAGTAGAACTCCCAGAACCCCATCAACCAGATCAACCAACCAGTCCAAGCACATTTAAAAGCTTGGTACCTCAAGGTACAGTCCTTGCACCACTGCTGTTCCTTATTTTCATATCAGATATAGACTCAAATACAAGGCACAGCTTCGTATCATCCTTTGCAGATGACACAAAAATCAGCATGAAAATTACCTCTGCTAAAGACATTGAAAACCTACATACAGATATTAATAAAGTTTTTGACTGGGCAGCAGAAAATAACATGATGTTTATCAACGATAAATTCCAGGTACTCAGATACGGTAAAAATGAGAACCTTAAACATAATACAGGGTACAAAATAGTCAAATTTGCCCATAGTAGGAAAGCAACATGTAAAGGATTTGGGAATAATGATGTCTGACGACCTAATGTTTAGGGAGCATAACCAACAAATATTGCGGCAGCCAGAAAAATGATGGATGGACTACGAGAACTTTCATATCCAGGGATCCCATCATAATGGCTGTACTATTCAAATCACTTGTGCTATCCCGTCTTGAGTACTGCTCAGTACTCACTTCAGAGCAAGAGAGATTGCTGAAATAGAGGGAGTACATAGAACATATACGGCACGCATAGACGCAATAAAGCATCTAAATTATTGGGATCGTCTCAGTTCTCCAAATGTACTCGTTAGAAAGTTGACGAGAGATATATCAAATAATATACACATGGAAAATACTGAAGGGCAGGTCCCAAATCTGCACAGTAAAATAACAACATAGTGGATTGAACGATATGGAAGAAAATGCAGAATAGAACCAGTGAAGAGCAAGAGTGCTATAGGCACAATTAGAGTGTACTGTATAAACATCAGAGGTCCACAGTTGTTCAACATCCAGCGAGCATAAAAAATAATGCCGGAACAACCGTGGACATCTTCAAGAGAAAACTAGACTGTTGTCTAAAAAGTTCCGGACCAACCGGGCTGTGGTAGGTATGTGGGCCTGCGAGCCGCTCCAAGTAACAGCCTGGTGGAATAAACTCTCACAAGTCAAGCCTGGCCTCGGGCCGGGTTTGGCGTAGAATAACTCCCAGAACCCAGGTAGCAGGCATCCAGTTATCTATCCATCCATTTCACCCTACCATCCATCCATCCATCCAGTTCCTCCACCATCCATCCTCCCAGTTCCCCCCCCCCACCATCCATCAATCCACCCAGTTACCCCCACCATCCATCCAGTCCACCCCCACGGGGAGCCGGTCGGCCGAGCGGACAGCACGCTGGACTTGTGATCCTGTGGTCCTGGGTTTGATCCCAGGCACCGGCGAGAAACAATGGGCAGAGTTTCTTTCACCCTACGCCCCTGTTACCTAGCAGTAAAATAGGTACCTGGGTGTTAGTCAGCTGTCACGGGCTGCTTCCTGGGGGTGGAGGCCTGGTCGAGGACCAAGCCGCGGGGACACTAAAAAGAAGCCCTGAAATCATCTCAAGATAACCCCACCATCCGTGTAGTCCCCCCTACCATCCATCCATCCACCCAGTCCCCCACTATCCATCCACCCAGTTACCCCCAACAGCAATCCACCCAGTTCCCCTCTCCATCCATCCTTTCAGTTCTTCCTACCATCCTTCCAGTCCCCCCCACCATCCATCCATCCATCCAGTTTCCTTCACTATCCATCCATCCAGTTCCCCCCCTCTTATCTGTTCACCCATCCAGATACCCCCCATAATCTGTCCACCCATCCATTTACCAACACCAGTAAGGTGGGGGGAACATAGCAATCAAGGCAAAGATGCAATCTAAATTACTGCACAGCCACGTCAGGAGAAAAACAAGAGTTAAAGAACAGGTAGTGAAACTGAGGGTAGGGGCAGACAGATTCACTACAAACGACAAGGAAGTGTGTGTGAGGAACTGAATAAGAAATTCCAGGAGGTCTTCACATTAGAGCAAGGAGAAGGTACAGAGATAAGAGAGGGAATAGTTATCCTGGCACCACTAGAATAGTTTGGGATTACCAGTGGTGACATTTGGAAGCTCTTGCTAGAGTTGGATGTGACAAAGGCTATAAGCCGAGACGAAATCTCCCCTTAGATCCTAAAGGAAGGAGCAGAAGCACTGTGCCTACCACTCTCCATAGAGTATAACAAATCACTGGTAACAGGGGAACTGCCAAAAATTTGAAGACGGCTAATGTAGCTTCGATATACAAGAAGGGGGATAGACAGGAGGCATTGAACTGCAGGCCAGTGTCCCTAAATTGCATACCATGCAATTTGGAGAAGATTGTACAAAAAATGAAAGTGGAACATCTGCAGTGCAGGAATTTGTAACACATCATCAGCATGGGTTCAGAGATGGCAAATCCTGCCTCACAGTATTAATTAAATTTAAATGACCAGGCAATAAAGAGAGGGGTGGGCAGACTGTATATTTTTGGATTGCCAGAAAGCCTTTGACATAGTACCACACAAGAGGCTAGTAAAAAAGCTAGAGATGCAAGCAGGAGGGAAAGGGAAGGTACTCTATTGGATAAGGGAGTAAGTACCTAAGCAACAGAAGACAGTGTGTCACTGTGAGGGGTGACGTCTCAGATTGGCGAGGCATCACAAGTGGAATCCCGCAGGGTTCAGTCCTTGGACCTATACCTATACTGTTTCTGATACATGTAAATGATCTCCCAGAGGGTATAGAGTTTTTCCTCTCATTGTTTGCTGATGAGGCAAAAATTATGAGGAGGATTAAAACAGGAACATAGTATGAGGCTACAAGATGACATAGACAGACTAAATGAATGGTCCAACAAATGGCTACTGAAGTTCAATCCGAGTAAATGTAATGTAATGAAACTAGGCAGTGGAAACAGGAGGCCAAACACAGGATACAGAATGGGAGATAAAGTACTTCATGAAACGGACAGAGAGAAATATCTAGGAGTTGATATCACACCAAACCTGTCTCCTGAAGCCCACATTAAAAGAATTACATCTGTGGCATACACAAGGCTGACTAACATCAGAACAGCCTTCAGTAACCTGTGTAAGGAATCATTCAGAACCTTGTGTACCACATATGTAAGACCAATACTGGAGTATGCGGCCCCTGCATGGAGCCCGTACCTTGTCAAGCACAAGATAAAGCTGGATAAAATTCAGAGGTATGCCACTAGGCTTGTCCCAGTACTTAAGAGGCATGAATTACAAGGAAAGGCTGTGTGAAATGCACCTCACAACACTGGAAGACACAAGAATAATGGGTTACCTTGAGGTTACCTTGAGGTGATTCTGGGGCTCGGCGACCCTGCGGCCTTGTCGTCGACCAGGCCTCCTCGTTGCTGGACTGGTCAACCAGGCTGTTGGACGCGGCTGCTCGCAGCCTGACGTATGAGTCACAGCCTAGTTGATCAGGTATCCTTTGTAGATGTTTGTCAAGTTCTCTCTTGAAGACATGATCACTACCTACAAAATTCTCTTGACAGGGTAGATAAAGGAATTGTAGAGGAATTGACAGGGTAGATAAACTGTTTAACACGGGTAGTACACAAAGAAGGGGACACAGGTGGAGACTGCGTACCCAAATGAGTTAAAAGAACTTTTTCAGTGTCAGAGTTGTTAACAGGTGGAATGCATTAGGCAGGGATGTGGTAGAGGCTGACACCATACAATTTCAAATGTAGATATGATACAGCCCAGTGAACGGGGTGAGAATAGCTTGAGCTACCTCATCCCTTTCCGTGTATTTTATCTGAATAAACTTATTTCAATTTCAATAAAGCTCAGTAGGCTCAGGAATCTGTACACCAGTTGATTGACAGTAGAGAGGCGGGACCAAAGAGCCACAACTAAACTCCCGCAAGCACAACTAGGTGAGTACTGTCTAAGGGTTAATACCTTATTCCAAAGCCATGGTTTCTTGGGTTATCCATTAGCTGGTTGGACTTGCAGCCTGATGTATCTCTCTGTACACATGATTGATGGAAGCATGTCAAGATTACTACTTTACTTAATAATGTATTATATAGTAAATATTTATTTACACAGCTCAAATATTTGAGCTGTGTTTATAGCAATTGAATAGTGTTATAAAATGCTAGTTATCTTTTGGATATTCCATGTCCTCACTGGCTCTGTGTGGCATGAGCACTATTTCCATTGAAGACTTTTTGGCTCAAGTCCTGGATTTCCTGATCTTGCCCCACTGATAACCCATACTCTTTGGTTTTTATTTTTTTTAACTGTTTTTTGCCCAAAGCCAATTTTTAGTCTCCAAGGCACCATTGTGAGCAGGCACTGAGGTGGTGGGTGGCCTCAGCAGCTCCCTGTACCCCATTTGCACTTCTTACCTATGATCTGGGTAGATGGATCACTGGGGTAACCCTCACTACTATCTGGAGATGTGCTGCAATACTAGTGCTTGGTTTGACATTTTGGCAAACTTCCACTGTCATTGTTTCCATCCTTCTTTCATCAGGATAGCTAGTTTATTCTTCGCCTGTACTTTGCATTTTACTCGGGTAGTTAAAATTAAATAGATTCTCCTCTTTCCTATGTGAGCACACCAGATTGTAATTGTGGTGTTTGGTAGGCCTAATTACATTCAACTTTTGATATTTCATCTTTCATCACTTTTAAATCAAATTTTCTGTATTTCTGTCTGATCTATATAAACAGTAAGTATTTGTACTGTATTTAGACTTGCTCATTCAGAGCATTACAATTAATTTTTATGCTATTAAGTACAATAGTGTTTCATTGCATTTATCTCTCTCTTTTTCTCCCTTTCTCTCAGAGGTGCTCAATTAGATGTGAAGAACAAGAAAGGCAATTCACCCCTATCGTTGGCTGCTAAAGGTGGGCACTTAGAGGTTGTGCAACTACTTCATAATGCCACTGCAGTTGTCGATTCAGAAGACTACAGGTGAGTTTCCTGCCTCATGCCGCCATTTAAGAGATGCCATTGTAAAGTGGTTAAGTACATGGCTCGAAATGTATCTCGGTTTCCTTTTGACCAGGAATTGCAGCGGTATATGTCCCCAGTAGGGAGCGGCACAGGTCGTTGTAACCACTGTAGTGGAGAGCACAGGTGATAAGACTAACCTCTGAGTCTCCTTGTTAATTAATACCTCTCCAAACCACACTTTGCCTTGTGTCAGGTTACATGTTCGTGTTGACATTGAAGTTATCATTAACATAGCACAGACATTTACTGCTTTTTCTAAGATTTGTAAACCTTTTTCCCCCTCCTACCTCTCGCCACTCGCGGTGGATATTTAATAAAGAAGGGTGGGGAGGATGGCTCAAGGACATGTGAAACTTTCCTCAAACTAGTCCTGGGGATCCCAACATGGCTGCAATGCACATCACGTCCAGCCTACTTGACATAAGCCAACGCCACGTCCGTCAGTCACCATCAGGCCCAAACAGGCGGCCAGACATCCCTTGGTGGAATGGGGGAATGTCAGCTGTGAAAGAATGATGTAGATGACCGGGGAGCCGGTCGGCCAGGCGGACAGCACGCTGGACTTGTGATCCTGTGGTCCCGGGATCGATCCCAGGCGCCGGCGAGAAACAATGGGCAGAGTTTCTTTCACCCTATGCCCCTGTTACCTAGCAGTAACAGGGGAGTACCTGGGTGTTAGTCAGCTGTCACGGGCTGCTTCCTGGGGGTGGAGGCCTGGTCGAGGACTGGGCCGCGGGGACACTAAGAAAATCCCCGGAATCATCTCAAGATAACCTCAAGTACATGAAACAAATGGCAGTAGGCCTCCTACCCCCAAAACATAAATTCTTATCTCTGGGAAGATGCATGTTGCAGAAGTCATCCTAGAAGCCAAGCGAGAGACATGGGTGTCCTACTGCTCCCTCCGATGCGATAGTGCAATTTCCAAAACTTGGATGTTCATCTGGATAATGGACGGCAAGTATGCAACTTCCTTATAACCAATTCTTGATAACTCAGGAGCAACTGTTCTAATCCTGTAGAGGTAGCAGAATTTTTTTAAATGCATTTACATAAGATTTTTAACTTTTCCAAGATATGACAAGACACTAAATCAGAAAAAATCACTGTACAGGCACAAGACATCCATGTTAGTGTCCATTCACCTTACATGAATTACAAAAAGCCCTTGCTCTCACCCCCTCAACGCAAAGCTTCTGGGCCGATGGGATGCCGAATGAATTTTTCACCCGGGTTACACCCAATGTTCCAAAGTGATGTTTTCAAAGTCTTCAGTGCTTGCTGCACTAAATTTTTTCCCCCGGAGAAGTGGTAGTAAGCCCTCCTTATTCCTATTAAAAAAACAGAAAAAGGATGCCAAACTTTCAATTTCTTAGACCAATGTGCCTTCTGCCCAGCTTAGGGGAAACTGTTTGAACTCCTCATCCTATGTTGTCTCAGTTGGTGGGCTGAGAAGTACACCATCTTCCCAGAATCGTTAAGTAGTTTCTTGCAAGGACAAAGGACAATTGATTGCATCCTTCAGTTGGAACTCTGGCTTTGATTTGACTCCAATGCAGGGCAAGTGTCACTAGTTGTGTTTTTAGAACTACAAGGAGCTTTTGACTCCGCCTTTCATAAGGCTGTCCTACTCAGGTTTCGTAGCCTGGCTCTTTCAGGGAACATTCTCCAGTGGATAACTAATTATCTTAGAGGAACAATGTTTTAGGTTGCCATAGGAGTAATTTCTAAATCCTTCCCAATCTCAAGGGGTTCCCCATGTTCTCCTTATAAAGAAAACATTCTTATTTTTCAAAAATTCATCTAAAATCAATTTCAGAAAATATTTTGATGAAAGTTTCATGACACTGAAGCCAATAAGTTGGAGATATGTTTAACATTTTTAAGTTATTTTTATATAATTCAAATATTTTTCGCTATCAGGCCCCCAATATGTGCAGTCTAAGGGTTATAAACCTTTGTTGTTGTTGTGTGGGAAGGGGAAAAGACATATCATGCGCGCTCCGTTAAAATCTTGACTTTTACCGGGATTTCTTAGAACTACAGCGATGGATTACTGATTACAGACATCACACAGTTCATAGTGACTCATTGGAAAATTGAATACAGTCATTAACAATGGAATTTTGTGTTAGAGAATAAACGCGGGGACCACGTGTGAGCCAGTGCCACGAGGCTCTTTGTGTACAAGCGTTTAGTCGATATATGAAATATAGTAAACAGTGATACGTGGAACAGTGAAATGGAATGGGTAACACAACACACATAAGTTGGAAGTGTAAGGGAATCGTGCATAGAATATTAGAAATATAGAATAGTGGCAAGAGACGGCATCACGCTAGCTGTGTTTACACAAGCCACGAGGCCTATCCCAGGGCACGTCCCTATGTGATAATATACGGACAATATATAGTGTAATACGGAAATGTGGATCTAGGAATTAGTAATAGAGTGAGTGAATACCACTGCAAGACTGAAATATTCAAAAAATTCTTGTAATAATACAAGCAAATAATAAATGTTACAAATCGAGTAACTGGAAACTGGTGGCATCATCCTGGGTCAACAAGGGGTCAACTGTACAGCACGGGGGGCCATCTTTGCTACCCTACGCTAAGTACCGGCCATAAAGTTTGAACAAAGTAACATGTATAATATTACAAATATATGGTATACATATAATATTATAAATATATACGTATAATGATATAAATAGTAAAATTACTGAAATCAACAAGGAATACATTGTGAAGCAAATACCATACATCAGACAATGGAGGTGTGTGGAAAGTGTTTTGTACCATTTGGAAGATGTATTGTAGGTGTCAAGTGTTGCATCAGTAACGTAACATTCCACCTGAACTGTGCAAAATTATCTACAGAATTATCTACAGCATGCACAAACAGCCAAGGGATTATACTGGGTTTGCAAAAAGGACAGGTTAATATGGAAAAACATAACCCAACTGATGAATGCCATACCCTTGTAACACAGATTAACATTCACAAAAAAGCTACCAGCGATGTATGTGGACCATGAAAAAACAACACTGGATAATGACCAAAACTCAGGAACAAGTAATTTAGAGAACCACAGCAGTAGTGTGGAGGAAGAGGGTATAGTGGTACAAAGCAGCAATATTGCAGAGCCAGGTAATATAAACGATGCGAGGAACAGTGGGAAAGAGTGCATTAACGAAGGAATTGGGACAAACAACGGAGATGGCTCCATTAAAGAGGTGGCAAAGACGGGCACAAGTATAAATCTTCTGTAAACAGAAAAAAAACTGAAAATATTTGCAAATTCTATGCACAAGGAATATGCAAATATGGGAAATTAGGTACAAAATGCACTTTTCTGCATTCTCGAAAATGCAAGAACATGTCGACGAGGGGTACATGCCGTTTTGGAACGGGGTGTAGATACTTCCACCCTAAACTATGTCAATTCTCAATTAGGGCCAAAAAAATTTACAATCTCCAGTGCCCGGAATTCCACGTGAGAGGTACACAGCGTTATAGATGGGAAGATCAGTATGATACTAGAAATTTTTTAGAGGAAGGCAGACACAGAGTAGAATATATGAGAGAGAGGAACAGTCAGATGGAACCACTACAGGACTACAGAGGGGAAGGGAGATACCCACAAGACTAGAATACAAATCATCAACAAGCACACAGGTACTACACCACACAGAGGGCCAGAGACCAAGACACAAAAATGGAATCAATACAGGAAGAGGCCAAACCCCCAAACATACCAGCGATACAAAGATGCGAGAAACAACTACACGGCAGTGAGGAGAGAGGCAGAAAGAAATTTTAAAAGAGGGATTGCAGACAAATGTAAAACAGAACCAGGTCTATTCTATAAATTCATAAACAACAAATTGCAGGTAAAGGGTAATATTCAGAGGTTGAAAATGGGAAATAGATTCACGGAAAATGAAAAGGAAATGTGTGAAACATTAAACGAAAAGTTCCAAAGTGTGTTTGTACAAAATGAAATCTTCAGGGAACCAAATACAATAAGAATTCCAGAGAACAACATAGAGCACATAGAGGTGTCTAGAGATGAAGTGGAAAAAATGCTCAAGGAGCTAAATAAGAACAAAGCAGTTAGTCCAGATGGAGTTTCACCATGGGTTCTGAGAGAATGTGTACATGAGCTCAGCATTCCTCTTCAACTGATTTTTCAGGCATCCCTGTTTACAGGAGTTGTAGCTGATGTGTGGAAAAAGGCTAACATTGTTCCAATCTACAAAAGTGGAAGCAGGGAAGACCCCCTTAATTATAGACCGGTATCATTGACAAGTGTAATAGTCAAAATATTGGAAAAAATAATTAAATCTAAATGGGTAGAACACCTGGAGAGAAATGATATAATATCAACAGACAGTATGGTTTTCGATCTGGAAGATCCTGTGTATCGAATTTACTCAGTTTCTATGATCGAGCAACAGAGATATTACAGGAAAGAGATGGTTGGGTTGACTGCATCTATCTGGACCTAAAAAAGGCTTTCGACAGAGTTCCACATAAGAGGTTGTTCTGGAAAATATTGGAGGAGTGACAGATACGCTTCTAACATGGATGAAAAATTTTCTGACTGATAGAAAAATGAGGGCCGTGATCAGAGGCAATGTATCGGACTGGAGAAATGTCACAAGTGGAGTACCACAGGGTTCATTTCTTGCACCAGTGATGTTTATTGTCTACATAAATGATCTACCAGTTGGTATACAGAATTATATGAACATGTTTGCTGATGATGCTAAGATAATAGGAAGGATAAGAAACTTAGATGATTGTCATGCCCTTCAAGATGACCTGGACAAAATAAGTATATGGAGCACCACTTGGCAAATGGAATTTAATGTTAATAAATGCCATGTTATGGAATGTGGAATAGGAGAACACAGACCCCACACAACCTATATATTATGTGAGAAATCTTTAAAGAATTCTGATAAAGAAAGAGATCTAGGGGTGGTTCTAGATAGAAAACTATCACCTGAGGACCACATAAAGAATATTGTGCGAGGAGCCTATGCCACGCTTTCTAACTTTAGAATTGCTTTTAAATACATGGATGGCGATATACTAAAGAAATTGTTCACGACTTTTGTTAGGCCAAAGCTAGAATATGCAGCGGTTGTGTGGTGCCCATATCTTAAGAAGCACATCAACAAACTGGAATAGGTGCAAAGACATGCTACTAAGTGGCTCCCAGAACTGAAGGGAAAGAGCTATGAGGAGAGGTTAGAGGCATTAAATATGCCAAAACTAGAAGACAGAAGAAAAAGAGGTGATATGATCACTACATACAAAATAGTAACAGGAATTGATAAAATCGATAGGGAAGATTTCCTGAGACCTGGAACTTTAAGAACAAGAGGTCATAGATATAAACTAGCTAAACACAGATGCCGAAGAAATATAAGAAAATTCACTTTCGCAAACAGAGTGGTAGACGGTTGGAACAAGTTAGGGGAGAAGGTGGTGGAGGCCACGACCGTCAGTAGTTTCAAAACGTTATATGACAAAGAGTGCTGGGAAGACGGGACACCACGAGCGTAGCTCTCATCCTGTAACTACACTTAGGTAATTACACAACAACTGCACTATTACCAAAACTGGATGAACCACTATCAAAACAACACCCCCTGGACATGGGTGGAGAAGGGGGAGAACTACCAAAGCCGACAAGAAGTGACACGCAATATGGGAAATCATTCATATTTGTAAACATACAAGGTCTAAAATCAAAGTCAAGAAATAAAGTTAAGTTCATAAATGGCCTTCTAATAGAATCGAACTCAATATTTGGTGCATTTACAGAAACCCACACAAAAGACCACATGGATAGTGAAATCTGGATCCCAAATTATAATCTATATAGATGTGACAGAGTAATTAGGCCAAGTGGAGGAATAGGTCTGTATATTAGAGAGGAGTTGGCATGCACATAGCTCCTGAACTCTACAAATGAGGTGGTAGAGGTATTTGGAATCAAGGTAGGGAATATAAATCTAATTATTATTCTAATATACAAACAGCCAGATGCAACAGTTGACAAATTCACTGAACAAATTCACAAAATAGAGAATATCCTTGATAACCTAGCAAACTCAGTACCAGATATCTTCCTTGGAGACTTCAATTTACCCAGTTTACAATGGAGAATAGTATAAATTATAGCAGGAAATCAACCTGGAAATAACCAATCACAGGTCAGAGAACTACTGAGATTGTGACAAATTCTCGCTCAGTCAGCAGATTACAGAACCGACTAGGAACGAGAACACACTGGCCCTCATATTAACGAACAATGATAAGCTAATCAGAGACATTACTGTCTCAGACACTACGTACTCGAACCACAAGCTCATTGAAGTGCAAACTAACATTAATAACGGTAGTAGGCCCAAGAGAAACAACAAGCGAGAAGGGCTATTCAATAAATTAAAATTTAATAATATAAGGATAGACTGGGAGAAAATAAACAGGGAACTTAAAAACATTTAGTGGGAAAATGTTCTAAGTAATAAAAATCCTACACAAGAAATAGAAAAACTGACTTCTGAAGCCTATGAAGTCTGTCTAAAACATGTTCCTTTGAGGAAAGCCAGAAAGAGTTTCTATGTAGAAAGAGAATGCAGACAACACTACAAAAGAAGAAAAAAGTTAACGGAAATGCTGAAGCAGACATAACTTTTTATACAAAGGAATAATTTAAACAGAGAGATTGAAGAAATCGAACAGAGACTGAAGCATTCATATCAGACTGAAGAAAGGCAACTGGAACAGAAAGCAATTTAAGAAATAAAGAAAAACCAAAAATATTTCCTCATGTGCTAAATCAAAAGCAAAAACCACTGCTGGTATTGGACCTATTCGTACTAGTGAAGGTTCATATACTGAGGATGACAAAGAAATTAGTGAAATCCTGAAAAAGCAGTATGAGGTCATGTTTAGCACCCATATACACAGCATGAAAGTGGAAGATCCGGACAACTCCTTTATGCATGATATCCAAACCCCTGTAAATATAACTGATATCAACACGAGCATGGCAGATTTTGAAAGAGAAATTGACAATATGCCCATGCACTCAGACCCGGGTCCAGACTCATGGAATTCAATATTTATAAAGAAATGCAAAGTGCCAGTAGCACAGGTACTCGGTATAGTGTGGAGGAAGAGCTTGGACACAGAGGAGATACCAGATGTGCTTAAGGCAGCAGACATAGCCCCTCTACACAAGGGAGGTAGCAAAGCATTGGAAAAGAATTATAAACCAGTTGCACTAACGTCCCACATAATAAAAGTATTTGAGAGAGTGATCAGGAGTCAGGTCACTAGTTTCATGGAGACCAATGACCTCCACAATCCAGGCCAACATGGATTTAGAACAGGAAGATCATGCCTTTCACAGCTACTTGACCATTACAACAAAATCACTGAGGCATTAAAAGAAAAAACAGAATGCAGATGTGGTATACACGGATGTTGCAAAGGCATTCGATAAATGTGACCATGGAGTGATAGCACACAAAATGAGGTCAATGGGAATAACTGGTAAAGTAGGACTTTGGCTATTCAATTTTCTGTCGAACAGAAAACACCACATAAAATAGAGTCCAAGCGCAGTTAAAAGCTCAGTACCTCAAGGTACAGTCCTTGCACCACTGCTTTTCCTTATTCTCATATTAGATATAGACTCAAATACAAGCCACAGCTTCATATCATCCTTTGCAGATGACACAAAAATCAGCATGAAAATTACCTCTGCTGAAGATATTGAAAAACTACAATCAGATATTAATAAAGTTTTCGACTGAGCAGCAGAAAATAACATGATGTTTAACAGCGATAAATTCCAGGTACTCAGATTCGGTAAAAATTAATACCTAAAAGAAAATACCGGGTACAAAACGCAATCAAATTTGCCCATAGTAGGAAAGCAACATGTAAAGGATTTTGGAATAATGATGTCTGACGACCTAAATTTTAGGGAGCATAACCAAGCAAATATTGCGGGAGAAAATGCCAGGAAAATGATAGGATGGATTACGATTTGATTGTTGCCGCCGAAGGCGGCTAGTTTATTGTGCACCCCATACTCATCCTGTGAGCGGTAGCGCAAAAGCATTACAGAGGGCACAAAAGGTCTTTATCAGACCTCATCTTAGATTATTACATTAACAATTACATCTATCATTCACACCTTATAGTTACAATGTCAGCTAGTTACAGAGTAAGTGCTATTTCAAGAGCTACATTTACAGTAAGTCATCATACATTAATGGTAGGTCTTATCGCTAATACATAATAGTTTGACCAATGGGGACATTACAGAGTCATAGGGGAGCTTCTGTTTATTATTAGTCCTCACAGTACACTACTTGTTTATGAATCGAGAACTTTCAAATCCAGGGATCCCATCACAATGGTTGTACTCTTCAAATCACTTGTGCTGTCCCATCTTGAGTACTGCTCGGTACTCACTTCCCCATTCAGAGCAGGAGAGATTGCCGAAATAGAGGGAGTACAGAGAACATAAACAAGATAAATTAGTGGGATCATCTCAAAGCTCTCCGAATGTACTCGCTAGAAAGACGCCGGGAGAGATATCAAATAATATACACGTGGAAAATACTGGAGGGCCAGGTCCCAAATCTGCACAGTAAAATAACAACGTACTGGAGTGAACAATATGGAAGAAAATGCAGAATGGAACCAGCGAAAAGCAGAGGTGCCATAGGCACAATCAGAGAACACTGTATAAGCATCAGAGGTCCGCGGTTGTTCAACGTTCTCCCAGCGACTATAAGAAATATTGCTGGAACATCCATGGACATCAAGAGAAAATTAGACTTTTCTAAAAAAAAAAAAAAAAAAAGTGCCAGAGCAACCACGCTGTGGTGAGTATGTGGGCCTGCGGGTCGCTCAAAGCAACAGCCTGGTGGACCAAACTCTCACAAGTCAAGCCTGGCCTCAGGCCAGGCTTGGGGAGTAGAACTACTCCCAGAACCCCATCAAGCAGGTATCTTTCATCTTCTTGTGTGTCGCTGCCAGCTGCTGTGTTGCATTGTCTGCGGGTGGGTGTAGGTTTCTGACCACCCACTCCTGTCCCCTACAGTTCGTTTTCGTTGGATCAGGGGGAGGTAGGATTTACGGCCCTGGCTACGAACTTTTATGGGTGTTCCTTTTCCATGTTGGTGTTTTTTAATTTGGGCGCAGTACACGTCCTACTTAGCTCTCCTCGTGCATTACTCGGCAGCGTGTGTGTCGTTCTGCCCTGCTGGAGCTGGTTGCGCTGATCCTGCGGGATGCGGTGTCACTGTTGTCGCTTCACGTCTCACTTTTCGGCTAGTGGTGCTTGCTTCCTCATTGGACTCTGTTTGGCCCTTGGCTCTTAAGTTTTCAACATCATTTTGTCCTTGCTGTTTGAGGTGTCTGCGGTGGGGCAGTTTCTGCAAGCGGCGGTTTCTCCTTGTCGTCCGTTATCAGACTTGCTGATTCTTCAGGGGTCCAAGGGGGGGGGTCCACCCAGATGGGGCACTTCTGCTCACCAGGGTTGGTTCTTTCTTGGCTCCCCGGGTTCAGGTTTCTGGTGCCCTGGCGGGTGTTCCGTCTGGTTCCTTGCCAGCCTTGGTTTCTGGTGCTGCTTGCTCGGTGTCTGCACCCAGGGGTTTTCCAACAGCTCCGCCTCTTTCTGATGCTCAGTTCAGTCTGTTCTGGGGCTGGTTCGGTCTTCTCAAGTCTTCGCGTCTGGTAATTTTGACTCGGGTATATCACCATGTGTTTGGTGATCAGGTAACTTCTTGATGGTGTCCCACCTGCGTGCTTCGTGTCAGCAGTGGTATGGAGTTTCTTCATGGGTATTCTGCACTTTTTGTTGTTGTGGTCTTGTCCTTTTCTCGTGACAGTTCGGGACCGTCATCTTGCCGCATACTGTCACCTTGTCTTGTGCGGTGCTGGCGGAGTCGCTCTGGGTTGCTTTCGGCTTTGATGTTCCTTCTGCACCGTTTTGCGAGCTGTCTCGGGCGTTGTTTCACTTCCGGCCTGCTCATGAGCCGTCCTGGTCCTGGACAGGGTGCTCTCTCTCACTCTTCCCTTCGGTTTGTTGTGGCCACTTCAGTTCCAGTTTGTTTCTCTGTGGTTTCTACTCTTTTGGTTTCTGGTGATCAGTTTGTTTGTTGCAGCTGTCTCTTCTTTTCTGGCGAGGTTGGGACGGCTGTTTTTCAGAGGGGTCCCTGGTTTTTTTTTTTTTTGCTACTTGTTTGGTTGGCTGGGGGGTGCTCCTTATGTTTGGGTGTGGCTCTCGGTCTTTGTCTGTGTGCCGGGGCCTCCGTGGCCCTGAACCCGGGCTGACCTGGGTTCCCTTCGTCCCTGTTCCAGGGTTCGGGTCTCCCGGGTCATCTGCAGGGTCGTTTGGTGTTGCCAGTTGTCTTGCTTTCGGGTTCGGGCTAGTGGTTTGCGCCTCCCGAGTTTGTCCCTTTTTTGTCCTTGTTTTTGGGTAGTTAGCTCCGGGGAGCTTACAGGGCTCCCCCCCCCCCCAGCAAACCAGCATTGAATGAAAATGAAACGCCATTTTCTGGGTGAGACCCAGAGGCTACCCGGCAACCCTCCCTCCCTCCAGTCGGCAGTTTTTCATGTGTTTTTGATATCCCCCTTCCCCCTCCCGGGGAGGGGGGAGCTGCGCAGACAGCGACATGGTGACATCATGCTCGTTTTTATTTGGAGAGTTCTGTCCACTAGTTCGGCTTTTAGTCACAATTTCTTATCCAGGATAGGAGTTTGTTTTGGGATGCTTACCTTTCTGGGTGCCTGACATGGTCGATGGCACACACAAAATGCTTCCAACCACTTGGGGGGGGGGGTTCTATGGGCCATTGCTCCTTGTGCCTCTCTGAGGGGGCCAGGTTCTGGCTCGTGGTCCCCGGTAGACCTATGAACTCCTTTCACACACTGACTGATGCCAAAGTCTAATATTAGCAATATCAGCCTGGATAGCTCCGGGGAAGCCTCTGGGTCTCACCCGGAAAATGGCGTTTCATTGCATTCAGCGCTGGTTTTTTACCACCTCACACTTTTATTTAATTTTTTTCTATTATGTTTTGCCTGAAGTGCTTTGAGTAATAGTGATTTCATTAGTATGTGTAACTCCTGTCCCTACATTACAGTAGTACATTAATGTAATGTACTACTGTACATTACTCTCTAATGTTTGTTGTACACTCATTCTTCTGAAAAAAGATTATTAACTTAGTATTAATTTACATAAATGATCTCAATTGTTATTGGTAATATAATCAATTTTATTGTATTTTCAGACTGCAAGTGGGCTGTATTGAGAAGCAGGCTGATGACTAGTCTGTGACGAGGCTGCCATCTGATCTGTGAGGCAGGGTGGATGCCAGCTGACTCCATCTACTGATGGCATTTATATTTACAGTGTGCTGTATAAGTGATTACAATTAAATTCACAGCAGTCAGTTACTTGAACTTGGGAAACCATAATTTGTGAAATCAGACAAAAATAATTTAATTGGACAAAATGAATTAACATAATATTTGTAATAGGAAAAATATTATGAAACAGAATGACTGTGGGTAAAACTGACTGATGGGTTTCATTTATTTATTTAAAATTTTTATTAAGTAATTTATATTAATGAATTCTAATTTATGATTTATATTTAATTTTACATTAATTTCTAACATTAATTTGTTTGATAACGGACTGTACGATGATTAAAGACGACTGTATGAGTTTATTCCCACAAGTTGTTTTTTACACAAGCTGGGAGGTTTTATTAATGTAATCGTCTATCAATCGGAATTATCGACTGGTAGTCATTCACTACAATGTTACTAGGTGTTAAGATTACATATGTTAGTAAATAATTGGTAAGCCTTATTTGATAAGAAGGCTTCAGCATTAATGGTGTAGAGTAAGTGGGTAGCCAGCCAGTCACATGGTCTCCTGTCTTTCAGTAATTCCACATTAATAACTTCACTTATCAATTCACCTGCCAACGACATTGCATAGTAATATTTGTTGCACATAAATTATTATGTTAACATGTATATTATAATAATCTGAAATAAAGGGTTGAATTATTGCTCACCCTTGGGTTTTATTGTTTATATATGGCATAACCATAACAGTAAAATTACACAATGAAATACTGTAAAAGCTCTACAAATCATTTAGTACTAATATATTGTATGGATATAATGCTGTCGACTTGTGCTGTCTAACTCTTAGATAATAACTTGTATGGTACAAATAATCAAGATGGCAACACGACAAGTTTGAACTGTCCAGGGTTAAAATGGCTACTTCTTTCTCCCTCCTGCAGCGGCTGTTCTCCAGATGCGTTTTATCAAGTTTAAGTGGAAAGAGGGTTTATATTCTATTATAGTACTGATAATTAAGTTAGTCCAAGGGAAATGTTTCATAATGTTTACAGTTCAGAAACTAATGTTTAAGAAGAATTACCAATATTATTAGCTAGTGAATTTAACGGCTACATGGCAATAATTCCCCATTTTCTTCCAAGAAAAATTCTACTGAGCATCCTTTTCTATTAATAATTGAAGCACTATTTCTAGGGTTAATTTGTAAGTACAAAACAGCAGCAATATTAACTGCATATTGTATTGAAAGTTTGTAAATGGTGTCTGTTTTTTCTGACAATGACAACTATCAAGAAATAAAGTGCCTAATAATTGTATCTTTACTTTCAACCCTGATTATTTTAATGATTTGATAACATATCATTATTCAAAAATAAGAAACACTGACAATTTTATTTCATCATATAAATACAGTATTACTTGCCACTGGCCACTCCTACTTTTCCAGAAATATAAACTTAATTGTCTGGCAATATAAATTGAGAATAAGTGATACATATAAATATATTGTCTCATTGAATATGACCGCATATTCTGCATTTACTATCTTCTGATTTAGTGCTTCTATCTAACTATTTTCTTAGCATCAGGGCTTAGCTGAAAGAGGAGTTCTCCAAAACTCATTTTCGTAATTTGTGCGAAAAGATACGTGTATTTAGAGACAATTCTATGACCAATGTTCCAGCAATGTGTAAATATTTCATTCAAAATGATCTGCTACCAGAAATTTTAGCCAAATATCCCCAGTTTGCTAACTGTAGGTAGCAACTAAGTGATTGTAACCTATCCACTGCTGCCCGCTGGATGGGGCAGGATGTGTGCAGGACAAACATATAAATTGTGACACTAGCTCTCCACATATGTCAGTTGCTTAATTTAGAACCTGTACTCGAGGTCGATCTCGAACCCATTGTTGATGTGACGACTTATATTGAATTTTGTTACTAGCTCATCAAGATTGTAACTTGCTTAGCTAAATGAATTGTGGGGTTCAGTCCCTGAGCCCATTATGTGCCTCTGTAAACCTTTCCACTACCGCCCACGGGATGAGTATGGGGTGCATAATAAATGAACTAAACTAAACTAAGGTGAAGAAAAAAGTGAATTACTATAGAATGTATTACACTTATACAATTTGCACAACGTTTCGAACCTCCATGGTTCATTCGCAGGTGAAAAGAATTTTCAGAACTGGTTGAAGACCCGCACTGGGTCAGGTGATAAGACAATAAAGGTAAAAACATGGGGGATGAAGCACATAAGAACAAAGGTAACTGCAGAAGGCCTATTGGCCCACACGAGGCAGCTCCTATCTACATACAAAGATTTTTTTTTTCTACCACAGACGTGGCCACACATTTACAATGCTAACCAGCATATATACATTTTCTTCTGTCCTCCATGGACAGGGTTAGAGATGTGTTAAACATATAGTTCAAGGGTTTATTGAACAATCAACCACTGAAGGTGAGTCGGTGCTTTTAAAATGCTAAGCTAACCTATATACGTAAATACATAGATACACAGATTTACGTATGCCTTACATAAAGTGTTCGATGTGTCTTCTACATAGTGTCATTAATGTACATTTACAAAGGTGAAATGTAATTCTGATCAGCTTCCATATATACTTTATACCCATACATATACATACACACACACATATACATATATACACACATGCATTCACAGACATTTATCTCATTTACTCTGACAGGGTGAGATAGCTGATAAAGAAACTAGTGTGCAATTAAGCACTTAATCACTGAAGGTGATTAAGGTGCTTTTACAAGCTCAGGTTATATAGTTACATCAAAGATTAATCAGGTGTAATTGGCCTGTTATGTTGAACAGTGCCTTCTGTGTTGGCATTGTTATGTTCTGGTCTTGTCCTTACTCTCGTGGTGGGTAGAGTAAATAGTATACATGTACACTTGCCCCAACAAAGGATGTAACCTTCAATCTAAGTACATAGGAATGACGTCGACCAAGCTGACGAGGCGTTTGACATGTCATCTTCAATCCGGTGCCCCAAGGAATCACGAGACAAGCCCATGACATCACCCTAACAAGAGAAATGTTGAACAAAAATACCTGTATAATAGACAAAACCCAAGATGCAAGAAGATTGCAGATTCTTGAAGCAATTCACATAAGAATAGAACAACCTACCATGAACACCCAAATCTCGGAACTATTTACTCTACCCACCATGAGAGTAAGGACAAGACCAGAACATAACGATGCCAACGCAGAAGGCACTGTTCAACATAACAGGCCAATTACACCTGATTAATCGTTGTATGTAGATAGGAGCTGCCTCGTATGGGCCAATAGGCCTTCTGCAGTTACCTTTATTCTTATATTCTTATGTGCTTCATACCCCATTTATCCCCCATGTTTTTACCTTTATTGTCTTATCACCTGACCCAGTGCGGGTATAAATCAAACAGTTCTGAAAATTCTTTTCACTTGAGAATGAACCATGGAGGGTCGAAACGTTGTGCAAATTGTATAAATAAGTGTAATACATTCTATAGTGATTCACTTTTTTCTTCACCTTGAAATTACGAAAATGAGTATTGGAGAAATCCTCTTTCAGCTAAGCCTTGATGCTAAGAAAATAGAGGGATAGAAGCCCTAAATCGGAAGATAGTAAATACAGAATATGCGGTCATATTCAATGAGACATGTTTGAAAGAAAACCTGCTGCCAGTATATACCAATAAATATATTGGTGTAGCAAGTCTACAGAGTAGGATAAAACATGTATCCAGAGACAAGCCACAGTTATCCAACTGGGACTTTCAACCTCTCCTTTAGTATCACTGAGTCTGGAGGTATTAGATGATCAATGTGTCAGTAATATAAATTGCAAACCACATTTAAACATGGAAATAACATTTCTTATACAATGGTACCTCGGTTTACGAATGCCCCTCTTTACGAACTTTTCGGGTTACGAGCCCAAATTCTTCGGAAAATTTGAATCGGGTTACGAACTTTACCTCGGGAAACGAGTTTGTTGGGGAAAACGAGTTTATGCTTATGGCCGACGTAGGGCGTGGTGGCATGGCGATCGCTCCTCAGTTTACCAGTGCCTCCCGATTTGTGACTATCGCGCCTGAATTCTTTGCAAAGATTTAGTTATTTTTTCGGATTTTTGGCTATTTGAACATAAAAGTTATTATATATCTTGTCATGGGTCCCAAGAAAGCCAGTGGTAAGGTTCAAGGCAAGAAAACACATGTAAGAATGACCATAGAGCAAAAACAAAAGATCATTCGTAAACATGAAAATGGCACTAGTGTTGTGGAACTAGCTAGGCAATACAACAAATCCATGTCAACGATATGCACTGTACTTGCCAAGAAAAAGGACATTTTGAGTGATAAAGTGGCAAAAGGCATATCAACAATCACAAAACAAAACACAAATACTTGAGTATGTGGAAAAGTTATTAATTTGGATACACAACAAGGAGTTAACAGGTGATAGCGTTTCAGAGGCTATCATTTGTGAGAAAGCCAGGGTATTGCACGAAGACCTTGTAAAGAAAACCCCTGGAACGAGTGCAGATACGAAAGACTAAGGTAAGCAAGGGGATGGTTTGAAAGATTTAGAAAAAGAAGTGGTATTCATAGTGTTGTGAGGCATGGGAAGGTTACCAGCTCAAACCAACCAGTGGCCGAAAGATTTAATGAAGAATTTAAAGATTTTGTAGAGAGTGAGGGATACCTACCGCAACAAGTGTTTGTGATGAGACAGGACTGTTCTGGAAAAGATTGCCCAGGAGGAAAAGTCATTGCCCGGACACAATCCTACGAAAGATAGGTTTACTCTTGTGCTGTGGAAATGCGAGTGGCGATTTAAAAATTAAACCCTTGCTTGTGTATCATTCTACAAAAACAAGGGTTTTCAAAAAAATATAATGTGCAGAAAAGCCAAATGTGTATGATGTAGCAACCCGTCCTCCGAATTGAAAGTACGATTTAATACTAAGTGTAATAAATACACTTTCTTACTGTCATAAACAGTGCATAATTGCACTTATGGCTGTTACATTTACCCAACTCTCTCCCCCGATTTAATTCTCCTCGTTTTCTGTTAAAACACTCAGAATTTTAGGATGAAGTTTTCAACTTCAGGTTGCAATACACACGTTTTAAATATCAGGAATTTCTTTTTCAGGTTTATTAAACAATATAGATTTTATACAAAATTTTAAAATATCCTGAGTTTTTTTTACAATTTATTGACATATTTTAGTTTTGTTTTATTTGTTTTATAAAACTGTAATATCAATATAGCTATAGGTTAAGTACTAATTGTAATTAAGAAGCAATAAAATTATTATTATCTTCAAAAACTAAGACGGTTAGGTGAGGTTGTGGTTTTCTATTCAGATTTTCAGGTAAACTCAAATATTCACAATATATTTGACAATACGATTTAATACTTAGTGAAAATAAGTACAATTCCTAACTGCTATGAATAGTACATTATTGCACTTATTTGTCTCCTTACATTTACAACCCCATTTTTGGAGGACGGGTTGGATGTAGATGGCTAATAGTAAGGCATGGGTAACTAGGCTATTTTTTACGGAGTGGGTGAATGAGGTGGTTTGTCCTGCCATACAAAAATATCTGCAAGAGAAAAGTTTGCCACTCAAGGCCCTGCTTCTCCTCGACAATGCTCCTGCTAATCCTCCAGGCTTGGAACATGCATTGTTGGACAAATTTAATTTTGTCACACTAAAGTTCCTTCCTCCTAACAACACCACTCCTCTAATTCAGCCTATGGACCAGAAAATCATTGCGAATTTTAAGAAACTTTTTCCAGATATTCTAAAAAAAGCGAGAGTAACCCCTGTCCACAAATGTGGTGATCTCACAGATGTTAACAACTACAGACCTATTTCAATCCTGCCTAACTTATCAAAAATTTTTGAAAAACTAATCTACAAGCAGCTTTACTCTTATCTAGCCAAGCACAATATACTTAGCTCTTGCCAATATGGCTTCAGACCTAAAAAAAAGCACTAACGATGCACTTATTAGTATGATTAACTTAATTCATGCAGCTCTTGATAAAAATGAGTTCACTGTTGGGTTATTTGTGGACCTGCGTAAGGCTTTTGACACTGTCAACCACCAAAACCTTCTTCTTAAATTACATCATTATGGAGTCAGAGGACTCTCCCTGCAATACCTCAAATCTTACCTTACTGACAGGCTCCAGTATGTTTCTGTGAACAATTCAATTTCTCCTACCCTACCCATCAACATTGGTGTTCCTCAGGGCAGCATACTTGGCCCTCTCCTCTTTCTCATCTACATTAATGACCTTCCAAATGCCTCCCAACACCTTAGACCAATTCTATTTGCTGACGACACAACCTTCATTTACTCCAGTCCTGACCCCCTTGCTCTAAATGCCACAGTAAATACCGAGCTTAATAAAGTCCATCTTTGGCTAACTGCCAACAAACTCACCCTTAACATTGACAAAACTTTCTATATTCTGTTTGGCAATAAATCCTCTAATCAAATAAATCTCAAGATTAACAATACCCAAATTTGTAACAAATTAGATGGCAAATTCCTTGGCGTTCTCATTGATCACAAGCTTAATTTCCAGGGACACATTCTAAATATATCAAAAAAAGTTTCAAAAACTGTTGGCATTCTTTCTAAGATCAGATATTATGTACCCCGCCCTGCCCTGGTGACTCTCTATTACTCCCTCATCTATCCATATCTCAACTATGGTATTTGTGCTTGGGGTTCTACTACCCAAAATCATTTACGTCCTCTAATTACTCAACACAAAGCTGCTATTAGGACAATATCCAACTCTGGCCCCAGACATCACTCGGTACCCCTACTCAAATCTCTCAATATGTTAGATATTAAGTCACTGCACATTCTCTCATGTGTATTATACATATATAAAACGATGAACTGTAATGCCAATCCTGACCTCAAAAGCTTCATTGAAAGCTGTAACAGAACCCATGAGCACCACACCAGAAATAAATACAGTTTTGATATTCCAAGAGTTCGACTTAATCAAACTAGAAATGCTCTACAAATCAAGGGACCCAGAATGTGGAATGACCTTCCCAACCATGTTAAAGACTGTACCTCTCTCAACCAGTTTAAGATTAAAACTAAACACTACCTGATAAATTCCCTGTAACCTACCTTACCCCTCTATTGTCAACCCATGTCTGTTATTTTTTTATTCAACGCTGTTTGTCTACCTATTGTATTTGTGCTGCTTTTTCAGTCATGTTCCCCCCTTTTTTTTATCTTTATTTGTATCTGTTCTCAATACATTTTATTCTTTTTGCTCAATTAGTATTAAGTTTTAGATATTAATGTTTTTCTTGCCCGAAACGCATTGCGGAATAGTGGCTTTAGGCATTGTATGTACTAGCTCTATCTATAAATCGATCCACTTATGTAAAATCACTTTATGTATGTACCTTTCCTGAATAAACATATTTATTTATTTATTTATTTATTTACTACCTAATAAATTCCCTGTAACCTACCTTACCCCTCTATTGTCAACCCATGTCAGTTTTTTTAAACAACGCTGTTTGTCGACCTAATTGTATTTATGCTGCTTTTTCAGCCATGTTCTCCCCTTTTTTATTTTTTATTTTATTTGTTCTCAACACATTTTATTCTTTATATTCAATTAGTATTAAGTTTTAGTCAATAATGTTTTTCCTGCCCGAAACACTTTGCGTAATAGTGGCTTTAGGCATTGTATGTACTAGCTCTATCTATATATCTATCCATTTGTAAAATCTCTTGTTTGTATTTACCTTACCTGAATAAACATTGTGACGATAATCTCTTTCAAGAGAGATTGAGCCTGCTCTTCCCTATCCAAGTTACATTATTATGAAAATTACAAGATGCTACAGTCAAGATACGTCCACCAGTAGCAGAAAACGTTTTGACCAGGAAGCAAAACTTACCTTGCAAACCCCCCCTTCACCCCCCTTCACGCCGGCTCACCGCCCGTCTTCAACGAGCTAACGACCCATTCTCTGCCTGCTTGCTCCTGATTGGCTAGTGTCGCCGACAGCACACCTGCACACCTGCACTCACGCCATCTAGCCGAGTCGACGTCTGGGCTAGCCCCAGCCGTCATCCTCAGAATATTCTTTGTGCTCTTAGAGTTGACATCTCTCTCTGGTATACTAAGCTCTGGCTGTCGTATACTAAGGGAGGTAGCAGCTATAGCCAATATTCTCAGCACCTGATTGTTATTGCATTGTAAAATATTTTATTGTAGAGTAAAATCCAGCCCTAGTAATTATTTATATTTTCTTGTGTTTTGACTTGTTCTAAAGTTCACTTAAGCCAAGGGATTGTCTTTGTTCATATTTTGTTTTCTAAAGTAAATAAAGTTTCTTTGTTTATACTTTGTGCTTTGCGTGTCTTCCCTTACCTTACCACAGGCAAGCAGTCTCTTTTTTTTTGTAAGTGTGACCAGGCATTGACACCTGCCATTGGAGGACTGCCGAACATCAACACTCCAACACTTTACCATCACAACATTTATTTATTTATTTATTTAATATTTATTTATAACATATTGGAAAAAATAATTAAAACTAAATGGGTAGAACAGCTGGAGAGAAATTATATGATATCAGATAGACAGTATGTTTTTCGATCTGGAAGATCCTGTGTATCGAATTTACTCAGTTTCTTTGATCGAGCCACAGAGATATTACAGGAAAGAGATGGTTGGGTTGACTGCATCTGTCTGGACCTAAAGAAAAGGCTTTCGACAGAGTTCCACATAAGAGGTTGTTCTGGAAACTGGAAAATATTGGAGGGGTGACAGGTAAGCTTTTAACATGTATGAAAAATTTTCTGACTGATAGAAAAATGAGGGCTGTGATCAGAGGCAATGTATCGGACTGGAGAAATGTCATAAGTGGAGTACCACAGGGTTCAGTTCTTGCACCAGTGATGTTTATTGTTTACATAAATGATCTACCAGTTAGTATACAGAATTATATGAACATGTTTGCTGATGATGTTAAGATAATAGGAAGGATAAGAAACTTAGATGATTGTCATGCCCTTCAAGAAGACCTGGACAAAATAAGTATATGGAGCACCACTTGGCAAATGGAATTTAATGTTAATAAATGCCATGTTATGGAATGTGGAATAGGAGAACATAGACCCTACACAAGCTATATATTATGTGAGAAATCTTTAAAGAATTCTGATAAAGAAAGAGATCTAGGGGTGGTTCTAGATAAAAAACTATCACCTGAGGACCACATAAAGAATATTGGGCGAGGAGCCTATGCCACGCTTTCTGACTTCAGAATTGCTTTTATATACATGGATGGTGATATACTAAAGAAATTGTTCACGACTTTTGTTAGGCCAAAGCTAGAATATGCAGCGGTTGTGAGGTGCCCATATCTTAAGAAACACATCAACAAACTGGAAAAGGTGCAAAGACATGCTACTAAGTGGCTCCCAGAACTGAAGGGCAAGAGCTATGAGGAGAGGTTAGAGGCATTAAATATACCAAAACTAGAGGACAGAAGAAAAAGAGGTGATATGATCACTACATACAAAATAGTAACAGGAATTGATAAAATCGATAGGTAAGATTTCCTGAGACCTGGAACTTTAAGAACAAGAGGTCGTAGATTTAAACTAGCTAAACACAGATGCCGTATTTATATAAGAAAATTCACTTTCGCAAACAGAGTGGTAGACGGTTGGAACAAGTTAGGTGAGAAGGTGGTGGAGGCTAAGACTGTCAGTAGTTTCAAAGCGTTATATGACAAAGAGTGCTGGAAGACGGAACACCACGAGCGTAGCTCTCATCCTGTAACTACACTTAGGTAATTACACACATATACTCAGACACACACACACACACACACACACACACGTGTGTGTGTGTGTGCCCTACTCATTGAGAAAGCCCGTGCCCTATTCATGAGAAAGGAATGGAGTTTTAAGGAGATGGCTATCCCGGGCTGTGAGGGTTTCAGAGACTACATAGCAGGCACCATGACAATGGGAGGACCAAGGATAGTAGTAGCAGTAATATATAACCCTCCACCAAATGACAGAAGACCCAGTCAAGAGTATGAAAACAACAACATGGCAGTTAACACTATAATTGAGAGGGCAGCCTCTGCTGCCTGTAGAAATAGATCCCACCTGCTCATCATGGGCGACTTCGATCACGGAAGGACTTATTTGGGAGAACATGGAACCGCATGGCGGCGAGGATACGTGGAGAGCCAAACTACTGGAGGTGGTGACTAGAAACTTCTTAACCCAGCATGTCAGAGAACCCACAAGGATGAGAGGAAATGACGAACCAGCGAGACTCGACCTGGTCTTCACCCTGAACGACTCTGACATAAGAGAAATCGGTTTTGAGGCCCCAGTAGGGATGAGCGACCACAGTGTATTGGAGTTTGAGTACCTGATTGAAGAAGGGTTATTGAACTCGAGGAGAGATACTGTAACCAAAAGGTTAGCATACCGAAAGGGAAACTATGAGGAGATAAGAAAATTCCTAACAGACATAGCATGGGAAACAGAGCTCAGGGAAAAGACGGCCCAAGATATGATGGACTACATCACGCAAAAGTGCAAGGAAGCAGCAAACAAGTTTGTCCCAGCCCAAAAGGAAAACAGTGAAATGAAGATGAGAAATCAATGGTTTAATCAGAGATGTAGGCTAGCTAAGCAACAAAGTAAAAGGGCATGGAGAAACTATAGGAATAACAGGACACTGGAGAGCAGAGAAAGATACCAGAATGCCAGGAATGAATATGTCAGGATGAGAAGAGAGGCGGAAAGACAATACGAAAATGACATCGCAAGCAAGGCAAAGACTCAGCCTAAATTGCTGCATAGCCACATCAGGAGAAAAACAACAGTAAAGGAACAGGTTATGAAGTTAAGGATAGGGGCAGAAGGATTCACTACAAACGACAAGGAAGTATGTGAGGAACTGAATAAGAAATTCCAAGAGGTCTTCACCCTAGAACAAGGAGAAATCCCAGAGTTAAGAGAGGGGATAGCTAACCAGGAACCACTGGAAGTGTTTGAGATTACAAGCGGGGAAGTAAGAAAGTGTTTACTAGAGTTGGATGTGACAAAGGCTATAGGCCCAGATGGAATCTCTCCTTGGATACTTAAGGAAGGAGCAGAAGAACTGTGCCTACCACTCTCCATAGTGTATAACAAATCTCTGGCAACAGGGGAACTGCCAGAAATTTGGAAAGCAGCTAATGTAGTCCCGATATACAAGAAAGGGGATAGACAGGAGGCACTGAATTACAGGCCAGTGTCCCTAACCTGCATACCATGCAAGCTGATGGAGAAGATTGTGCGAAGAAAGCTAGTGGAGCACCTGGAGCGAAAGAACTTTGTAACACAGCACCAACATGGATTCAGGGATGGCAGGTCCTGCCTCACAGGGTTACTTGAATTCTACGACCAGGCAACAAAAATAAGGCAAGAAAGAGAAGGGTGGGCAGACTGCATATTTTTGGATTGTCAGAAAGCCTTTGATACAGTGCCACACAAGAGGCTAGTGAAAAAGCTGGAGATGCAGGCTGGAGTGAAAGGGAAGGTACTCCGTTGGATACAGGAGTACCTAAGCAACAGGAGACAAAGAGTCAGTGTGAGGGGTGAGGTCTCAGATTGGCGAGACGTTACGAGTGGAGTCCCGCAGGGGTCAGTCCTTGGACCTATACTGTTTCTGATATATGTAAATGATCTCCCAGAGGGTATAGAATCGTTTCTCTCAATGTTTGCCGATGATGCAAAAATTATGAGGAGGATTGAAACTGAGGACGATAGTAGGAGGCTACAAGACGACCTAGACAGACTGAGTGAATGGTCCAACAAATGGCTGTTGAAGTTCAACCCGAGTAAATGCAAAGTAATGAAACTAGGCAGTGGAAACAGGAGGCCAGACACAGGATACAGAATAGGAGATGAAGTACTTAATGAAACGGACAGAGAGAAAGATCTAGGAGTTGATATCACACCAAACCTGTCTCCTGAAGCCCACATAAAAAGGATAACATCTGCGGCATATGCGAGGCTGGCTAACATCAGAACAGCGTTCAGGAACCTGTGTAAGGAATCATTCAGAATCTTGTACACCACATATGTAAGACCAATCCTGGAGTATGCAGCCCCAGCATGGAGCCCGTACCTTGTCAAGCACAAGACGAAGCTGGAAAAAGTCCAAAGGTATGCCACTAGACTAGTCCCAGAACTAAGAGGCATGAGTTACGAGGAAAGGCTGCGGGAAATGCACCTTACGACACTGGAAGACAGAAGAGTAAGGGGAGATATGATCACAACCTACAAAATCCTCAGAGGAATCGACCGGGTAGACAAGGACAAACTATTCAACACTGGGGGGACGCGAACAAGGGGACACAGGTGGAAACTGAGTACCCACATGAGCCACAGAGACGTTAGAAGGAACTTTTTCAGTGTCAGAGTAGTTAACGGATGGAATGCTTTAGGCAGTGATGTGGTGGAGGCTGACTCCATACACAGTTTCAAGTGTAGATATGATAGAGCCCAGTAGGCTCGGGAATCTGTACACCAGTTGATTGACAGTTGAGAGGCGGGACCAAAGAGCCAAAGCTCAACCCCCGCAAGCACAAATAGGTGAGTACAAATAGGTGAGTACACACACACACACACACATGCACACACACACGCACACACACACACACACACACACCACACACACACACACACACACCACACACACACACACACACACACACACACACACAACACACACAGGCATCAGGCATCAAAGAACAGGAAGGATCCAACAGGCAAGAATGGAATGGCAAGGATAGAGAGGCAGTACATGGGCTACTGAAGGGGTTACAGATGGAAGGGGCTGAACACAACATTGAGAAGGTTTTCAGGTTGGGCTGGTACAACAGGGACAGAAACCGACTTGTAAAGGTGGTGTTTGCAAACGAAACCACGAAGGAGGATATTCTAGAAAAGAAGAGTCGTCTCCAACATGTGGAGGGATACAAACAAGTATTCCTGCAGAGGGACAGGACGAAGGAGGAGAGAGCCAGGGCAGCAGAGGCAAGGAGGAAGCGCAGGGAGAGAGGAGCAAACCAGGAAATCACAGCCCCCAACACAGCAGTCCCAGAGACAAGAGGGGAACCCAAAACCAGCATCCCAGCAACACCAGAGGGGGGGGCAACACCACCAACCCCCTCTGCATAGAAACCCTTCCTTCCCTCACCCTACCTGCCCCCACCCAACCCTCCCTCCCCCCCACCCCATTCTGACCCCGACACCCCATCCCCATTCCCATCATGTCCCCCCTCCCACCTTTCCCCCCCAGTCCCCCTTCCCCCTTCATCCCATACCCTCCCTATTCCTCCTCCCCCCTCACCCCGTATCCTCCATGTCCCCCCTATCTCCTTAACCCACACCCTACCCGTTCCCCCTTCCCTTAAACCCCCACCCCCCACCCCAAAACCCTCTGCGACCCTGCAAACCACCTCACAGATCCTCTCACCCACGGAACAGCTTCCCACACCAGTAGAATACTCGCCAAGAAAGGGATATGTAAATGAACAGAAGAAAGTGAGCTTCAAGGCGATGTACACTAACATAGATGGGATTACAAATAAAACTAGTGAACTTGGAGAGTGGGCACTAGAAGAAAACCCAGACATAATAGCACTCACAGAAACAAAGCTAACGAAAATCATAACAAATGCAGTGTTTCCACAGGGCTACTATGTAGTGAGGAAAGAGAGAGAAGGGAGAGGAGGAGGTGGTGTGGCTTTGCTACTAAGAGAAGGTTGGAGTTTCGAAGAGATGGTAATTCAGAACTGTGAAGGTTTCAGGGACTACATATCAGGCACCATTGCAACTGGAGGACAGAAAATTATAATAGTAGTCATATATAACCCCCACCGAATGACAGAAGACCCAGACAGGAATATGATAGAAACAACATGGCCACCATCAATATAATAGAGAGAGCAGCTTCTGTGGCTAGCAGGAACGGATCCAGACTTCTAATCATGGGAGACTTCAACCATGGGAAGATAGATTGGGGGAACAGAGACCCACACGGAGGCCCAGACACATGGAGAGCTAAGCTGCTGGATGTGGCAACAAGAAACTTTCTAAGTCAACACGTCAAGGGACCGACAAGAATGAGAGGAGGGGATGAACCAGCCTTGCTTGATCTGATATTTACCCTAAATGAGTCGGATATAAGGGAAGTTAAGTTGGAAGCCCCCTTGGGAATGAGTGATCATAGTGTATTGAGCTTTGAGTACCTGGTTGAGCTAGGAATTATCACCCCCAAAAAAGAACTGGGAACCAAAGGGCTGGCGTACCGAAAGGGAAACTATGAGGAGATGAATAAATTCCTATGGGATATACATTGGGACACAGAACTCGGAACCAAGTCCGTACAAGACATGATGGACTATGTCACCCAAAAATGTCAGGAGGCTGTAAGCAGGTTTGTCCCAGCCCAACAGGAAAAAACAGAGAAGCAAAGGAAGAATCCGTGGTTTAATAGGGAATGTATGAAAGCAAAGGAGCTGAACAAAAGGGCATGGAGGAACTTCCGTAATAACAGAACACCAGAAAGTAGAGAGAGATACCAGAGAACCAGGAACGAGTATGTCAGTGTGAGAAGAGCAGCTGAGAAAAGGTATGAAAATGATATAGCTAATAAAGCCAAGACTGAACCAAAGCTACTACACAGTCACATCAGGAGGAAGACAACAGTGAAGGAACAGGTGATTAAACTTAGGGTGGGCGAGGACAGGTACACAGAGAATGACAAAGAGGTGTGTGAAGAACTCAACAAAAGGTTCCAGGAGGTCTTTACAATAGAACAGGGAGATATCACGGCGCTGGGAGAGGTGGCAGCAAACCAGGTGACCTTGGATAGGTTCGAAATTACAAGAGATGAGGTCAAAAAGCACCTATTGGAGCTGGATGTGAGAAAAGCTGTTGGGCCGGATGGAATCTCGCCATGGGTATTGAAAGAGTGTGCAGGAGCACTTTGCTTACCACTCTCCATAGTGTATAGTAAGTCACTGGAAACGGGGGACCTACCAGAAATATGGAAGACTGCTAATGTAGTACCAATATACAAAAAGGGTGACAGACAAGAGGCACTGAACTACAGGCCAGTGTCCTTAACTTGTATACCATGCAAAGTGATGGAGAAGATTGTGAGAAAAAACCTAGTAACACATCTGGAGAGAAGAGACTTCGTGACAACCCATCAACATGGGTTCAGGGAGGGTAAATCTTGCCTTACAGGCTTGATAGAATTCTACGATCAGGTGACAAAAATTAAGCAAGAAAGAGAAGGGTGGGCGGACTGCATTTTTTTGGACTGTCGGAAAGCCTTTGACACAGTACCCCATAAAAGGTTGATGCATAAGCTGGAGAAACAGGCAGGAGTAACAGGTAGGGCGCTCCAGTGGATAAGGGAGTACCTAAGCAATAGAAAGCAAGAGTTACAGTGAGGGGTGAGACCTCAGACTGGCGTGAAGTCACCAGTGGAGTCCCACAGGGCTCTGTACTTGGACCTATCCTGTTTCTGATATACGTAAATGATCTCCCAGAGGGTATAGACTCATTCCTCTCAATGTTTGCTGACGACGCCAAAATTATGAGAAGGATTAAGACAGAGGAGGACAGCTTGAGACTTCAAGAAGACCTGGACAAGCTGCAGGAATGGTCGAACAAATGGCTGTTAGAGTTTAACCCAAGCAAATGTAATGTAATGAAGATAGGGGTAGGAAGCAGGAGACCAGATACAAGGTATCATTTGGGAGATGAAATACTTCAAGAGTCAGAGAGAGAGAAAGACCTGGGGGTTGATATCACGCCAGACCTGTCCCCTGAAGCTCATATCAAGAGGATAACATCAGCAGCATATGCCAGGTTGGCTAACATAAGAACGGCCTTTAGAAACTTGTGTAAGGAATCTTTCAGAACATTATATACCACATATGTCAGACCAATCCTGGAGTATGCGGCTCCAGCATGGAGTCCCTATCTAGTCAAGCATAAGACTAAACTGGAAAAGGTTCAAAGGTTTGCCACCAGACTAGTACCCGAGCTGAGAGGTATGAGCTACGAGGAGCGACTGCAGGAATTAAACCTCACTTCGTTGGAAGACAGAAGAGTTAGGGGGGACATGATCACCACATTCAAGATTCTCAGGGGAATCGACAGGGGTGATAAAGACAGGCTGTTTAACACAAGGGGCACACGCCTAGGGGACACAGGTGGAAACTGAGTGCCCAAATGAGCCACAGAGATATTAGAAAGAACTTTTTTAGTGTCAGAGTGGTTGACAAATGGAATGCATTAGGAAGCGATGTGGTGGAGGCTGACTCCATACACAGTTTCAAGTGTAGATATGATAGAGCCCATTAGGCTCAGGAAACTGTACACCTGTTGATTGACGGTTGAGAGGCGGGACCAAAGAGCCAGAGCTCAACCCCCGCAAGCACAACTAGGTGAGTACAACTAGGTGAGTCACACACACACACACA
>WNGS01112074.1:0-13751 GCA_020271785.1 Procambarus virginalis | reverse complement strand
GTATATTAATACATCTTCAGGAGGAGTCACTCCTTCTGGAGATGTATTAATATACGAAAGTACTTAAGGAAATTCCTGTTTCAATTTTCCTCCGTGGTCTGACACTGTCACATTTTTAATCACGTGTTTATTTTCGTGATATACACACATATATATGTATGTTTACAGAACTTACAAATAAGTGTGCCAAACTGGCCTCGTCCTGGCCAACAGCACTGGTCTTGCAAAACGCGTCAACCAATCTAAAAAAAGGGGGAGGAAATTTGGTGTTAGTAGAAAATAACTTTACAAAAATAGCCCGAATGGCTTCCTGCTGAGTTGTCCTTTTTCTCTCTCTCTCTCTCTCTCTCTCTCTCTCTCTCTCTCTCTCTCTCTCTCTCTCTCTCTCTCTCGCTCTCTCTCTCTCATTGTATCACTGGAAAACTACTTGGTAACATTTCAGTACATGTAATAATCATTCAAATAAGAACACTCACATGAAAATCATTAACACTTTATACCTGTGTATTTTAACATTATTTTTAGTTTCACAGTTCACTAGGAACGACAGGAAAATAACACAATCTGTCACCAGCCGTATCATTGGACAGTTTCCCCTGGTGTAGTATTATTTTTTTCCCAAAAAAATATTATTCGATTCTCCGTGCCAGGTACATCACCGATGCAAAATAGGTTGTTTTCTTTCAATCTGGGGTTTGATGTGTAATATTTTTTCATGAAATAATATTTAAAATATTCAGTGGTGTAGTGTGTGTGTGTGTGTACTCACCTATTTGTTCCTGCAAGATCGATCTTTAGGTCTGGGACCCGGCCTTTATAGCCACTATATATGTGTGTGTGTGTGTATTTACTATTTGTTTCTGCAAAATCCATCTATTAGCTCTTGGACCCCGCCTTTCTAACCAATTTAGTTTTCCTCTATTTCTATTACATATATTTCGAACACACGCACACACATCCCCAGGAAGCAGCCCGTAGCAGATATCTAACTCCCAGGTACCTATGTACTGCTTGGTGTAGGAGTGGGGGCATCAGGGTGAAAGAAACTCTGCCCATTTGTTTCTGCCTCTGCCGGGAATCGAACCCGGGCCCCTTAGGACCACGACTCCAGAGCGCTGTCCACTCAGCGGCGAGGCCCCGTGTGTGTGTGTGTGTGTGTGTGTGTGTGTGTGTGTGTGTGTGTGTGTGTGTGTGTGAGTGAGTGTGAGTTTGTGTGCGGGCCCACCTACTTGTACTCACCTAGTTTAGCTTGCATCTCCAAGCATGGAAGTGCTCTTAAAATTAATATTTATTCTCTTGTGCTCTTAAGTACTCTCCTGTGCTCTTAAGCAGATGCTTAAGAGCACCTAGTCTTAAAGCACTGCCCTTCGACCATCAGATAGTTCGAGGCAGTGAATCATTTCACTCATTTCCCCCCATCACATTTACATTTAAAGCTGTGTATCGAATTGGCTTCGGCAACATCCACCTAGACAGAACAAGTTCTTTCTGACATGCCTGAGGGTCATATCTGTGTTTCCAATGATATCCACACATTCTACTGTTCTTTAATTCGAAAATTCCCCCTTTCAGTATCTTATACGTCGTTATCATGTCTTAAATTCCCTTCACTTTTTTCTCCAATGTATTAAGGTCCATTTCCGTCAATCTTTCTTCATATAGAATCTTTCTTCATAGACAACCTGCTAATTAGTTCTGTTTTGCAACTACCATGCTGAATGGAAACGTCTAACATCTCTATGACTCATTTGATTCTCAAGCTTTCATCTATACCTTTTTCTTCTGTTGGTAATCATTGCGAACATTTTCTCACTTCCTCATTCGTTTGTCTGTCATGTCTCAGGTCTCCTCTTTACTAGCGTCGTCAGGTCTAGTTCCTTTCAGTCTTTGTTGGAAGATTCTTGTTCCTGCCTCTTCCCTCGCAGGTCTGGTAGGAAACTCGTTGGAAACTTCTGAACCCTTTCGAGTATTCATCGTGTGTGTTTGTGACTCTACAATGACTCGGCGTTGAAGAACTTGATGAGTGAATCACACAGTGAAACACAGATGAGTAAATCCATCACCCACCAACACACGCATGAGTAAACTCATCACCCACCAACACAAATAAACAGACATCCAGCCTCGTTGCTTAATCCACTAGAGTAATTTACGTGTTCACAATGCGCGAAATAGACCCCCGAAATATTCGTCAAAAAAATAGTCTTTATAATTGATTCAGAGGGACGGAAGGTGGCGGGGGGGGGGTGGGGCCGGCCTGTCATTTAGTTATGAAGTTATGAATTGTTGAATGGTTAAGAGGGCAGTCTTGGCCCCCCCCCCCAGCGGGCAACCTCAACTGTGATGTCCAGCAACTGGTCAGCCTCAGAGAGAGAGAGATGTCCACCACTCACTCTTATTAGGTGTGGCGACTTACACCTCCATGTTCGTGCCTATGCTACAGACACGGAGGTCTCACAGACCACAGAGACACAGATGTCTCACAGACCACAGATATAGAGGTCTCACAGAGAGAGACAGATGTCACACACAGTCGTCACCAGCGCCTCACAGGAGCCCATCGTCACTTCCTCCAAGAACAGGTAAAGATATTGTGTTTTGACTCCGACGTATTCCTTGTTTCCGTAATCTTTCCTAATTGCAGTGAATTAGTCCCTGGCATCGCACTAATCTAATGTTGAGGTGGCAATTAAGGTTGCAATATATCCAGGTAATTACCCTGGAGGGTGAGGTAATCTTATTGACTTCAAGATTAGTCAGGAATTCTGGATTTTGTAGCTTGTGAGAAGCTTAACTTGATTCGTATTTGGTGTACGTTCCAATAACTAGCAGAACACATCCACAGGAGCCGTGATGGAGGCTCGAACCCATGCGGTGGATGCTCCCCAGGCACGAGGTCTAGTCGGCTGTGCCACAGGGTAAAAGATTTGCAACCTGGGATATAACTTTATCCTCCCCTGGGGTGGATATAGTTGTATTATATCTGACTCTAATACTAAGAGGAACTGTAGTTTGTTCGTCGATCTTTTAAACATTTGTAATATAGCTAAAGGGATTTCCACTAGTTTTATTAGTGTCGAGGATGAGTAATGAGAATTCATTAGCCATCAACATAGGTGAGTAAATTCATCACTCACCAACACAGGTAAATAAATCCATCACTCATAAATCCAAGCAAAAACCTGGCATCCATCTTTCCCCTCAGACAGAGAGACAGACAGACAGACAGACAGAGAGACGTGTCCCCACACAGCCAGAGATGTGAGAGTGTTACAGGCCGTAACACCACACCAAGGAGTTCTGGCCGTACTTACCAACTCTCAGTCTGCCTAACCCATGTTAATGAGTTTAATCTCATCGAGAGGTAGGCAGAGTTATGTGCTAATTCTTGTCCTCAGAATGCAGCCGGGACCGGTGTTCGAATCCCAGATCGAAGCAGCTTTGTCGACAAGTATATATGTATAGGTCTGACGATTATTGAAGAGTGAGACGTGGGAGTAGAGTCGAGTAGAATCGAGTAGAGTCGAGTAGAGTCGAGAGTACGCTTGGCCAGCTGCTGAAGACAGCTGACTAGGTCGGGAGAGTTGAGGGTGTGTGTAGACAACACAATCAGATTGATAATGAAGATTAAGCCACCCGAGAGGTGGCACGGGCATGAATAGCCCGTAAAACACAATCACGTTGTTGTTGTTTAAGATTCAGCTACTCGGAACTAAAAGTTGCAAGTAGCACGGGCTATGGTGAGCCCGTTTGTGGACTTACCTGGCACAGGAGCGGGGCTGTAACCTGAAAACCCAATCACCTCATCGTGTAGTTTAAATAGCTGCTCCTTCAGGAAGAGGAGGGGGGGGGGGGGGACTGGGGATAGGATTATGTAGCGGTGTGATTAAGGAGGATTAAAGGAATATTGGGGTCATTGTTGGGCAGGTGTGAGAGGTTGATGCGAGGCTGTGTAGTGTAGACAAGGGGTCAGGGTCAGGGTCACGAGGAGGGCTCTGGTTGGCTAAAGTCACGGATTAACGTGCTTTAACGAGGGGCAGAAAGTGGTAAAGTGACCTAGGGACAGGGGGGACAAGGGTGTGTGACTGCTGGCTCTAATGGAGACTTCAAGATGGTCTGTAATGGGGTTTAGACACATTTATCTTCGATTAGGAATTCTCACCAGACACCCTATTTATCACCTTAAATATTGTACGTACCCATCCGGGGAGCCGGTCGGCCGAGCGGACAGCACACTGGACTTGTGACCCTGTGCTCCTGGGTTCGATCCCAGGCGCCGGCGAGAAACAATGGGCAGAGTTTCTTTCACCCTCTGCCCTTGTTACCTAGCAGTAAAATAGGTACCTGGGTGTTAGTCAGCTGTCACGGGCTGCTTCCTGGGGGTGGAGGCCTGGTCGAGGACCGGGCCTCGGGGACACTAACAAGCCCCGAAATCATCTCAAGATAACCTCAAGATAACCCAGCTGACTTACGCTAGCCGGCTAAATTGGCCATCATGCTCATACTTCTTCTACTACTACATTAAATGTAAATGTTATACAATTACTCACCTGATACTATCTGATACAGCGCCCACACACACACACACACACACACACACACACACACACACACACACACACACACACACACACACACACACACACACACACACACACACACACACACACGCGCACACACACGCGCACACACACGCGCACACACACGCGCACACACACGCGCACACACACGCGCACACACACGCGCACACACACGCGCACACACACGCGCACACACACACACACACACACACACACACACACACACACACACACACACACACACACACATACATGTGGTGGAGGCTGACTCCATACACAGTTTCAAATGTAGATATGATAGAACCCAGTAGGCTCAGGAACCTGTACACCAGTTGATTGACAGTTGAGAGGCGGGACCAAAGAGACAAAGTTCAACCCCCGCAAGCACAATTAGATGAGTACAATTAGGTGAGTACACACACACACACACACACACACACACACACACACACACACACCACGACATCTCCAGGGCACCACAATTCACCATTCCATTGTACCCTTCGAAGTACCTTACGAAGTATCCATCAGTCCTCTCCCAATCACCAAGCCGGAGGCTGCGGCGGGATAAATCTCTCACCTAATGCCTTCCTTATACAGGCGATGAGTCACAATAACGTGGCTTAAGATATAATGACCGAACCACAACTCAGTAGATGGTGAAGCGAAGACGTTTCGGTCCGCCTTGGACCATTATTACGTCGTGTTATCGTCGAATGGTCGTTGCTTCTCCATCTTATGAGGTTGGTCATCATTTTTTTAATACATCCTGGCGCTGCTGTTCTGCTGTCAACTTCTCATCAGACAGGTGGAAAGGAGGGGTAATCCTGTTACGGGGTAACTGCGCATGTTCACAAGTGCGCATGTTCACAAGTGCGCATGTTCACAAGTGCGCATGTTCACAACACACCCACACACTGGGTGATCAGCCTCTCCTAAGGTTTCAAAACGCCAAGAAAACGGTTAATATAAATTGTCGTCTCCTAAGCTAACAGATTAAGCCAGAGGACCCAAAACAGAAAACGGGACTGTAAGTCACTTTCGCGACCCGCTTCCATTTTCTAATACGACGATTTTTGGCCTTAGTAACGCATACGTGCGAAAAACGACGTTCTTTGTAAGAGGATATGTTGGGGTGATACTGGGAGACATGTCGACTCGCTTCTTGTAGGAACGGCGTTCGAGCCCCGTTTGTCCAACAGCTTAAATTGTTTTTTTTTTCCCACCCTTAATTCCAACCTTCTAAAATGTGTTTGTTGTTATTAGCCAGGTCAAACTGCCAGTTGACGCCGGTCGGCCGAGCGGACAGCACGCTGGTCTTGTGATCCTGGGTTCGATCCCAGGCGCCGGCGAGAAACAATGGGCAAAGTTTCTTTCATCTTATGTCCCTGTTGCCTAGCAGTAAAATAGGTACCTGGGTGTTAGTCAGCTGTCACGGGCTGCTTCCTGGGGGTGGAGGCCTGGTCGAGGACCGGGCCGCGGGGACACTATAGCCCCGAAATCTTCTCAAGATAATCTCAAGATAAGACGCCCCCATAGTCAAGTTGATCCACGTTACGGCGGCGCCCCCTCTCTCTCTCTGTTTGGTTTAGTGCATTGTTTGTTTTTCTTGGCATTTCTTATTTTTGTAGACCGGAAAAACTTGAATGATAAACAATAATATAGTGCCCGCGGAAAATTGCTGAGTTGTAGCTTGAAGCTGAGCGCTCCTCCACCTCTTTGAAGCTGTTTACAAGCGGTCAAGGTTCTTGGTCTTCACCTCCCACGAAAGGTGGAAACTGTGTCCTGGTGCTTTCATCAGGTAGGGCAGGTAGGGAGCCTAGTGCTGGATACACGGCCAAGCTCTCGCTGATATTCAGACGAATCTGAATGTAAATACTGCCATCTAATGCCCCTCAAAAAACAAAAAATTCCAGATGCAAAGAACAGGTTTAAGAAAAATCTTTTAGATGAGAAATTATAGAATATAAAGAACTTTCCAGGGAGCACATCAAAGTGTAATGTCTTCAGTGTGTACTCACCTAGTTGTGTTTGCGTGTGTTGAGCTTCGGCTCTTTGGTCCTGCTTCTCAACTGTTACTCAATTGGTGTACAGATTTCTGAGCCTTCTGGGCTCTATCATATCTGCATTTGAAACTGTGTATGGAGTCAGCCTCCACCACATCACTGCCTAGTGCATCTGTTAACATTTCTGGCACTGAAAACATTCTTTCTAATGTCTCTGTGGCTCATTTGGATACTAAGTTTCTACCTGTGCCCCCTTGTTCGCGTTCCACCCGTACTGAATAGTTTGTCTATGTCTATTCCGTCAATTCAACTGAGAATTTTGTAGGTGGTTATAATGTCTACTTACTCTTGTCTTCAAGGGACGTGAGGTTTAGCTTCTGTAGATTTTCATCGTAGCTGATTCCTCTGTTCAGATCTGAAACCTATATCTATGGGCAGCACAAAACGTCCACTAGACTGTGCGACACAGTGGTTGCAAGAATCAGGTTGGGTTACCGTTACCTGTGGCAGGTGACTGCAGGTGACGGATCTCCCATTCCTGAGCACTCCAGTTGCAAACTCTGTGAGCAGGAACTACGGCACGATCTCCCACACTACATCACTGAATTCCCAGTTATTAGACCTTTCAGACCAGTTGGCATGAGGTACCTGGAGCTTTGCAATTACTTTCTTCACTCTCGTATTCTTGAAGATATCCTCACAGTGTACCCAAAATTTGCCAGTGCAGGCTACTAAACATATGGCCCTGTATGACTAACCATCCTGCGAGATGGGGACTTGTATTACCATTGCTGCCTTATTCAATCTTGTGTTGATGATATCCTCAAAATGCTTCCGGAGTCTGCCAGTGCAGACTGCTTATCACATGCCTCTGTGTGACTAACCATCCTGTGTGATGGGGATTTTTTAGCATCACCTAGTTAGCTTTTCTGACACACTGTACTCCACTTCATATTGTCTAGGGTAGCTGCACTGATGCAGATGTACCTCATGTATTAATAAAAAAAATCAGTTCGGGTACTAGTCTTGTGGCATACCTCTGAATCTTCTCTAACTTTGTCTTGAGTTTTAATGTCTGAACGTCAAGTTGGAGCTGCATACTCCAGCATTGGTCTAACGTAAGTGGTATATAAGGTTCTGAATGATTCATTACACAAGTTTCTAAAGACAGTTCTTATGTTGGCCAATCTAGCATATGCCGCTGATGATATCCTTTTGATGTGGGCCTCTGGGGACAGGTTCGGTGTGATATCAACCCTCAGATCTTTCTATCTATTTGACTAGCATTGATTCACCTCCAGGTTGGTAGCTTGTGTTCAACCTCCTGCTCCCTTCGCCTAATTTCAGTACTTTACACATTCGTGAGTTAAACTTTAGTAGCCATGTGTGTTTGTGTTTGAATGTGTATTTACTATGTGTATCTGCAGAATCGAGCTATTAGCACTCGGACGGTGTGTGTATGAGTGAGTGTTTATGAGAGAGAGAGAGAGAGAGAGAGAGAGAGAGAGAGAGAGAGAGAGACAGAGAGACAGAGACCAATCTCCAGCTTATATTTTACTTTTATCAGTAAATAAGTTAGCATAGAAGTCATATATGCCCGCAAGGGCATATATGGCATAAGGGCATCTTCCCTCCCTCCCCCTCCAATCCCCTGGAACAAAGATGCATACATAATTATAACATAGAAAAATATCTCCAATTCACGTTAGCTACTAAATGGTAATAAGACGCATTGTTGGCAAGGGAATTCCTAGGATGCCATCATATCCCCCTCTTTGTTTGGGGCGTCCATTATGTAAATTAGACGCCTGTAAATATTTACGTTGGGGGGGGAGAGCTGGACAGGAGAGCATCGCGTGGCTCTTTATTTCAAAACTCTGTAAACTGGCTGGATTATGTTTACCGCGGGCTTGTAGGTTATTGATTATAATTGTTGATGTGTGTCATTACCTGTGGAGTGCGGGGGAGGGGGGTTACGGAGAACAGGAGTAATGAATCACGTAAAATAAATATATTATGTTTGTAACTTCTTTTGAGAGAGAGGGGGAGAGAGAGAGAGAGAGAGAGAGAGAGATACAGACAGACAGAGACAGAGGTACATGACAGGAATAACAATATTAATAACTATTATAGCGTTCGCAACATGTATTTCTCTCTCTCGTTTTTACGTGTTAAAACCTGAAGTGTATTTCTCCTGTATTATCGTATACACCAGCTGTAGCCACGGTGTGTACTCACCTAGTTGTGCTTGCGGGGGGTTGAGCTTTGGCTCTTTGGTCCCGCCTCTCAACTGTCAATCAACTGGTGTACAGGTTCCTGAGCCTATTGGGCTCTATCATATCTACATTTGAAGCTGTGTATAGAGTCAGCCTCCACCACATCACTGCCTAATGCATTCCAACTGTTAACTACTCTGACACTGAAAAAGTTCTTTCTAACGTTCCTGTGGCTCATTTGGGTATTCAGTCTTCACCTGTGTCCCCTTGTTCGCGTACCACCAGTGTTAAAAAGTTTATCCTTATCTACCATGTCAATTCTTCTGAGAATTTTGTAGGTAGTGATCATGTCTCCCCGAGCTCTCCTTTCTTCCAGAGACGTGAAGTGCATTGCACGCAGGCTTTCCTCATAACTCAGGCCTCTTAGTTCTGGGACTAGCCTAGTGAAATATCTCTAAACTTTTACCAGCTCCGTCTTGTGCTTGACAAGGTACGGGCTCCATGCTGGGGCCGCATACTCCAGGATTAGTCTTACATATGTGGTATACAAGGTTGTGAAAGATTCCTTACATAGGTTCCTGAGGGCAGAGAGAGAGAGAGAAAAAGAGTGTGTGTGTGTGTGTGTTCACCTAGTTGTATTCACCTAGTTGTTGTTGCGGGGGTCGAGCTCTGTTCTTTAGGCCCGCCTCTCAACTGTTAATCAACTGTTAGTAACTAATAACTAATTCCCCCCCCCCCACCCCCCTCCCTACACACACACACCCAGGAAGCAGCTCCGTAACAGCTGTCTAACTCCCAGGTACCTATTTACTGCTAGATAACAGGGGCGTCAAGGTGAAGGAAACTTTGCCCATTTGTTTCTGCCTAATCCGGGAATCGAACCCGGGCCACAGAATTACGAGCCCTGCGCGCTGTCCGCTCAGCTACCAGACCCCCCATGGGTGTGTGTGTGTGTGTGTGTGTGTCTGGCCAGGGTGCTACCTTGTGTTACTTACATACTCGACCTGTCTCTCACAAATGTAAATTTTAAGTTTTTATTTTGCCTTGCTCACTGACCTGTTGGTGTGGCCATTGTCTGATTTACTACACTAGTGTTCCTCCTCCTCCTCCTCCTCCTCCTCCTCCTATTATCCTTTCTCCACACCCTATTCCTGTTTCTCTTCTACCTTTTCCTACTTCTCCCGTTCCTTCAAACTATTATTTGCGATTTTTTCATATATATATATATATATATATATATATATATATATATATATATATATATATATATATATATATATGTTATTAAATATGACCGAAAAAGTAAGATTAATAATTCTAACACGAATTTTCTCAATTTTCCTTATGTTTGTTTTTACTGATGACGGTAAATGAAAAATCAATTCTCCAAAATTCATTCTTTATTTCTTAGTCTGACGCGACACTTGAGCGCGTTTCGTAAAACTTATTACATTTTCAAAGACTTTAGTTACACACACACAGAACAACTATAACTGAACAGAGTTTAAACAGTTTTTTTTTTTTTTTTTTTTTTTTTTTTTTTTTTTTTTTATACCTGCATTTGGGTGAGGTGATATGCTACAATGATTTGGGGTGAGGTGAGAACAAACACAGAACACGAAACAATGGGTATAAGCTAAAGGGAAGAATAGATCTGTAACTGCAGAAGGCCTATTGGCCTTCTGCAGTTACTATTGGCCCGTATTTCTTGATGTTTCTATATTGGAGCGGAGTCTTGAAGTGGGTAGAATATAGTTGTGCGTTAATTGGCTGTTGATTGCTGGTGTTGACTTCTTGATGTGTAGTGCCTCGCAGATGTCAAGCCGCCTGTTGTCGCTGTATCTATCAATGATTTCTGTGTTGTTTGTTAAGATTTCTCTGGTGATGGTTTGGTTGTGGGAAGAGATTATATGTTCCTTCAAGGAACATATAATCTCTTCCCATATTTAATAACATATGTCTACAGGAAAGACTGCTACCAAAATATACTAATATATATATATATATATATATATATATATATATATATTATATATATATATATATATATATGTCGTACCTAATAGCCAGAACGCACTTCTCAGCCTACTATGCAAGGCTCGATTTGCCTAATAAGCCAAGTTTTCATGAATTAATATATTTTCTCAAATTTTTTTCTTATGAAATGATAAAGCTACCCATTTCATTATGTATGAGGTCAATTTTTTTTATTGGAGTTAAAATTAACGTAGTTATATGACCGAACCTAACCAACCCTACCTAACCTAACCTATCTTTATAGGTTAGGTTAGGTTAGGTAGCCGAAAAAGTTAGGTTAGGTTAGGTTAGGTAGGTTAGGTAGTCGAAAAACAATTAATTCATGAAAACTTGGCTTATTAGGCAAATCGGGCCTTGCATAGTAGGCTGAGAAGTGCGTTCTGGCTACTAGGTACGACATATATATATATATATATATATATATATATATATATATATATATATATATATATATATATAAATTACGGTTTAGTTTTATACCATTAAATTTTGAGTTTTACTCTAACTTGCTGATCTGTGCGTCAAGGAATATATTCCCTATTTTATTCCTCACTATTTTACCCAGTATGGGAGACTATTGTAGTTAAAAAACAAATGCTCACGTATGTCATGAATTCATTCGCTCATGGTAACATGCTTTTGTAATTTAAAACAAAAATGTGTGTGAATTTGTTTTATAGGGATCAAATGTTTATATTCCTTCCCCTGGGAAATGATAATGCAATATTGAAAATGATTGGTAGGTGAGGTTGAGCGTTCTTTGAGGGGGGGGGGGGAGGCAAGAGCTGTCAGGCCCCGTGCAATGTTAGGGGAGGAGATCTTGCAAGTTGCAAAGAGAGATGATGATGATAGTGATGATTTTGTGTAGTGTTGGAGGAGACATTTGTGATGAGTTGTGGAGGAGACTTTTAGTAGTAGTATATAAGGGTACAGAGTATGTGTGTATATATGATAACGTGACATTGTATATGCATCAGCAGGTGTTATCTTGAGATGATTTCGGGGCTTAGCGGCCCCGCGGCCCGGTCCTCGACCTGGTCTCCTTTTTCTTACACCCCCCATCTTCCAGGAAGCAGCCCGTAGTAGCTGTCTAACTCCCAGGTACCTATTTACTGCTAGGTGAACAGGAGCGTCAGGGTAAAAGAAACAATTTGCCCATTTGTCTCCGCCTCCACCAGGGATCGAACTCGGAACCTCTGTACTACGAATCCGAAGCGCTGTCCACTCAGCTGTCAGGTGTGGAGAAAGAAGCAAACATGCAACCATATAAACTCTAACAGGGTGGTAGTGGGTGTGTGTGTGTGGATATACACCAAGTACATATCTAGAGATATACATACACAGGTATACATAGAAATATAGCTAAGTACGTGTTTAAGCTGTCAAAACACACACACATAGATAAGACGACAGGCAATTGCCCTAAATACTCAAGCAGGCTGACAGATGCAATATAGGCCTTATAGGAAAATAATTGACATATGCATATACAGACAGACGGAGTATACATGGCGGAAAATAATAAACATCATAGAGGAAAGAATACGAAAGAGTTAAAAAGAGAAATATTGCAAGAAAAGCTCCAACGAAGCAAAATAAGGAGTTGCTTGGCTTCGTTGTTGGTGTTCTGAAGTGTTTACAAGCGAGGCAGGATTGGCTGCGAATATATATGCGTTTGGGCTCTGATTTACAGTTTCTTGAAGACATGGGAACGGGGAATGCCGGACTTAAGAGAGAGTGAAAGAGAGAGTGAGTGAGTTCGGTCCTAACTCTGCACCACCCTTCTGGATGGCTTTCATTCTTAAATTACTTCTTTAAAATAAGGTAATGCTGAAAAGATTTTCTTCCGAGATTTTGGTTATCTGTAAACGGAATTCTCGGGAGCACTAAAATAGTTTTTGAATTCTCATATTTCACGTTATTAATAACACACCATATTAACATAACCAAATGTAATGAAACCAAACCTAACCAAATCTTAATCTAACACTGTAGACCAGAATAGATGAAAGTACTAATTACGTAGTCATTCTCAACTCACTCCCTTGAGCATCCTATCCTCCCTAAGAACAGGTTGAAACATGCGTGATATCACGCTATCCGACCATGATTATAATATGATTATAACGTGATTATAATAAGATTATAACTTACCATGATTAGCTAAGTACATAATGTGATTATAACTTAGTATTAGGATTGATTTAGATGAGCTGATGTAGGAGCTGACTCCTACTACTTGCAATGTCTTAAGCATCACCCAAAACCAGTTAGAAAATAAATTTGAGAGAAAATGGGGAGTGGGGGGGGTAAGACGGAATGAATATTTGTAGGGCACGACAGTAGTCAACAGTAGGGGGAGAGCAACAGAGAACAACAGTAGGATTACAGTCTACTGTTGTTATTAACAACAGTATAGGCACAGTAAACTGAAGAGTGAAGAACAGTAGGGACTGTGTACTGTTGAGAAAACAGTAGAGAGAACAGTGAGGGGCCAGGAGCTGTGGCGGCAGCTGTGTAGTGTCCGGTGTCCGGTGGAAGGCAGCTGTGGAGTGTCCGGTGTCCGGTGGAAGGCAGCTGTGGAGTGCCCGGTGTCCGGTGGAAGGCAGCTGTGGAGTGTCCGGTGTCCGGTGGAAGGCAGCTGTGGAGTGTCCGGTGTCCGGTGGAAGGCAGCTGTGGAGTGTCCGGTGTCCGGTGGAAGGCAGCTGTGGAGTGTCCGGTGTCCGGTGGAAGGCAGCTGGGGAGTGTCCGGTGTCCGGTGGAAGGCAGCTGTGTAGTGTCCGGTGTCCGGTGGAAGGCAGCTGTGGAGTGTCCGGTGTCCCACTCGCCAAGAGAAGAGGTCGAATAACCGGCCATCAATCCGGATTGAAATTAAAAGAATGCGAGAAATAAGCCACATCAGTGCAATGAGA
>WNGS01112071.1:0-12419 GCA_020271785.1 Procambarus virginalis | reverse complement strand
TGTGACGGTAACGAGTTGGAAATGGTGGTCGGCAGTCTTCCAACTAGCAGGTGTCAGTGCTGGGCCACATATATAATAAAAAAGAAAAAAAAAAAAAAAAAAGAATGACTGCGTGATTGGTAATCTGTGGTAAGGTTGGAAATGACGAAGACAATAATAAAAAATGGATTTTAATAACAATAAAAAACACAAATTGAAACAAATGCAAAATCTTGGCTTAATGGTAAAAATGTCAAGTAAAAATATAATAAACATGATAAATAGATTACGTTAATGGGGAGGAGAATTGACATACAAAAGTAAATAAAATATGAATGCTGGAATATATGCACTAACTATAAACTCTATTTGACCACAAGGTGAGTCACTTAGGAGTTCATAGCTTGCGAGCACACAATATTCTGGCTGGCAGAAACGCAAGGGACTCCAACAATAACTGGCGAGGTCTTGTGATTGGCGAGGAGCCGGAGTGGAGTGTTGGTTGGCGGCCAATGAGGAAGCTGGATGGCCGCAGTCGCTAGTTAGGCAGTTGAAGGGTTCGGCGCGTCGACCAGGTGCTGGAGTGGGGGGAAGGAGGGAGTTGCTGGTACGTGTGGCTATCTTATATACGTTTAGCCACTACAAAACGTATCTTGTATATTGATGAGGACAGGAGTGATTCGCAGAAATAGCAGGCTAAATCTCTGATAAGAGATTATCGTCACAACTCTCCCCCGAAGCCTGCCGTTTCGGGTGAATCACGTCCACTGGAGGTAGAGTGGGAGGTGGAGCTGCCTCTACCTCATGCACTCTGGAGAGGGCATCAGCGATGATGTTATCAGGCCCCTTGATGTAGCAGATCTTTAAGTTGAAGCCTTGAAGATATAAAGCCCATCGCAGCAGACGTTGGTTATTAAATTGGGCTTGATGTAAAAATCTCAGAGGGTTGTGGTCCGAATAGATGGTAGTGGACCTAGCACCGTGCAGATATGGTGCAAAGTGTTGTAAGCTCAGGACGATGGACAGGAGTTCCTTCTCTATAGTACTGTAGTTCTTCTGATGAGGCTTCAACTTGCAACTGTAGTAGCTGACAGGTAGAACCTCCTCGCCTCGCTGCTGCATTAAGACACTTCCGATGCCGGTACCACTGGCGTCGACATGGAGGATGAAAGGCTTCTTGATATCTGGTGAGGCGAGAATGGGATTAGAACAGAGGAGGAATTTGAGTTGTTCGAATGCAACGGTTTGCTCTCTGGTCCAATTATACCGTTGCTTGGGACTGGTTAAGGTGATTAATGGGGTTGCAACAGTGCTAAAATTCTTCACAAACCTACGGTAATAGGAAGCAAGACCAAGGAAGCGCAGGAGCTGCTTCCTGGTAGTAGGCTGTGGATACTGTTGGATTGCTTGAATGTGAATGTTTAACGGAGCCAGGTGCCACTCCCTATAACATGACCCAGGTACCGCACTTTACCTTTCGCGAAGGTGGACTTGCCCAAATTGATGGTGAGGCCGGCTTTCAGGAGCTTGTAGAACAATCGTTGTAGCTGGAGCAGGTGTTCGCTCCAGGTGTTGGATGCTACTCACAATGTCGTCCAAATAGGCATAGGTGTTTTCCAAGCCCTGGATGACGCGGTTGACAGCTCTCTGAAAGGTGGCTGGGGCATTGCAGAGTCCAAAGGGAAGGCGATTGTACCTGTAGAGACCAAACGGGTTATAAAGGCGGACAGTACCTTAGCTCGCTCCGTTAAACTCACCTGGTAGTAGCCCTTTAGTAGGTCTACCTGAGACAGGTAGCGGGCATTACCAATGGCATCCAGAATGTCGTCTACCCTGGGTATTGGGTAGGCGTCCTTCACTGTGACCTGGTTCAACTTCCTATAATCCGTACACAGACGGATTTTGCCGTGAGGTTTGGGTACCAGGATGCATGGTGAGGCCCAGGGGGACTCACAGGGGTAGCCAGTCCATGGTCCAAGAGATACTGTACCTCAGCCCGCATGACTTCCGTTTTGCTCGGGCTGATTCGGTAGAATGGTTGGCGAATCGGCTGGGTGTCAGGTAGCAGTTGGATGTCGTGCCGAGTTACAGTACACTCTTGGGGTCATCTCGAAACAACTCTTGATATTCTCTGACGAGTTTGATTAGTGGAGCACTATTATCGTCCTGAAAATGATGTTGAAGGTTAGTAAGGATTTCCGAGTTAGAGAGCGCTGTCTCAGTGTCAGTGCTCTCGGAAGGAGAAGCAGGGAAGGTCTCACTGTGGCTGTATGGACCTGTAAATGAGGTGAAATTGGTTAACACAGTGGGAGGAACCCCATGGTAGGGCTTGAGTAAATTAATGTGGCACAGCTGGGTCTTCCGCCGCCTATCGGGGTCTCGAGAACGTAGTTGAAGTTGTTCCGGCACTCCTTAACACGGTAGGGTCCTGAGAACCTGTTCTGTAAAGGAGAACCTGGGATAGGGAAATAGGCAAGCACTAAGTCTCCTGGTGTAAACTTCCTTACTTTACAGTGCCGGTCGTAACGAGTCTTCATCCTCTCCTGGGCTTTCTGTAGGTTGTTGCTGGCAAAGGAATGGACCCTCTCTAGAATGTGTCGGAGATTTTGAAGATACTGGGCACACTCTGATGCTCACTGAAGGTGTCATCACGTAGAGAATCCTTGAAAGCCTTGAGAGGTGTACGGCACTTACGTCCGTAGAGCATCTCATAAGGAGATACTCCTAGTGACTCGTTGGGAAGACTTCTGAAAATACACATGATGAGATCAATTTGCCTATCCCAATCCTTTGAGGTCTCATTACAGAACTTTTTTAAGAGTGCCTTGATGGTTTGATGACTACGCTCGAGAGAACCCTGTGAAGCAGGATGATAGGGGCTGGACAGTACCTGTTTGATGTTGAACTCCTCCAGAGTCCGTTTGAAGAGATCACTGGTGAAGTTGGTACCACAGTCGCTCTGAATCTCCCTCGGAAATCCATACTGGGTGAAGATTTTCAGTAGATTCTTCACCACTGTAGCAGCTGTAATATTTTTTACTGGAACTGCTATCGGAAATCTGGTGGTAGGACACAGGATGGTTAAGATATATGCGTTGCCTGCACTGGTCCGAGGCAAAGGACCAACGCAGTCGATAATGAGCTTGTGGAACGGTTCCTCAGGCACCTGGATGGGTATCAGTGGTGCTCTGGGAATGGAAACGTTCGGTTTCCCGGCTAACTGACACACGTGGCATAATTTGACATAAGTTTTGATGTCGTTTACCATACCTGGCCAGTAGTAGTCTTGTCGAATTCCATGGTAAGTCTTGTTGAACCCATAGTGTGACAAAGCGCCGTGGGCCAGGTGTAGAATCGTGGGCCGCAGGCTGGTGGGAATCACTAGTTGTTCAACGTTTGCCCAATCGTCCTCGTCCTTCAGTTTACTGGGTCTATACCTGCGATAGAGTATTTCGTTCTCCATAAAGAACCCAGGAACACTGTCGGATTGGGTTTCAGCCTGAAAGAATAATGGTGTCAATGTAAGATCATCTCTCTGTAACTTACGGAACTCCACCGCGGTCAGGTTAGGGGTAGTTTCGAAGGGTCCTGAGGGACAGCGGTAGCAGTAGAGTCGGCTGGCTGTGGACGTGCAGCTTGAGCACGGGTGGTCACCATAACAGGAGGAGAACCTTCATCACTCTCTTGAACCTTTACTGGGAAATGTTCAAAAATCGGGTTATCCACCACAGAGTTGCTTACCTTGGATATGTCCTTGATGATCAGGTTGTTTGGTTGTTGGTCTTCTGCCAAGTCGTTGCCCAGGAGAAGTTGCACTCCAGGCATGGGAAAAGGCTTTTCCCTGACGGCGACTTGGACTTCACCGGTCACGAAGGGACAATCCAGGTAAACTCGGGCAAGTGGATAAGGAGTTGTAGCAGTAAGGTCAGTGATGAACACAGTCTCTCCTGTGTAGGCGACGTTGGGCACAGCCGATTTCAAAACGATCGATTGTAGAGCCGCTGTGTCCCTTAGGATCTTAAGTCCGAAACGTCCCTCTGAATCTGAACCGTGGGTAGAGATAGTTCCTGGATATAGATGCTTGGTAAAGAGAGAGAGATCATTAGCATGAACACCAACATTCATTACAGGCTTACCGGACTTAGGGTGAGTAGTTTTAGACTTAGGGGGTTCGACGTTACCTTTAGATTGGGACTTACCACATTTGTCAATGGTGTGTCCATATAATCGACAATACCTGCAGTACAGTTGAGAGGTACCTTGATCTGGGCTCGCTTTCTCGTAACTGTACCAAGACTTCTTGCTGGTAGGATCTGGAGTCAGCCGGTGGATGAGGCTGTAAGTGTCAGCTGACTTCGCACACTTCACTAATCCGTCTCTTCCTTGTCTGCTAAGTATAGGCGGACAGGAGGAGGTACACGTCTCAAAAATTCTTCAACCAGTATGAGGTTGACAAGTTCTGAAAAAGTAGAGACATGTGCTGCCTCCAGCCTTTCATGAAATATCTTTGTTTGGTGTTAGCAAATTCTAAGAAGGTGGTGGTACTTGCCTTGACGTAGTCACGAAACTTTCGTCGATAGCTTTCGGTGGAGAGAAGGTAGGCGTCAACACAGCTTGTTTCAGGGTGGTGTAGTCGTTTTCCGAAGCCAAAGTGCTGAGTGTGACTGCTGCTCTACCTGTTAAATGTACTCTGAGAAGGGTAGCCCATTGGTCGTCAGGCCAATTAAGTTGAACAGCAAGGGTCTCAAAAGTGGTAAAGAACACATCAACTCTCCGTTTCGAGGAACGGGGGCATTAACTTACTTGCATGGGAGATATTGAAACTGGGAGGAAGACTAGCTGCCGCTTGTTGGAGTTGAGCTTGGTGTGCAGCGTCCCTCGTGAGTTCTCGGTCACGACATTTAGAGCTTCTTCTGCTGTCGTTGGTCGTGTTCCGTTGTATCTCTAGTCGCTGTTTGTATAAGGCCAACTCACGTTCTTGCTGTCCTTTGGAGGGCCTCCCTTCACTTTCTTCCTTTCGGATGGCAGCTTCTCCTTTCTGAGGCAGCTTCGCTTTGTTCTTCCTTTCTGATGGCAGCTTCACGCTCTTCTTCTCTTCTTGTTCTGCTTGAGCTTCACGCTCTCTGCTTGCAGCTGCTTCTTGTTGTTGCTGTAGCTCGATCTTGGCAAGTTCCAATTTGAGCTTTATCGCTCTCAAGTCATCTTTATCTGAAATAATGTACTGTTCATGAGTAGAAGAATCTATAATACCTTCATCAGCAAGGTGATCCAGTATCATATTATTAATGGCAAATTTGTTGGCTCCATCAGGAACTTCTAAGTGATACTCATGTGCAAGAGTTAACAAATCGACCCTCTTAGCGTGACGTAAGGTCCCTATTTCACTTTCTGGATCTGCTTTGAAAACTTGTAAGCGGAACATGGTGAAAATATAGCAAAACAAAGGAGACGAATATAGTGAGAATATGGCGAGTGTCAGAAACAGGAAACGTGGCAACTGATACCTATCCTGTGGGGAATTATTAATAATTAAAGTAAATTCAAGATGGTAAATGAATAAGGTCGCAGGAAATCTTGTACCTGTACTCACTATGGGAGGATAAAGGCAAGAAAATCCTACTAATTAGTGAAAACTAATTTTAAAATACAAGTGAAACACTAAATGGCTTCAAAATAAATGAGGTAGTCCAAAAAATGTAGTCATACCTTGCCAAGTCACTATAGAACATAAGCAATGGTACCCACTGAAATTGAATATGGTATTTACAGAATTAGCGAACTTTGTGCTCAAAAGAAAGAACGCCAATTCCCTACCTTGGTAAATACCATCAGTCTGACCGACGAGTAGGGGTGCGAGTGTCAACTGGTGACGAGAACTATCGGCGAGGTCCCAATTCGCCAATAATAGTTCGTGCTAGAGGATCTAAAGCCCTCTTTTTCCTCCTAGAGTCGGATTGCAGGACTTGGGTGCTATTGACCCGGAGACAGACCACAGTACCAGGGTACCTATGTGATAATCTGTCAAAAAGTGAGAAATATTGGGGACAAAGATGTTAAACACGGAGGATAACACGGAAGGGGAGACGACCAATTAAGAGTATGACTGCGGCCTACAGTCACCACGTAATCCAAAGTTGTCTCACTCTCACCATATGCTATTCCCGTAATGTACAATATACACAGCACCATATAAAATAAAGAATGATTAATGTGAATAATGGAAGCAAGGGAAATAAGAGCCAAGTGTGCTTACCACAATTACCAATACCTGAGTGAAGCTCCGTGGACAGATCTCCATTTAATATGGCTCCGTGGACAGGCCCCCATTTAATATGTGACGGTACGGTACGAGTTGGAAATGGTGGTCGGCAGTCTTCCAACTAGCAGGTGTCAGTGCTGGGCCACATATTAATAAAAAAAGAAAAAAAAAGAAAAAAAAAAGAATGACTGCGTGATTGGTAATCTGTGGTAAGGTGGAAAGACTAAAGACAAATAAAAAATGGATTTTAATAACAATAAAAAACAACAACAAATTGAAACAATGCAAAATCTTGGCTTATGGTAAAAATGTCAATAAAAAATATAATAAACATAAAATAGATTACGTTAATGGGGAGGAGAATTGACATACAAAAGTAATAAAATATGAATGCTGGAATATATGCACTAACTATAAACCTCTATTTGACCACACAAGGTGAGTCACTTAGGAGTTCACAGCTTGCGAGCACACAATATTCTGGCTGGCAGAACGCAAGGGACTCCAACAATAACTGGTGAGGTCTTGTGATTGGCGAGGAGCCGGAGTGGAGTGTTGGTTGGCGGCCAATGAGGAAGCTGGATGGCCGCAGTCGCTAGTTAGGCAGTTGAAGGGTTCGGCGCGTCGACCAGGTGCTGGAGTGGGGGGAAGGAGGGAGTTGCTGGTACGTGTGGCTAGCTTATAATACGTTTAGCCACTACAAACGTATCTTATTTTGAGGACAGGAGTGATTCGCAGAAATAGCAGGCTAAATCTCTGATAAGAGATTATCGTCACAATATTATATAATATATAATATATCTAATCCTATATATATATATATGTAAGCATATTATATATATATATATATTCATATATATATAATACTATATCATATTATTACATATATATATATATTACATAATAATATAATATATATTATATATATATATATATAATATATTATATTATATATATATATATTATATATATATATATATATTATATATATATATATATATTATATATATATATATATATATAATATATATTAGACTACATTAACATAATATATATATATATTATATATTATGTTAATGTAGTATACGTGGATTTTGCTAAAACCTTTGATAAGGTACTACATGAAATACTTCCAAAAAATTGCAGGCACATGGAACAAATGGGTGGGTGGGTGTCCCACCCATAAAGTGAGTGTCATAGGGGCCCCAGCACACTGGTTTGCTAAAGGGCCCTTAATGCTGTTGAGACCTTATGGGCCCTTGGACCCATTATGTTAAGACATAGTGCTGTTTTGGGCCACACACTTTTTGCATATTTCTGATCTTGGTACATACTTTGGTCGAGAGACTTCCCTAACACACCTTTGCTACACTCATCCCATCCATACCATTCGCCTTGCTCTTACCTTCCTCTAAGAATTTGCTCTACATCGCCTCTCTTTTGCCTTAATGCTCGTGCCTCCCTTGCTCCCTTACGGGCTCACCATAGCCAGTACTACTTGGAGCTTTTTGTTTTGAGTAGCTGAATCTAAAACAACAACAATCTTGCTCCCATCTCAATCAATTTTATAATGGTCCAGGATGGACCGAAACATGGTCATCTCCTCATTTTCTGGTGTGTGGTTTATTCTTCATAAGAATAAAGGTAACTTCATAAGGCTGCTTATGGGCCTATACGAGGCAGATTCTATTTATAACCACCCAATCCCACTCGTATACATTTCCAACCCATGCTTGAAACAATTCAGGGACCCCACCTCCGCCACGTTACGCGGTATTCATGTCTTCAGCCACGTTATTGTAACTCTGCATCTAATAATTACCTAGGTGTTATTACACAATGAGAGCTACACTCATGGTGTCCCGTCTTCCCAGCACTCTTTGTCATATAACGCTTTGAAATTACAGGTCTTGACAGTTTTAGCCTCCACCACTTTCTCCCCTAACATGTTCCAACCGTCTTCCACCTCTTATTTGCCAAAGTGAATTTTCTTATATTTCTTCAGCAGCTTTGTTTAGTTGGTTTCAGTAAATGACCTCTTGTTCTTGAAGTTCTAGGTCTCAGGAATTCGTCCCTATCAATTTTATCGGTTCCAGATACTATTTTTACGTAATGATCATATTGCCTCTTTTTATTCCATCATCTAGTTTTGGCATATATAATGCCTCTAACTTCTCGTAGCTCTTGATCTTCAGTTCTGGGAACAACTTAGTGGCATGTCTTTGTATCATTTCAAGTTTGTACATGTACTTCTTAAGATATGGGCACCATACAACTGCTGCATACTCTAGCTTTGGTTTAATAAAATCATGAACAATTTATTTAGTATTTATCCATGAATGTATTTAAAAGCAATTCTAAAGTTCAAAAGTGTAGCACAACCTCCTGGCACAATGAGCTTTATGTGGTCCTCACGTGACAGTTTTCTATCTAGAACCACCCATACATGTCTTTCTTTATCAGAATTCTTTATAGAATTTTCACATAATTTATTGGTTGCATGGGGTTTATGTTCTCCTATTCCACATTCCATAACATGGCATTTATTCACATTAAATTCCATTAGCCAAGTGGTGCTCCATATGCTTATTTTGTCTTCCCTATTATCTAACCATCATCATCAAACATGTTCATATAATTATGTATTCTATCTGTTAGATAGTTTATCTAGACAATGAACATTATCGGTGCCAGAACTAAACCCTGTGGTACTCCACTCGTGACATTTCTCCAGTCCGATACATTGCCTCTGATTACTGCCCTCATTTTTCTATCAGTTTGAATTTTTTTAATCCATGTTAGAAGCTTACCTGTCACCCCTCCAATATGTTCCAGTTTCCAGAATAAACTCTTATGTGGAATTCTGTTGAATGCCTCTTTTAGGTCCAGATAGATGCAGTCAACCAGTCATCTCTGAAAGTCATCTTTTTCCTGTAAAATTTCTGCTGCTCGATCATAGTAACTGATTAAATTTGTTACACAGGATCTTCCATTTTGAAAACCATGTTGACTGTCTGATATTATAAAGTTTTTCTCCTGGTGTTCTACCAGTTTAGTTTTACTTGTTTTTTCCAATATTTTTACTGTTTCACTTGGCCAACTGCTTTGTTCTTACTTAGCTCCTTGAGCAATTTTTTAACTGTGTACGTACATGCAGTGTTTTTATAAATCTTTATTTTTTCCAGCACGCACAAGGAAGCTTGATGCAGATAAACTTACATTAGGATCAGTAGGAGCTAGCCATAATGCCCTGGAAAAAAATCATGACGAGCTACAAGTGCAGCAGGTGCAAGAAGAGCAACAAGTAAAAAAAAATCCGCAGGTGCAACAAGTGCTTCCATTAGCAATCATTCAGAAGCAGCAAAAACTACATGCAGTAAAATGTGAACCACAGGGAACTAAAGAAAAACAATCAAGTAACAACGGAATGGGAATTTTAAAATACCTGAGGAAACAGGTAAAAAATGACAAATAGAAATGATTCCTTAAACATTATTTGGTAGTTTATAGGTATTTTACTTATAATACTTTATATTATGTCTACAGTTTATAATTTAGTTCACAGTTAATTGTAAACTTCCTTATCTTACATGAAGGATTTTTACTGTTTTTCATTTTTAAAAACTTATTAGTATCATTTATAGTTTAGTGTCAATTCACTTATAATACAATATATTGAATAATTTACTAAATTAGTTTAACTATAATAAATATAAATAAACATTTTTACCCCAGGATGAGTTTCAGTCACCCTACCCAATGTTTCATTATTACTAATCTTGTGAGAGGTAGCTTATTGTGCAGCCCATACTCATTCTGTGAGTGTTAGTTTATTGTGCACCCCATAGTCATCATGTCACCCAAGCCTGCTGCAGCTGCACCTGAAGGGTGGTGTAGGGAACCATTAGTGTACTATTATGATCTGAGAGAGAGAATGCTCTGTAGACAGAGCATCAATATGGCTTAAGGCATTGAGCTTTGCCTCAAGATGAAGCTTGGGCTGATCTCTGATTTGATTCTTGGGAGTCTTCATTTATGTGCACCCCATACTAAACCACTTTGTAGTAATTTATTGTGCAACCCATACTCATCCTGTTACCAGTAGTTTGTGCAACCCATACTTATCCTGTGATCCCTATCCCTCTACTTCAAGTCCCTCAAGGGGCGCACGAATTCAGTTTGGCATACCGCATCCTGTCTTCCCATCCCTAGCTACTGACCCATCACAATATACATCCTGCCTTCCCATCCCTAGCTACTGACCCATCACAATATACATGTAGAGTGTTTTCTGTAGGCAATTTTCTAATTATACAATCATATGTTGCCCTCAGCTCTCCTATTTCATACATACTTTTTTTCTTTTGCAAGGGAGTAATTACTACATCTACATTACAATCCTCCCATGGTGGTGTGAATTTTCTCTTGGGCACAGCAATACACTCTGTAATAACATCGTACTTAATAACATTAGAACATGAGGTACTCATATATGCTCTTTTCTTCATCATACATTGTTCATTACTTCCTACCTTTTGAACCGAGAGGATTAATTCATTAGCTCCCCCACCTCTCATTAATCTAATGGCAGAGGCTACATTTATCTCTGCAATTCTATCCCCAATACTCTGCAGATTCAACTCCATCTTCATTTTCTCAATCATAGCATTTCTTGGGCATCCTAAGATAATTCTCATGGCTTCATTTTGTACCTTCTCCAACTTCCCCATCCTACCTTTACCAAAACAAGAAATAACAGGTGCAGCATAATCAATAAGGGATCTTACAATACTCAAGTATATCATTCGTAGCACAGGGACTCCCATTCCTTTTCCACAGCATGCCAAGGCCTTCAGAGGTTGTAATTAGTTCACCAATCCCATATGGTGACACAGGTTTCCGAAATTATCCACCACTAGTTTGTAAAGTCACTGGTTTGCCTTGTAAAGCAAACTAGTGGCTTTACAAGATTGTAAACACATCATGTTATGTACTTTCATAAACCCAATGTAACTTCTTGAATATATATAAAAATAAATAAATGAATAGTTTCTGGTGTAATCCATACTCATCCTATGTGTGGTAGTTCATGTGTACTCCATATTCATCGTAATGCGTAATAGGGCTTTAGGCATTGTATGTACTAGCTCTATCTATAAATCCATCAACTTTGTATCTTACCTTGTATGTATGTACCTTATCTAAATAAAAATTTATATATTTATTTATTTATATTATTATAAAGACTAAAGTCGGCAAAGTTACCCGTGAACGCGCAAAATCAGTAAAATGTATATACTCGTTTCAGGTTTATCACCTTATTTCTCATGCTACATCGTTCGTTTTGGTATCATTGTGTTCGGAATAGAATTCTCTATAGGGGTAAATGCATATAAGGTCTAAAAGCCCGGAGTGAGTCCCACGTTCTTTATTTTGGTATCAAATTGTTCGCAATGAAAAGGCGCGTATTTTAAAACTAGTCCCATAATAATAAAACAATAAATAGAATTTTAACAAATATTTTAACTTTTGGACACTTTTTGACGCTCATCACCACAAAATTATTTATATCTTTCCAGTATCCTGACATCAATTTCTAATAGCTGCTAATAAGACCAGTCTCGACCCACTGGACTTAGGTCATTCATGAAGAACAGTGAACTACAGTACCATCTATCAGAGGATATTCAAAATGTTCTTGATATCATTCAAATAGTCAATACGAGAGCAGAATACATAAGTGATGTCAGAGAAATCATATTGACTGACTGAGCCAATGTTTTGGATACTTCGCTAAGATTTCGGGCAGCACATCATTATGAATGAAGTACTTACACATTTCTTGGAACTATATTGATGGTGTTATCTCTAAATGGGGGATATTTGGCAAACTGGGGATATTTGGCTAAAATTTCTGGTAGCAGATCATTTTGAATGAAATATTTACACATCGCTGGAACATTGGTTATAGTCTCTATATAGAGACTATAACTAGAGACTAGAGACTATATATAGTCTCTATTATAGTCTCTTAGCCCTCTCCTCTCCCCTCTCTCCCTCTCGCCCTCTCCCCTCTCTCATCTCCTCGTCCTCCCCCTCTCTCTCTCCCTCTCTCTCTTGCTGTCAGAGAAATTTCTTGCCCTCCCTCCCTCCCTCTTTTTTCGCCCTCCCTCTCTCTCTC
>WNGS01112070.1:0-10811 GCA_020271785.1 Procambarus virginalis | reverse complement strand
ACGAACGGAACCGCGCGCCCTGGTACGACCCCGCCGGGAAGGAACCCCCCAGTTCCCCGGAGAACCAACAACTCAGACATAGGGCGGCAAGAGGAAGAAGCCGCCTGAATATAACGATTTACCGCAGAAGCCTCAAAAGCAGAGGACAAAAGGGAGAAGACAACCTAAGAACCAGGGCCCAAGCGGATTCCAAGGAGGAAGCAAGGACGCCTGACAACACGCGAAGCGCGCAGCGAAAAACGCAGCAACGCCTCCCGCAGGATAGGCGCAAAAAGCTTCAACATGGCAGACGACGCCCAAGCAGCGGAGACCAAGGCGTCAGACCCTGGAACGGCCCCAAGCGCCTCAACATCCTCTGCAAGCCAATCCGAAGATAGCTCCAGGAGGGAAAAAAACGCAGGACCGAAGCCAAAAAGCCACGAGCGCGCAAATCCTTCGCCACAAGAGCAGCCGACATGGAAGGAACCTGCACATGGAGCTGCACCGCACCAACATCCCGCAGAAGGGCAAGAGCGAAAAGACACTCACTAAGGTGCTCAAAATCGCACCCCAGGTAAACCTGGACCACCGTCAACGCCTCACGCCACTCAAACGTGCGGGTTCGACAGAATGAGTCCCAAGCAGGGGCAGTCTGCAAGCCAGGACGACCCCGGAACCTCATAACGAACCCAGTAAGGACACGAAAATCCAAACCTAAAGGAAGACGGATCCATTATGGAGGCGTACTCCGGGTCACGCAGGAGGGAAGCCGCCAAGGCCGACCGCACCTCAGACGGAGAGATGCGGGAAGCCGAAAACCTCCGGAAAGACGGAACCGAAGAACCCACAGGGACACGGAACCGAACCCGGGGAGGAGCAGAACCCAAGTCCAATTCGTACACAGAGGGGGGAAAGGAAAACCCCACTCCTTGCAACAGTAAGCCCCGCTCAGAAGGATGGAAAATCCAGGCGGGGTCCAATGGAGCCCAAGGCCCCCAAGTCAGCTCCTCCCCAACCCCAGGAGCCTCTACACCAGGCCCCAGGGGCCGAGTCGTCCTCCAAAGCCCCGGCCTCACAAGAAAAAGCCGGGGCAGCCGAAAGCTCCGGAAGAGAAGGGGCCCACTGGTCAGACCCCGGAGCAGCGCCAGGAGGAACAGACTCGAATGCCTCCGTAGCCCCCCCGGACGGGGCAACCCCCGAAACTGCCCGAGTCTCGGAAACCTCTAAACCCCACCCCGACCCCGAATCCCTCAGACGCTTGAGGCCGGAAGTAGGGGGGGAGGGGCAGAATGAACCACCAAAGGGGAAGAACAAGAGGGTGCGGGCGGAACCAAGGCCGAAGCGACCAACACCCCCAAGTCCAGGTCCCTATACACAAAGCGGGGCAGCTGCGGGGCGTCCGGGGAAGCAAGAGTCCGCTCGCGTTGCAATAACCTAAACCTACCTTGCAATGCACGAGCTGCCTGCACTCGAAGTGATTCATCAGCAGACTGGGTGAATTGAGTCACAAACAAGCAACATAGCTCGCAGGACTCGGGGTCAAATGTGTCACCGACCCAACAGGCAGCATGACGGAGGCAAAAACAATGAGAGTCACCCTGAGACAAGGGGACAGAGCAACCCTCAAACTCGCACACAGCGAGAGGGGACGCAAGGGTCTCCTCCATCGGACCCAAGAGCCTCCGCGGGGTTTTCCAGGGTCCCTAGACTGGGTCTGCTAAGGGTTATCCCAGGCAGGGCACTGCTAACTGGCTACCCAAACTACCAAACAATCTGCTAAAAGCTGAACCCACGGGACGTGTCCACTCGCGAGGGCGAAGCAGGGGGTGCCACCACACAAACGATCCTAATATAAGGGGAACAAGGCAGATCCCCCCTACCAGGCAAAAACAAAAAGAAAAGAAAAACCACCCAAGTGGACAACGTACCCAGAGGGAACAGAACCGGCCGTTGTTATAGGTGAAAACTAGCTACGCAGTGCCCTGCGCCCCACCAGTGCTATAACTACCACTTACCCCAAGGTAAACAAGGGAGTAAAACCCCCAAACACTCAGGGCAGCCAAATGCCAAGCAGCGAAAAGCCAACAGAGGTAGACCCAAGGTGACTTGTGGAAGGCAACCCCAAGCCCCAAGGGCAGTACTTACAGGGCACTCAGGGAAGGTGACCCTAAGCACATGCAGCCCGAGTACCTGAGAATACTACTCCCAGCTCACACGATCACCGTAAGAGCAGCACTGAAAACAAATCACAGCGCTGAGACAAGACTGGAGCTGGAGCCACACGACCATGCACGATCCCATCAGCCGAGGAACTGAGGTGTGGATCGCCGGCGCGGGGGTCTGGGGCTCTCCCTTCCCCCTCCCGGGGAGGGGGGAGCTGCGCAGACATGCGGCTCGTGTGACGTCATGCTAGTTTGCTCGTTTTTCTTTTGGGGAGACTGCGCCTGCAACCCTCTTGTAAGATGCTTAGTCTTGATGTCGACTCTCTGTTTACTAATGTTCCGCTCGATGACGTTCTCTCTTTCCTTAGACAGAAGGCGTCAGAGGGCCTTCTTCCTCTCCCTCTTCCCACTGACGTTTTCCTTGATCTCATTAGACTCTGTGTTGACTCTAACTCTTTCCCTTTCAACGGTAAATATTACACTCAAACTTTCGGGGTTGCTATGGGTTCCCCTCTCTCCCCTGTTCTTGCTAATTTCTACATGGAATACTTCGAAACTGTTCTTCTTCCTTCTATTGATACTCGTCCCTCTCTTTGGCTTCGCTATGTTGATGACATTTTTGCTTTATGGCCTCATGACCTTTATCGTTTCCAGCCTTTCCTCGCCTCTCTTAACAATCTGGCTCCTTCTATCCATTTCAAAGTTGAGTGGGAATGTAATTCCCTCCTTCCTTTTCTTGACGTTCATGTTCACAGCTCTGTGTCTGGGTTCTCTTTCTCTGTCTACCGTAAACCCATGCATAGTGGCATGTACATTCACTTCTTTTCCTACCATCCTCCTTCTGTTAAGAAAAGTGTCCTCGTCTCTCTCTTCCTCCGCGCTCTACGCATCAGCGACCCTCAGTTTCTTGATTCTGAAATTGCCTTTATCTACAAATCATTCTCTCGCCTTGGTTACCCTTTGCATTTCATCAACTGTGCCTACTCTCAAGCTAAACAAAATTTCTTTCATCCTAAACCTGCTTCCAACACTAGTAGCACTGTACTATGCCTTCCCTTCATATCTGAACTCAAAACTTTTACCAATACCTTTCGTCCTCTTGACATTAAACTCGCCTTTCGACAAACTAACACACTTCGTAGCAATCTAGTTCACACTGCTCCTCCTGCTTCTAATGCTGCTGGTGTCTACTCTATTTCCTGTTCGTCTTGTCCTCTCCAATACTTTGGCGAAACTGGCCGTACACTGAATGACAGACTTAAAGAACACAAGAGAAGTGTTAAGTCTGCAGACACTAACAATGCACTCTTCTGCCATGTAAGGGATTCTAATCATCCCATTGATTGGTCTTCCTCCAAAATAATCTTTCCTGCCTCTACTCTACACAGACGCCGTCTTGTGGAATCGGCTCTAATACACAATGTACCCAACATGAACTTGAGTCCTGGCTTTGTTGCTGTGGACTCTTCCCTTTCACAGTATATACTCAAATGCTCTAATCTTTCTAACAAACGTGATCTAACATAAGCCTACCCCTTCTATTTTCTTTCTTTCTCTCTTCTCCCACGCTCCCTTGCTATCCTCTTCTTATTCCTATCTCCTTCTCTTTCGGTGGTTATAACAGGAGCTGCCTCGTATGGGCCAATAGGCCTTCTGCAGCTCTTATTACTATTACTATCCCCTCTACTACACCTTACTTTGCTCCTCAGCTCTCTCTTGCCTATTTATTGCCTGTCTCTCTACTTCCTCATCACAATCGACTTGAGAATGGTCCAGGACGGACCGAAACGTCGTCATCCCTTCACGTTCTAGTGTGTGGTCTGGTCAACATACTTTAGCCACGTTATTGTGACTCATCGCCTGCACAAGGTAGGGAACACCAGTGAAATTCCATCCATTGTATACAAGAGTGCCTCCCATGCCCTTGCCCCACCCATAGCCTTACTGTTCAACAAATCTATAGTGTGTCACACCTTCCCTGATATCCTCAAAATAGCAAGAATAACGCCAGTCCATAAAGGAGACAATCCAGCGGACATAAACAATTATAGACCAATATCAAATCTACCCATTCTATCAAAAATATTTGAAAAAATTATTTACAAACCAGCTCTATTCCTACCTCGTAAAATTCAACATACGCAGCCCCTGCCAGTTTGGCATCCGGTCCCAAAAGAGCACCAACAATGCAATCATTAGCCTCCTTGACGTAATCTACTCAGCCCTTGACAAAAATGAGTTTCCGATTGGACTCTTCATTGACCTAAGAAAAGCCTTTGATACTGTTAATCACAACTACCTCTTACTTAAACTCTAGCATTATGGAATTCGAGGCCTTGCCCTTGACTACATCCGATCCTATCTTAGTGACAGACGCCAATATGTAACCATCAATGATACAACTTCTTCCACTCTACCAATTACCGTTGGAGTGCCACAGGGCAGTATCTTAGGACCTCTTCTATTTCTTATATATATAAATGATCTGCTTAATGTCTATAATATTCTTAAACCTATATTGTTTGCTGACGATACTACCCTTATCTATTCAGACCTCAACCCACATACACTAAATAATGTTGTGAACAATGAATTAAAAGAAGTCCACTTATGGATGTCAACTAACAAACTAATATTAAACATAGAAAAGACTTGCTACATCTTATTTGGAAGCAAATCGTCAAATGCAATTCAGCTACAGATAGACAACATTAACATGAGTAATAAAAATGATGGCAAGTTTCTTGGTCTATTCCTAGACAAGAGACTCAACTTCAGCACCCACATTCAACACATAACTAAGAAAGTCTCTAAGACAGTTGGTATACTCTATAAAAAAACCAGCGTTGAATGTAATGAAACGCCATTTTCTGGGTGAGTCCCGGAGGCTCCCCGGAGCTATCCCAGGCTGATATGCTAATTTCAGACTTTGGCATCAGTCATGTGTATGGAGTTCTTAGGCCTACCGGAGACCACGGCCAGAACCGGGCCCCCTCAGAGAGGCACGGGGAGCAATGGCCTATAGAAGCCCCCGTGTGGTTGGAAGCATTCTATGTCTGCCATCGACCGGGACAGGCACCCAGAAAGGTAAGCGCCCCAAAACAAACCCCTATTCTGGTTAAAATTGCTACCAAAATCCGAACTAGTGGATAGAACTCCCAAACAGAAAAACAAGCAAACTAGTGTGACGTCACACGTCACCGCGCCGCTGTCTGCGCAGCTCCCCCCTCCCCGGGAGGGGGAAGGTGGAGCCCCAGACCTCCCACGCCGGCTATCCACCCATCAGTTCTGAGGCTGGATGTCAAGACACGCGAAAAACCGCCGACCGGAGGGAGGGAGGGTTGCCGGGGAGCCTCCGGGACTCACCCAGAAAATGGCGTTTCATTACATTCAACGCTGGTTTTCTGGGGGGAGCCCCGTCGGCTCCCCGGAGCTAACTACCCACAGAGGAAGATCAAAGGGACGGAACCGGGAGGCGGACACCACCCAAACAACCAAAACGCTAAAACCAAAGGAGCAGGAAAACACAGCGACCCGACCCCCAGAGGCAAATGCCCAAAGGAAAAGAGCCGACGAAAAACAAACCGGAACCGAAGAGGCACTACCAACCGAGGAGAAGACAGAGCACGCTGACCAGAAACCAGGATGGTGCAAGCGGCGCACGAACAGGCCGGAGGGGAAACGAAGCACAAGACAGCTTACTAAGCGGTGTAGAAACAAGACCGAAAGCAAGCCAAAGCGACTCCGCCAGCGCCGCACAAAAAGAGAGAGAGGCGACAGTATGTGGCACGACGACGGCCCCCAACCCCCACCAAAAAACCAGGCCGACGCTAACAAGAGGAACCACCTAAGAAGGTACAGGAAAAGAAGGAAGGAAACCAAAACCCCATACTGCCGCCAAGAGAAACACGCAGGTGGGACACCGACCACCAGCCGGAGGCGAGACCACGAGGCAGACGGAAGCAGCCCCGACAAGGCCCCTCCGAGCCCAGGAAAAGGCGGAGCCGCAAGAAGATCTCGGGCGCGACCACCGAACTCAGGTGGTACAAGGAGATGGAACGTCTGCCGAACAGACAAATCCCAAAGCAAGCAAACCCGCCAGGAGAACAAATGACGGGTCCGACGCGAGACATCGCAAGACCCCAAAAAACCAAGTGGCAGGGCAAGCAAGGAAACCAAAGAAGGCGGAAGGGTTGCCGCCCAGAACCCTACCCGAACCAAGAGGTACGAGCAACAGCAACAGACCGAGACAAAGAAGCACACCACAGGACACAGGCCGAAAAAAGCCCAAGAAGCCAAGGAACACACGCAGAACACCCCTGTGGCAGAGGAGGAAAACAAGGGAACACAAACAATGAAGTGGTGGAAACCGACCACGTCCCCCAACATAGCAGCAAGTGCAGGCAAAACTGACCAAAGGAGATGCCAGGAAAACGACTGGGGTGAGGCAGGACGAAAGAGCAGAAGCATAAAAAACCCCAGGAGTAAGGACACGCCACTGCGAAACACGGTACTAATGCACACGCGCAGTAGTAGCAACATACAACCTGGTGGATAAAGACAGGCTGTTTAACACAAGGGGCACACGCCCTAGGGGACGCAGGTGGAAACCGAATGCCCAAATGAGCCACAGAGACAGTAGAAAGAACTTTAGTGTCAGAGTGGTTGACAAATGGAATGCATTAGGAAGCGATGTGGTGGAGGCTGACTCCAAACACAGTTTCAAGTGTAGATACGATAAGAGCCCAATAGGCTCAGGAAACCGTACACCTGTTATAAGATTGACGTTTGAGAGGCGGGACCAAAGAGCCAGAGCTCAACCCCCGCAAGCACAACTAGGGGAGTATACACCACCGCAACATGCCACAGGTAAAGAGCAACTCGCTCCGGCAAAGGCAGAGAACGGAGCAGATAGACCCCAGACAGGGCCCACTGAGACACGACAGAACCCAGCAGGCCCAGGAACCGCCTACCAGGCGACCGACGGCGGAGAAACCCCGCTCAAAACCGGCTGGATGGGGAACCGGGAGCTCATGTACACCCAAGCCCGGCCCGAGGCCAGGCGGCTAGACCGGCCAAGGGAGGCCCACCAGGAAGACGCATGGGGCGGCCTGCAGGCCCACAGACTCCCCACAACCAGGATGGGCCATAACTAAGTCGAAGGCAAGCTAGTGTGCCCCGAAAGTCCACAGACCGTACCATAGGGGCATAACTTGCAATCCCCTCACAGAGTTCAGTGGCATACCGATAATAGGTTAAGTAACAATTGTAATTACGAAACCATAAGATGCTTATTGTAACCTACTAAGTAGGTCAGGTAAGGTCGGTGTTTTCCACGAAGTTTTTTAAGGGAAACCATTATGTTTAGTATGGCACCTATGCACGGAACGAAGAAGTCAATATTGACGTAATAAAGATGCGGTGACGGGTTGGTGCAAGAGAGAACCGGATCAGCACCTCCAAGGATACCCGATCAACCAGGCTGTGACTCATACGTCGGGCAGCAAGCAGCCATGTCCAACAGCCAGCATGACCAGTCCAGGAGGCCTGGTCGATGACCGGGCCGCGGGGACGCTAAGCCCCGGAAGCACCCAAGTTAACCTCAAGATAAGGTACCAGCGAGAAGGCGTATGCTCGCAAGGAGGTCGTGTAACAACTGCAGACCTCTGATGGATATACAGTGTTCCCCGAGTGTGCCTATGGCACCACTGCACTCCACTGGTACTATCCCGCAAGTTCTACCAGATAGGCGGGACCCAAAAGCCAGAGCGCATAAACCTTGCAAGCACAGCCAGAAGCCCTACCAGGCGAGTACAGAACCAACACACAAACCCCCACACCACATAACACTAAAAGGTGGGACCCCTGAATGACCCTAGCATGGGATGGACATGCACAAGAGTGGGACAGGAAGGGGTGAAAAAAGGGGACCGACACTGGTGTGCGAACGGTCTCAGTCGTACAAAAAGAGACCTAAAGAAAGACAGGCATATAACACCACATCCAGCGCCCTGCCAAAAGACGCCAGACCGCAGAAACTCACCTGGCAAACGGTGGCTCGAAGTGACACGACTCAACCGAGCCCAGAAGAACCTGGGAGCACCGCCAGGTGAAGAAGCCAGAGCCGGACCTGCAGGAGAGCAAGGAAGAGGCGAAGAAGGCGGCCCACACCCATGACACAGGGGAAACCTCGGCGGCTCCCCACAACTGGAACCCAGGACACCCCCGGAGCGAAAAGGGGCACATACCGCGGCAAGGGAGAAGAGCGAAAGGCGAAGCACTGGAGCAAAAAGACGACGAACACCGGCACTACACACCGCCCAGACCAAAACAAACTCCGCGGCGCACGCGCATGACATGCCGGCCGAAACGCGCAACCTACCCTGCGGGAAGGCGGCAACCAAGACTACTGCACAAGAAAAGTAGCCAAAAGAGTGAGCAGGAACAAGAAAACCGGCCAAAGAAGCGAAGACAGAGCCCAAAAAAGGCACGCAACCGGGCCACAAGTAGCCCAACAGGGCCACAAGTAGCCCAACAGGGCCCAAGAGCCCAAACCGGGCCAAAAGTAGCCCAACAGGGCTACAAGGAGCACAACAGGCACAAGGAGCCCAACAGGGCTACAAGTAGCCCAAACTCGCCAACAAGGACGAGGAGCCGACAGACGTTCCAATAACGCGGGAAGGAGGAAAAACCTTCCCGAACCCTCGAGAACACGGAAGCCAAAACCAGTCCCGAAGGCACACAAAGGCGCATGCGCACCCGAGACCAGTAGTCATGTAGAACCCCCAAAACGGGGAAACATGACGAAAACACCGTCCCCCAAAAAAGGGGTGGGGGGAAACATCCACCCACAGGACGGAACCAACCGACTCAAAGGCCAAGGAACCGAGCCCGGGGAGGGGGACGCCCACAGCACGTACGGCGAGTGGAGAGGAAAACCCCACTCCGCGTAACCACAAGCCCGCCGAGAGGGGGATAAAAAACCCCACGGGGTCCTATGGGGCCAAGGCCCCCCAAGTCAGCCCCTCCGCAGCCCCGGGAACCCACACAACAGGCCCGGGGCCGAGCCGTCCCCCTAAAGCCCCGGCCGTACCAGAAAACCGGGACAGCCGTGAAAACACTAAGGAAGGGAGCCCACTGGCAGACTCTTACAACACGGCTGGAGGAACAGGCTCGAATGCCCCCGTCACTACCCCGGAAGGGGATTTCCCCGAGACTGCCCGAGTCTCAACACCACCAACCCCGCCCTGAACCTACAGACGGTAAGGAACCGGATGCAGGCAGGAAGGGGAATCCAGGGGAAAAACAAGAACCAAAACGGGGCAGCCCGGGGCTCCCGGGAGTTACCACGAGAGCGTTGCCACCACCAAGGCTCAAGTGCAACGCCTCTGCTGCCCGCACCAGCTGAGCACAACTGGGTAACCGAGCCATAACGAGCAACAAACTCGCAGGGCTCCGGGTCGAAGGTGTCACCGACCCCACAGGCAGCAGACGGAGGCAAAACAGAGAGTCACCCAGAGACAAGGGGTGAGCAACCCTCAAACTCGCTGGAAGCGGGGGGGGGCTCTGGGGTCACATCCATCGGACCCACGCGCCCCCAGGGGTTTCCCAGGGTCCCGAGCGTTTACTATAAGAGGACTCGCGCTCAGGTAATCCCAGGCAGGGTACTGCTAACCGGCACCCAAAACTACCAAAAACTTTCTAAGAGCTGAACCCCCGGGACGTGTACACTCACGGGGACCTAGCAGGGGGTACCACCAGAAAACTCAGAACACAAGGGACACCAGGGGCAAGAACGAAGGCAGACCCCCCCACCAGGTAGATAAACAAAAGAAAAAGAAAACCCCGCAAGAGGACAGCGTACCCAAGCGGAACAGAGCCGGCCGCTATGATTGGGAAAAGACAAGCTGCACAGTACCCTGCGCCCACCAGTGCAAAAACTGCCCCTTACTCTAAGGCGAACAAGGGAGACAGAACACCCGAGCACACAAGAGCGGCCGAAAACCAAGCAGTAAACGGCCTAGCAGGGGCAGACCCCAAGGAACTTGTGGAAGGTGGCCCCAAGTCCCAAGGGCAGTACTTACAGGGCACCTAGGGAAGGGAACCCTAGGCGCATGCAGCCCGAGTACTGGAGAATCACTCCCGGCTCGCGCACCACCTAGAAAACAGACACCACACTCTAGGTGCAGTGCTGAAACAACCACTGGAGCCGGAGCACATAACCGGTGCCTATAGCATCAGCCGAAGAACTGATGGGTGGATAGCCGGCGTGGGAGGTCTGGGGCTCCACCTTCCCCCTCCCGGGGAGGGGGGAGCTGCGCAGACAGCGGCGCGGTGACGTGTGACGTCACACTAGTTTGCTTGTTTTTCTGTTTGGGAGTTCTATCCACTAGTTCGGATTTTGGTAGCAATTTTAACCAGAATAGGGGTTTGTTTTGGGGCGCTTACCTTTCTGGGTGCCTGTCCCGGTCGATGGCAGACATAGAATGCTTCCAACCACACGGGGGCTTCTATAGGCCATTGCTCCCCGTGCCTCTCTGAGGGGGCCCGGTTCTGGCCGTGGTCTCCGGTAGGCCTAAGAACTCCATACACATGACTGATGCCAAAGTCTGAAATTAGCATATCAGCCTGGGATAGCTCCGGGGAGCCGACGGGGCTCCCCCCAGAAAA
>WNGS01112067.1:0-10220 GCA_020271785.1 Procambarus virginalis | reverse complement strand
TGTATGTCAGGTAGCCTGCTCCAATTTTGTATAAAAAAAAAATTTAACAAATTTGAAGAAAGGAAAATGTCATAAAGGTTCGTTCAGTGTTTGTCAGGTAGGATGCTCCATTATAACATTTTTTCATGTTTTCAAATTTAAAAAAAAAATATATATATACAAAATTGGAGCAGGCTACCTGACATACACTGAATGAACCTTTTCTATAAAAAAAATAAAAAATAAATTGTACAAATCTGAAAAGACAAAATGTCAAAGGTTTGTTCAATGTATGTCAAGCAGACTGCTCCATTTTCTTAAAAATGAAATGAAAAAATAAAAAAAATTAAGGTAGATTAGTAGAACTTCTGGTTACAATTCTTTTTACCATGTCATAGCGCAGTCGATTAAGGCAGCATCTGGGATGTTCTTGAACATAGGTTCGAACCCTCATCAAGGCCCTTGTGGATTTGTTCATTTAATGCATCACACTATTGTGATTTCTGTGTGTAGTGTAGTGTAAAAAAAAAAAAATTTAACAAATTTGAAGAAAGAAAAAGGTCATAAAAGTTTGTTCGCTGTATGTCAGGTAGGCTGCTCATTATTTACAAAATCGAATATCATGTTGATATTTTTCAGTGGTAGAACGGATTAATTTTATTTCCATTATTTTAAATGGGGAAATTCGTTTGAAAGACGAGTGTTTCACATGTAGTTGAAATTAACTATATGTAATTAACGTACCTGCAGCCATTCTGAAATTATAAAATAAAGTACTGTACTGTACTGTATTTAAAAGTCAAGGAAAACATTTATACATTTTTCTAATATTGTCTTCCACTGAAATTTGCACTAACTTTTAACAAATTCTATAAAATTCTATTCCCCCTCCCCCCACACACACAGCCCAGTCCCACACACCCACACATTAAAATTGCTTCTAAAGAAGTTAAATCGAATCTAGGCATTACTGAATACAATAAGTTAAGCAAGGAAATTCAACAGATCTTGCAGTCTATATACTAAAGAGTCATCAGTCACAAAAGATCTGATTGACCATTCAGGGACCAGAGCAAGAACCAGGATCCCCCTCCCCTCTCACAGGTGCAAGAATTGAGTGGCAATTCACCACTCCACCAGGAGGGTTCACAGAAAATGAAGCCTGGAAATGGCCAAAAACCACAAACTATTCACAGAGGACAAGTGATTAACTCAAACTACCTCAAAATCCTTTAGTACTGATTATTGCCACCAGGCGGCCATACACCAGCTCTCAGTCGCCTTTCCACCTCACTTCTTTATCTGATGGAGGGAGGGTGGGGGAATCGAGGAGCTACTGGGGATCCTCCAGAAAGAGGCGTTTTATTACATTCAACATAAGCAATAACAAAAAACTGTACAGGGGTACTTCTAAATTCCTTTATGGCAAGTTCCAGTGGACACCCACTTCATGAACCTTTCATTGTTCCTGAAAGTCCAGTATTTGCACACCATATATTGGCAATCACTAAAATTTTCTATAGGTTTGGATATGGAAGTAGAAACCGATTTTAAATATTTCTTGATTTTAATAAGTAGCTATGAAACAAAAGAACAAAGGACAGAACAGTACTCTACTGCATAGTCAAAGTTTTGTGAAATTTATGAAACAAAATATCATGGAATCATGTATAGCGTATTAAAAACACAGCTAAGGACAAATCTTGCAAACTACAAGATGGTGTGCCAATTAAAACAGTGCTGCACCCTAAATACTAGTGATAATAGTGAAAAGGTGGCCATATTAATGTGAATGGGCATGTGGTAGGGTGTGTGCTAGCTTGCAGTAGTACTATGGCAGTGATAGTGATATCTACAGTGCTATGGTGGTAGTGGGAGGGGTATTGAAAGTTGCAGTGCAATGGAAGGGGTAATAGTTGTAATGGTGATAAAAGGATGAGGTATGTGCAAGAGGCCAGGGTGAAAGGCAAGCGTGCAGCCTGACCTGGGTTAATGCTGTAATAGAACTCTTTCCAGTCGTCCAACCACACCTCGGCGAGACGCGCGTTGTTTTTGTTTACAATTTGGAAGTGCCCCTGGGAACGTGTATGGGGTAGACTTGCGGAACACGTGACCCACATGGGAGCAAGTGGAGATCTCTAGCGTTCCCCCACACATCCACACCTGTAGGATGATGATTCAGCCTCACATGAGCCAAGCAGTGCTGGGACAGGTTGCTAGATTGTGACTGATGGAAATCCATATACAGCACAGTACCTCTCACCAAAGTGCCTAGAGGCCCCCAGGCCATGGCTAAGCTTGTACTCAGTAGTCCTTCACCTCCCAAAGCTGCTATATTTAACATCTATACAATTTTATACAGTTCACCATTGCAAAACATTTAAGTGTATGCTAGTATACAGTGGCCATTGCTTTCAGGTGCTCTGATTATCATCAATAATATTAAAGAAATAACTAGGACATAATACTGTACTATTAAATGAAAAATATTTGAAAATTGTCTTAAATTCAAATTAACGCATTCAATACTCAAATAAAAAGCAACAATAGAAATCAGTTTCTCATCCAGCAATAGCCAATTAATTAAATTGTCATCCACTAATCTAAGTCTATTATCTGTAAGGATATCAAATACTTGTTAGTAAGAGATGCATTTAATTAATTGGCTATTGCTGGATGAGAAACTGATTTCTATTGTTGCTTTTTATTTGAGTATTGAATGCGTTAATTTGAATTTAAGACAATTTTCAAATATTTTTCATTTAATAGTACAGTATTATGTCCTAGTTATTTCTTTAATATTATTGATGATAATCAGAGCACCTGAAAGCAATGGCCACTGTATACTAGCATACACTTAAATGTTTTGCAATGGTGAACTGTATAAAATTGTATAGATGTTAAATATAGCAGCTTTGGGAGGTGAAGGACTACTGAGTACAAGCTTAGCCATGGCCTGGGGGCCTCTAGGCACTTTGGTGAGAGGTACTGTGCTGTATATGGATTTCCATCAGTCACAATCTAGCAACCTGTCCCAGCACTGCTTGGCTCATGTGAGGCTGAATCATCATCCTACAGGTGTGGATGTGTGGGGGAACGCTAGAGATCTCCACTTGCTCCCATGTGGGTCACGTGTTCCGCAAGTCTACCCCATACACGTTCCCAGGGGGCACTTCCAAAATTGTAAACAAAAACAACGCGCGTCTCGCCGAGGTGTGGTTGGACGACTGGAAAGAGTTCTATTACAGCATTAACCCAGGTCAGGCTGCACGCTTGCCTTTCACCCTGGCCTCTTGCACATACCTCATCCTTTTATCACCATTACAACTATTACCCCTTCCATTGCACTGCAACTTTCAATACCCCTCCCACTACCACCATAGCACTGTAGATATCACTATCACTGCCATAGTACTACTGCAAGCTAGCACACACCCTACACATGCCCATTCACATTAATATGGCCACCTTTTCACTATTATCACTAGTATTTAGGGTGCAGCACTGTTATTAATTGGCACACCATCTTGTAGTTTGCAAGATTTGTCCTTAGCTGTGTTTTTAATACGCTATACATGATTCCATGATATTTGTTTCATAAATTTCACAAAACTTTGACTATGCAGTAGAGTACTGTTCTGTCCTTTGTTCTTTTTGTTTCATAGCTACTTATTAAAATCAAGAAATATTAAAATCGGTTTCTACTTCCATATCCAAAACCTATAGAAAATTTTAGTGATTGCCAATATATGGTGTGCAAATACTGGACTTTCAGGAACAATGAAAGGTTCATGAAGTGGGTGTCCACTGGAACTTGCCATAAAGGAATTTAGAAGTACCCCTGTACAGTTTTTTGTTATTGCTTATGTTGAATGTAATAAAACGCCTCTTTCTGGAGGATCCCCAGTAGCTCCTCGATTCCCCACCCTCCCTCCATCAGATAAAGAAGTGAGGTGGAAAGGCGAATGAGAGCTGGTGTATGGCCGCCTGGTGGCAATAATCAGTACTAAAGGATTTTGAGGTAGTTTGAGTTAATCACTTGTCCTCTGTGAATAGTTTGTGGAGTTTTGGCCATTTCCAGGCTTCATTTTCTGTGAACCCTCCTGGTGGAGTGGTGAATTGCCACTCAATTCTTGCACCTGTGAGAGGGGAGGGGGATCCTGGTTCTTGCTCTGGTCCCTGAATGGTCAATCAGATCTTTTGTGACTGATGACTCTTTAGTATATAGACTGCAAGATCTGTTGAATTCCTTGCTTAACTTATTGTATTCAGTAATGCCTAGATTCGATTTAACTTCTTAGAAGCAATTTTAATGTGTGGGTGTGTGGGACTGGGCTGTGTGTGTGGGGGGAGGGGGGAATAGAATTTTATAGAATTTGTTAAAAGTTAGTGCAAATTTCAGTGGAAGACAATATTAGAAAAATGTATAAATGTTTTCCTTGACTTTTAAATACAGTACAGTACAGTACTTTATTTTATAATTTCAGAATGGCTGCAGGTACGTTAATTACATATAGTTAATTTCAACTACATGTGAAACACTCGTCTTTCAAAACGAATTTCCCCATTTAAAATAATGGAAATAAAATTAATCCGTTCTACCACTGAAAAATATCAACATGATATTCGATTTTGTAAATAATTGAGCAGCCTACCTGACATACAGCGAACAAACTTTTATGACCTTTTTCTTTCTTCAAATTTGTTAAATTTTTTTTTTTTACACTACACTACACACAGAAATCACAATAGTGTGATGCATTAAATGAACAAATCCACAAGGGCCTTGATGAGGGTTCGAACCTATGTTCAAGAACATCCCAGATGCTGCCTTAATCGACTGCGCTATGACATGGTAAAAAGAATTGTAACCAGAAGTTCTACTAATCTACCTTAATTTTTTTATTTTTCATTCATTTTTAAGAAAATGGAGCAGTCTGCTTGACATACATTGAACAAACCTTGACATTTTGTCTTTTCAGATTGTACAATTATTTTTATTTTTTTTATAGAAAAAGGTTCATTCAGTGTATGTCAGGTAGCCTGCTCCAATTTTGTATAAAAAAAAAATTTAACAAATTTGAAGAAAGGAAAATGTCATAAGGTTCGTTCAGTGTTTGTCAGGTAGGATGCTCCATTATAACATTTTCATGTTTTCAAATTTAAAAAAAAAATATATATATACAAAATTGGAGCAGGCTACCTGACATACACTGAATGAACCTTTTCTATAAAAAAAATAAAAAATAAATTGTACAAATCTGAAAAGACAAAATGTCAAAGGTTTGTTCAATGTATGTCAAGCAGACTGCTCCATTTTCTTAAAAATGAAATGAAAAAATAAAAAAAATTAAGGTAGATTAGTAGAACTTCTGGTTACAATTCTTTTTACCATGTCATAGCGCAGTCGATTAAGGCAGCATCTGGGATGTTCTTGAACATAGGTTCGAACCCTCATCAAGGCCTTGTGGATTTGTTCATTTAATGCATCACACTATTGTGATTTCTGTGTGTAGTGTAGTGTAAAAAAAAAAAAAATTTAACAAATTTGAAGAAAGAAAAAGGTCATAAAAGTTTGTTCGCTGTATGTCAGGTAGGCTGCTCAATTATTTACAAAATCGAATATCATGTTGATATTTTTCAGTGGTAGAACGGATTAATTTTATTTCCATTATTTTAAATGGGGAAATTCGTTTTGAAAGACGAGTGTTTCACATGTAGTTGAAATTAACTATATGTAATTAACGTACCTGCAGCCATTCTGAAATTATAAAATAAAGTACTGTACTGTACTGTATTTAAAAGTCAAGGAAAACATTTATACATTTTTCTAATATTGTCTTCCACTGAAATTTGCACTAACTTTTAACAAATTCTATAAAATTCTATTCCCCCCTCCCCCCACACACACAGCCCAGTCCCACACACCCACACATTAAAAATTGCTTCTAAAGAAGTTAAATCGAATCTAGGCATTACTGAATACAATAAGTTAAGCAAGGAAATTCAACAGATCTTGCAGTCTATATACTAAAGAGTCATCAGTCACAAAAGATCTGATTGACCATTCAGGGACCAGAGCAAGAACCAGGATCCCCCTCCCCTCTCACAGGTGCAAGAATTGAGTGGCAATTCACCACTCCACCAGGAGGGTTCACAGAAAATGAAGCCTGGAAATGGCCAAAACTCCACAAACTATTCACAGAGGACAAGTGATTAACTCAAACTACCTCAAAATCCTTTAGTACTGATTATTGCCACCAGGCGGCCATACACCAGCTCTCAGTCGCCTTTCCACCTCACTTCTTTATCTGATGGAGGGAGGGTGGGGGAATCGAGGAGCTACTGGGGATCCTCCAGAAAGAGGCGTTTTATTACATTCAACATAAGCAATAACAAAAAACTGTACAGGGGTACTTCTAAATTCCTTTATGGCAAGTTCCAGTGGACACCCACTTCATGAACCTTTCATTGTTCCTGAAAGTCCAGTATTTGCACACCATATATTGGCAATCACTAAAATTTTCTATAGGTTTGGATATGGAAGTAGAAACCGATTTTAAATATTTCTTGATTTTAATAAGTAGCTATGAAACAAAAAGAACAAAGGACAGAACAGTACTCTACTGCATAGTCAAAGTTTTGTGAAATTTATGAAACAAAATATCATGGAATCATGTATAGCGTATTAAAAACACAGCTAAGGACAAATCTTGCAAACTACAAGATGGTGTGCCAATTAATAACAGTGCTGCACCCTAAATACTAGTGATAATAGTGAAAAGGTGGCCATATTAATGTGAATGGGCATGTGGTAGGGTGTGTGCTAGCTTGCAGTAGTACTATGGCAGTGATAGTGATATCTACAGTGCTATGGTGGTAGTGGGAGGGGTATTGAAAGTTGCAGTGCAATGGAAGGGGTAATAGTTGTAATGGTGATAAAAGGATGAGGTATGTGCAAGAGGCCAGGGTGAAAGGCAAGCGTGCAGCCTGACCTGGGTTAATGCTGTAATAGAACTCTTTCCAGTCGTCCAACCACACCTCGGCGAGACGCGCGTTGTTTTTGTTTACAATTTGGAAGTGCCCCTGGGAACGTGTATGGGGTAGACTTGCGGAACACGTGACCCACATGGGAGCAAGTGGAGATCTCTAGCGTTCCCCCACACATCCACACCTGTAGGATGATGATTCAGCCTCACATGAGCCAAGCAGTGCTGGGACAGGTTGCTAGATTGTGACTGATGGAAATCCATATACAGCACAGTACCTCTCACCAAAGTGCCTAGAGGCCCCCAGGCCATGGCTAAGCTTGTACTCAGTAGTCCTTCACCTCCCAAAGCTGCTATATTTAACATCTATACAATTTTATACAGTTCACCATTGCAAAACATTTAAGTGTATGCTAGTATACAGTGGCCATTGCTTTCAGGTGCTCTGATTATCATCAATAATATTAAAGAAATAACTAGGACATAATACTGTACTATTAAATGAAAAATATTTGAAAATTGTCTTAAATTCAAATTAACGCATTCAATACTCAAATAAAAAGCAACAATAGAAATCAGTTTCTCATCCAGCAATAGCCAATTAATTAAATTGTCATCCACTAATCTAAGTCTATTATCTGTAAGGATATCAAATACTTGTTAGTAAGAGATGCATTTAATTAATTGGCTATTGCTGGATGAGAAACTGATTTCTATTTGCTTTTTATTTGAGTATTGAATGCGTTAATTTGAATTTAAGACAATTTTCAAATATTTTTCATTTAATAGTACAGTATTATGTCCTAGTTATTTCTTTAATATTATTGATGATAATCAGAGCACCTGAAAGCAATGGCCACTGTATACTAGCATACACTTAAATGTTTTGCAATGGTGAACTGTATAAAATTGTATAGATGTTAAATATAGCAGCTTTGGGAGGTGAAGGACTACTGAGTACAAGCTTAGCCATGGCCTGGGGGCCTCTAGGCACTTTGGTGAGAGGTACTGTGCTGTATATGGATTTCCATCAGTCACAATCTAGCAACCTGTCCCAGCACTGCTTGGCTCATGTGAGGCTGAATCATCATCCTACAGGTGTGGATGTGTGGGGGAACGCTAGAGATCTCCACTTGCTCCCATGTGGGTCACGTGTTCCGCAAGTCTACCCCATACACGTTCCCAGGGGGCACTTCCAAATTGTAAACAAAAACAACGCGCGTCTCGCCGAGGTGTGGTTGGACGACTGGAAAGAGTTCTATTACAGCATTAACCCAGGTCAGGCTGCACGCTTGCCTTTCACCCTGGCCTCTTGCACATACCTCATCCTTTTATCACCATTACAACTATTACCCCTTCCATTGCACTGCAACTTTCAATACCCCTCCCACTACCACCATAGCACTGTAGATATCACTATCACTGCCATAGTACTACTGCAAGCTAGCACACACCCTACCACATGCCCATTCACATTAATATGGCCACCTTTTCACTATTATCACTAGTATTTAGGGTGCAGCACTGTTATTAATGGCACACCATCTTGTAGTTTGCAAGATTTGTCCTTAGCTGTGTTTTTAATACGCTATACATGATTCCATGATATTTTGTTTCATAAATTTCACAAAACTTTGACTATGCAGTAGAGTACTGTTCTGTCCTTTGTTCTTTTTGTTTCATAGCTACTTATTAAAATCAAGAAATATTTAAAATCGGTTTCTACTTCCATATCCAAAACCTATAGAAAATTTTAGTGATTGCCAATATATGGTGTGCAAATACTGGACTTTCAGGAACAATGAAAGGTTCATGAAGTGGGTGTCCACTGGAACTTGCCATAAAGGAATTTAGAAGTACCCCTGTACAGTTTTTTGTTATTGCTTATGTTGAATGTAATAAAACGCCTCTTTCTGGAGGATCCCCAGTAGCTCCTCGATTCCCCCACCCTCCCTCCATCAGATAAAGAAGTGAGGTGGAAAGGCGACTGAGAGCTGGTGTATGGCCGCCTGGTGGCAATAATCAGTACTAAAGGATTTTGAGGTAGTTTGAGTTAATCACTTGTCCTCTGTGAATAGTTTGTGGAGTTTTGGCCATTCCAGGCTTCATTTTCTGTGAACCCTCCTGGTGGAGTGGTGAATTGCCACTCAATTCTTGCACCTGTGAGAGGGGAGGGGGATCCTGGTTCTTGCTCTGGTCCCTGAATGGTCAATCAGATCTTTTGTGACTGATGACTCTTTAGTATATAGACTGCAAGATCTGTTGAATTCCTTGCTTAACTTATTGTATTCAGTAATGCCTAGATTCGATTTAACTTCTTAGAAGCAATTTTAATGTGTGGGTGTGTGGGACTGGGCTGTGTGTGTGGGGGGAGGGGGGAATAGAATTTTATAGAATTTGTTAAAAGTTAGTGCAAATTTCAGTGGAAGACAATATTAGAAAAATGTATAAATGTTTTCCTTGACTTTTAAATACAGTACAGTACAGTACTTTATTTTATAATTTCAGAATGGCTGCAGGTACGTTAATTACATATAGTTAATTTCAACTACATGTGAAACACTCGTCTTTCAAAACGAATTTCCCCATTTAAAATAATGGAAATAAAATTAATCCGTTCTACCACTGAAAAAATATCAACATGATATTCGATTTTGTAAATAATTGAGCAGCCTACCTGACATACAGCGAACAAACTTTTATGACCTTTTTCTTTCTTCAAATTTGTTAAATTTTTTTTTTTTTACACTACACTACACACAGAAATCACAATAGTGTGATGCATTAAATGAACAAATCCACAAGGGCCTTGATGAGGGTTCGAACCTATGTTCAAGAACATCCCAGATGCTGCCTTAATCGACTGCGCTATGACATGGTAAAAAGAATTGTAACCAGAAGTTCTACTAATCTACCTTAATTTTTTTATTTTTCATTTCATTTTTAAGAAAATGGAGCAGTCTGCTTGACATACATTGAACAAACCTTTGACATTTTGTCTTTTCAGATTTGTACAATTTATTTTTTATTTTTTTTATAGAAAAAGGTTCATTCAGTGTATGTCAGGTAGCCTGCTCCAATTTTGTATATATATTTTTTTTTTAAATTGAAAACATGAAAAAATGTTATAATGGAGCATCCTACCTGACAAACACTGAACGAACCTTTATGACATTTTCCTTTCTTCAATTTGTTAAATTTTTTTTTATACAAAATTGGAGCAGGCTACCTGACATACAGTGAACGAACCTT
>WNGS01112060.1:0-11812 GCA_020271785.1 Procambarus virginalis | reverse complement strand
CGCAGCCGGCAAACCCCTCACTCGTCCTTTTCGCCCGCTTCGTACAGGGTCTCGCGACCCATGCGGTCGAGGATCAGCTCAGCGGTCCAAGGCAGCATCAGTGCGCCGCATCGGCTGTCGCGGTACAGGCGCTCCAGCGGCAGGTGCTTGAGCATGCTCTGGCCGCCGCAGGTGCGGATGCCCAGCCGCGCCAGGTCGTTGGCGCCTTCCATCACCGCGTGGTGCGCGGCATAGAGGCGCAGCTTCTGATCCTTGCTCGGGTTGGGTTTGGCCTCGCCGATGGCGCGGGTGAACAGGCTCTTCATCGACTCCAGCTGCAGCCGCATCTGCGCCACCGTGATCTGCTTGGTCGGGAACTGGCGCCGCTTGACCGGCGGCTCGTCTGGCACCTCGCCGCGCAGGTACATCACGGTGAAGTCGTAGACCGCGTTGGCCAGGCCCAGGTAGGTCGGCGCGAGCGTGAAGAACATCGCCGGCCAGGTCTGCGCGCCCTTGAAGTAGATGCCGCGCGGCATCAGCTGTTCGTCGTCGCTGACGAACACGTCCTTGAACGCCAGGTTGCGGCTGACCGTGCCGCGCATGCCCAGCGGGTCCCAGTCGCCGCTGATGGAAAAACCCTCGGATGTGGCGGGCACGCTGATGTAGAGCGTGTCGCGCGCGTCCGGGTGCTGGTCACCCTTGTCTTCGGTGCAGAGCACGCCGTAGTAGTCGGCCGCGCCGGAGAGGCTGGCCCAGATCTTTTTGCCGTTGATCAGCCAGCCGCCCTCGACTTTCTTCGCCGTGGTGCCGAACGGCGCGCGGCCGGCCGCCGCCGCCGTGCCTTCGCTGAACGGTTGCGCGTAGAGCTTGCCTTCGTTGACGATGCGCGCGAAGTGGATCTGGCGCCGCGCCGCGTGTTCGGCCCGCTGTTCGTCGCTCATGGCGATGCCGTCGGCCAGCACGCCGGTCCACATGGTCGAGCAGATGTGCATGTTCCAGGTCAGCGCGGTCGCGCCGCAGAAGCGCCCGATCTCGGCCGCGACCATCATGTAGGTCGGGAAGTCGGCGCCGGCGCCGCCGAACTCTTTCGGGATGCACAGACTGAGGAAGCCCTGCGCCCGCAGATCGTCGTAGTTGGCGAAAGGGAAGCTGGCCTCCCGGTCCCACTGTGCGGCGCGCGCGGCGAAGGTGTCGCGGCCGAGCGCATGGGCCTTGGCCAGCCACTCGCGCTGCAACGGCGTGAAGGCCATGTCGCCGACGGCGGGCGTGAAGTCCAGGCCGGTGGCCGGGTTGACGGGGCGGGTGCTCATGCGCGTGTCTCCTCTTGTCGGGGGTGTTCGGTCCAGATTCAGTGCAGGTCGGGTCGGTGCCTGGCCATGGGTTCCCGGAGGAAGTCCAGCAGCAGCCGGTCGAACCCGTCCGGTGCTTCGAGGTTCATCAGGTGGCCCATGCCCGCCATCTCGACATAACGCGAGCGCGGAATCCGCTGCGCCATCTGTTTCATCACCGCCGGCGAGGCCACGCGGTCGAACTCGCCGCCGACCAGCAGCGTGGTCACCCCGATCTGCGCCAGCGCGGCCTGGCGGTCGAAGGTGACGATGCAGTCCAGCGCCCGGCGGTAGGTCGCGGCCGGCACGCGCGCCATGCACTGTTCGGCCAGCCGCACGCCCTCGGGCAGCGAGCCCGGGCCGACCATCTGAGGCACCAGCTTCGCCGCCAGGTCGGCCATGCTCTGGCCGGCGTCCAGCGGCGCGGTGCGCTGGGCGATGAACTGCCGCGCCCAGGTCTCGGCGCTGTGGCCGTCGCTGCGTTTGCCGAAGGCCGCCGAGGTGCCGCAGAGCACCAGCTTGCTGACCTTGTCGGGCCGGCGCGCGATCACTTCCTGTGCCACCATGCCGCCCATGCTGTGGCCGACCAAGACCACGCTCTCGCATTGCAGCGCGTCGATCAGGTTGATGCAGCTCTGCGCCAGCCCTTTGAAGGTGTAGGGCTCGATCGGCGCGCTGTGGCCGTAGCCCGGCATGTCCCAGGCCACCGCGCGGTAGCCGACGCTGGCCAGGGTCTCGACCTGCGGCGCGAACGCGAGGTGTCCGCCGCCGATGCCGTGCAGCATCAGCACGGTGGTGGCGCCGTCGCCCAGGGTGGTGAACGTCGGCAGGCTGCTCACGCGACCACCTTTCCGGCGTCGACGACAACAGCACCGTCCAGCGCCACCGTGCAGTCGCGCATCGGCCAGTCGAAATGGCCGCGGGTGTAGCGGCCGGCGGTTTCGTTGGCCCCCGTGCTGTAGAGGAAGTTGCCGGCGAAAGCCCGCAGCTCGGTGCCGTTGAAGTCGCGCTTGTCGTACAGCGCCATGCTGTCCCAGCGCGCGGCGTCGTTGAGGCCGTAGCCCACATGGCTCACCGCGTACGCCTCCTTCTCACCCCAGGCCGCGAAGTACGAGCGCAGCAGTTCGGCGTCGACACCACCGCCGTCGATGTGGGTCACGAAGTCGTCGGCGATCGTCAGCGTGATGGCGCGCTCGATGTAGCGCTTGAAGGTCAGGTTCACGTCGCCCTCGGCCAGCACCAGCGTGCCGCTCACACTGCCGGCCGCCGGAAACGCCAGCACCAGGCCGCCGGGCCAGTGGGTCAGCGTGCCCGGGCGCGTGGTGCTGCCCCAGTTGCCGCCGACCACCGCGCCCTGCAGCGCAATGTGCAGGTCGGTGCCGGCCGCCGAGGTCACGCGCATGGTGCTCGCGCCGCGCAGACGCTTGACGTGGTCTTTGACCCGCGCCTCGGTCGCGTCGTCGGGCAGCAGCCGCGCCAGCGCCTCGGGGTGTTCGTTGCTGACATAGACGATGCGCGGCTGGGTGCGGCCATTGCCTGCAAGGATCGCCGGCAGCTCGGGCGCGTGCATCAGGCCTTCGACGCTGCAGTCGATCACCAGCGCACTGGCCTGCAGCGCCGCGATCACGGGGCCGAGCTGCTGGATCGCCGGGCTGGCGCCGGTCGATCGCGCCACCGGATCGCCCACCGCGCCGAACACCGAGGGCAGCGTCAGCACGAAGGGCCGCGCCCCCAGCCGCGCCGCCGCCAGCCGCGCCAGCTCGACCAGCACCGACCGGCTCTGGGTTTCGCAGAGAATCGCCACGGTGTCCTGCGGCAACAATGCACAGCGCCTGAGCACCGATTCAAAGGCGTCGATCCATGCGGGTTCGATCCGCTCCTGCAGCATGAAGGTACCCCCGTGCGTTGAAAACCTGGTGGGAAAACACGGACTCGCGATGAAGCGTCGGTCCCGGAACGCATTATTCATGAATTTTCATATAAATTGACGCCATGTCCCCTTCCGCTGCCGCCGGCCACACGGCCCGCCCCCCCGATTTTTCGCCGCGCGACTTCCGCGCGGCGCTGGGCATGTTCGCCACCGGCGTCACCATCGTCACCGCGCGCAACGACCGGGGTGAGCCGGTCGGCCTGACCGCCAGCTCGTTCAATTCGGTCTCGCTCGATCCGCCGCTGGTGCTGTGGAGCCTGGGCAAGGCGGCCGGCTCGATGGCGGTGTTCGCCAACGGCCGGCACTACGCGATCAACGTGCTGGCCGCCGACCAGCAGGCACTGGCCGAGCGTTTTGCCACCCGTGGCGTCGAGCGCTGGGCCGGGGTCGGCTTCAGCGAAGGCGTGGGTGGGGCGCCGCTGCTGGACGGCTGCGTTGCGACTTTCGAGTGCTTCAACCGCAGCCAGTACACCGAGGGCGACCACGTCATCTTCGTCGGCGAGGTCGAGCGCTGCACCCGCCGGCCCAGCGCCTCGCCGTTGCTGTTCCACAACGGCCGCTTCTACACCGAGCACCCGCTGCAAGGCGCGCAGCCCGACCCGAGCGCGCCGCAGCCGCCCGACGACCGCTTCGTCGGCAGCTACCTGGGTTACCTGCTCGGCCAGGCCAGCCACGCGGTCTACCGCGACTTCGAGGCCGCGATCGCCGCCCAGGGCCTGACCCACATCGCCTGGCGCGTGCTGGCGGTGCTGCACGATGCCGGGCTGGCCCGCGACGCGGCGGGTGCGCGGGTCGGGCTGCCGCTGGGCCAGCTCGCGCACGACGTGCTGGCCAAACAGCCGACCGTGACCAAGCTGGTGCAGCGCATGGCCGAGGACGGCCTGGTGGCCCAGCTGGCCGATCCGGGCGACCAGCGCCGCACCCTGGTGGTCGCCACCCACGAAGGCCGGCGCATCGCCGCCGCGCTGATCGAACAGGCCCGCCGGCAGGAAAACACCCTGCTCTCGCGCTGGTCGGCCGGCGAGGTCGAGACCCTCAAGAAACACCTGCAGAAACTCGTGAACGAGCCCTCCCGCTTCGCCGCCGCACCGGACACCGCTTCCGGACAGGGTTGATCCGGCCCGCCGCGACCCGCCACTGGACCGCGCTTCACCCCTGCGCCAACGTCCCCTCATGACCGCCACCCCACGCAAAGACCACCTCGACAGCTTCGTCATGACCTTGCTCGTGGCCTGCTGCGCCTTCTGGGGCTTCCAGCAGATCCTGATCAAGTTCGCCGGTCGCGAGATCCCGCCGCTGTGGCAAGCCTCGGTGCGCATGGCCGGCGCCACCGCCCTGCTCTGGCTTTGGTGCCAGTTCCGTGGCGTCAGGCTGTTCGGCCGCGACGGCTCGCTGCGCGGCGGCCTGCTGGTCGGCCTGCTGTTCGCGGCCGAGTTCTGCCTGATCTACCTCGGCCTGCAGCACACCAGCGCCTCACGCCTGACCGTGTTCCTCTACACCAGCCCGTTCTGGGTCGCGCTGCTGCTGCCGCGCTTCGTGCCGTCGGAGCGGCTGCGCAAGTTGCAGTGGATCGGCCTGGTGATCGCCTTCAGCGCGGTGGGCATCGCCTTCAGCGAAGCCTTCCTGCACGGCTCGGCGCCGGGCCAGTGGAAGGGCGACGCCATGGGACTGGCCGCCGGCATGTTCTGGGGCCTGACGACCATCGCCATCCGCGCCACCAAGGTCGCGACCGTACAGGCCGAGAAGGCGCTGTTCTACCAATTGGGCGTCACCGCCCTAGTCTGCCCGCCGCTGTCGCTGGCCCTGGGCGAGACCTGGTCGTTCGACTACTCGGCGCTGGCCTGGGGCTCGGTGTTCCTGCAGACCGCCGTCGGCGCCTTCGCCAGCTACCTGGCCTGGATGTGGATGCTGCGCCACTACCCCGCGACGCAGATGAGCACCTTCACCTTCCTCACACCGCTGTTCGCGCTGGTGTTCGGCGTGGTGCTGCTGGGCGAACCGCTGACCACGCAGCTGGTGCTGGCGCTGGTGGGGGTGGCGGCGGGGATTGTGCTGGTGAGCCGCAAGGGCTGAGCCGTCTTCAGCCGAACGCCTGGTTGATCACGAGGAACAGCAGAAAGGCCTGCAACTCCGGCTGGATGTCAGGCGGCAGGTCGGCGCGGAGCCTTCGCTTGGCAGAGAGCGCGTCGGTTTCGTGGACGAAGCCAACGGTCCGCTCGCCGCGCCGGAGTTCGTAACGCGTTTTCAGCAGGCTGCTGCGCCGGACCAGTTCGCCGCTGAAAGGCACGGTGATGCTGAGCGTGCTGCGCCTGAACCAGCCTTTCGGGACCACCACGTCCGCCGACGCGAGGCGCTCGCCAGCCCGCACCAGCTCGAAGCGGATGTCGTTGTTCCAGCCGCGGCGCGTGTACTCGAACTCGATGCGGTACGCCGTGCCCGACAGGGTCATGTCGATACTCGACCGCAGCAGGCCCGGTGCCGGGTTCTTCAGTCTTGCGTTGCGGGCCTCGGCCCAGTCGGGGAAACACAGCTCGCCGATCACGGTGCCGTCGGCCGACTGGAGGTCGTAGCTGAAGCCGGAGAGGGCCGAGCGCTGTTCGGCGATCAACATGGGCGGTGCGTCGGGGCCTGCCGAGGCTCCTGCGAATGGCGCGGGCAGGTGTCACCAATCATCGGTAGGCCGGTGGGCATGGCTGGTGTGTCAGGACCGCGGGTCGAGCCCGAAGACGCGCAATTCGTCGGTGCTACTGACGAAGACGCCAACGCCAACGGCCTTGGCCTCATCGATCACGGCGCGCGCTGCGCGGCCCACGGCTTCAAGCTCGGTTCCGGGGTCCTGCACGGCTGCGCTGGGGAAAGAGATCAGGCATGGGGCCATGGTGCATTTGCTGTGCGTTGAAGACCGCAGCGCCATTGTGCGTTTGAACGTTGACAGGTGGCTCCTTCGGCATCCACAAGGTGTGAATCAGTTCGGGATTGCCGACTGGGCCGTTCGCTCCAGCCTCGCAAGATCAAACCCCTTTCCCGCAACCGACCCAGCAATGCCTGGTAGCCCGCCGGCTCCACCGCCGGCGTGCGCGACAGTATCCACAGGTAGTCGCGCTTGGGCTCGCTCACGGCCACCAGCTGGTAGGCCGGATCGAGGTCGACGACCCAGTAGTTGCCCCAGACCAGGGGCAGCCACGACAGCCAGGCGGGGGCGAAGCGCACCTCCAGTTTCGGCGAATCGGCGGCACCGGTCTGGCGCGCGCGGCCCACGGCCTCGGTCATCTCGCCGTTGGCCTGCCGGCAGCGGTTGACCACGTCGAGATGGCCGTCGTCGCGCAGCCGGTACTGCGCCTGCGTGTCGGCCACGCACTGGCGCTGGAAGCGGTTGGGGTATTTCGCGATTTCGTACCAGTTGCCCAGGTAGCGGGGGACATCGAGGCGCTCGATGGTCCGCAGCGGCTCGGCAGCGACCTTGGTTTGAGCCGCAGTCACCGCGGGAACCAGCAGGGGCAAGACAAGTGCGAGCGCCGCAACGGGGCCAAACAGGCGGGACGGCAGCGGGACGAACCAAGCGGTCATGGATGCTCCAAAACACAGACTGGAGACAGTTTGCCCGCGACGACAAGTCGGCGCCCCGCACCGGGTCTCTTGCGGTTCAGGACTTCTTGGCCAGCCCCAGCCGCTCGATCGTCGCCTTCTCGGCCTTGAAGGTGCGCTCGGCGTAGGCGCTGTAGTCGGCGGTGCTCATGTAGATGTCGGGCATGAAGAACTTGTCCAGCGTCTCCTGCACCTTGGCGTCTTCCAGCGTCTTTTTGAACGCGTCGTGCAGCACCTTGACGACCACCGGGTCCATGCCCTTGGGGCCGCCAATACCGAAGGGCGATTCGGTGATGGTGTCCCAGCCGCTTTCCTTGACCGTCGGCACGTCGGGGAAAGCCTTGTTGCGCTGGCGGCCGAGCGTGGCGAGCAGGCGCAGCTTGCCGCTTTGCACATGGGGCGCAAATTCGGTGGTGCCGCTCATGACGCGGATGTGGCCACCGAGGATGGCCTGCATGATTTCGGCCGAGCCTTTGAATGGGATCGGGTTGAGCTGGATGCCGGCCTTGTCGCTGAATTCTTCGACCGCCAGGTGCGGCGTGGTGCCGGTGCCGGTGTGGCCGTATTCGAGCTTGCCGGGGTTGGCCTTGGCGTAGGCGACCATGTCCTTGAGCGTCTTGAAGGGTGCGTCCGCCGTGCAAGCGATGCCGAAGGTGTAGCCGGTGAGGCAGACGATGTGGCTCAGGTCCTTGACCGGGTCGAAGCTCATGGTCTGCATGTGCGGCAGGCGGTAGATCCCAGCGGCAGCTGCGTGAGCGTGTAGCCGTCCGGTTTGGCGTTGACCATCGCCGCGGCGCCCAGCGTGCCGCCGGCGCCGGGCTTGTTCTCGATCACGACCGGCACGCCCAGCGCCTTGCTGGCGCTCTCGCCGAAGGCGCGCATGACCGCGTCGCTGCTGCCGCCCGTGGGCCAGGGCGCGATCAGCGTGATCGGGCGGCTGGGGTATTGTCCTGCGCGAGCACGTGGGCCGGCAGCAGGGCGGGGGCGGCAAGCGCGGCGGCGGACGCGATGAGCTGGCGGCGGTTGAGGGCGGCGGGGTGGCGGGGAAGGCTCATGCGTGTCTCCAGCGGGTGTGTTGGACCGACCCGCAACATAGCCCGCCCGGCGCCCGCTGGGAACCGGGACGGCCCGGGGGCCATCCCGGTTTCAGTCGCGCCGGGGACGCGCCCACGCCACGGGCTCAGGCGCCCGCCTGCGCCCCCACCAGGAAATCCGCCTTGCCCAGGTCCACGCCGTTGTGGCGCAGCAGGGCATAGGCGGTGGTGACGTGGAAGAAGACGTTGGGGATGGCCCAGTGCTTGAGGTAGGCCTCGCCCTTCATGGTGCGGGTCTTGTCGCGGCCGACCGGGAAGGTGATTTCTGCCTCTTCGCGGCCGTCGATGGACGCGGCCGGCACGGTCGCGAGCCAGTCCAGCGTCCTGGTGATGCGGGCCTGAAGTTCGGCGAAGCTGGTTTCGTTGTCTTCGAACTTCGGCGCTTCGATGCCGGCCAGTCGCGCGGTGCCGTTCTTGGCCGCGTCGCAGGCGATGCGGATCTGCGAGGCGAAGGGAAAACAGTCGGGCGCCAGCCGCGCCGTCACGAAACGTTCGGGTCGAATGTGCGCGCCGCCGCGTTGGCCTCGGCCTTGGCCAGGCAATGCAGCAGGTTGCTCAGGGCGGTCTGGAAGACGGGCAGGCTGGCGGAGGACAGGGTGATGGACATGGTGGTGCGGTCAGGCCGTGGTGGAGGTTCCGCATGCTACGGCACACCCCGGGCCCGGGCGGCACCTTCACGACAGGGCGCCCGGGTCGTCGGGCTGAACCCGTGTTCGTCCACCGCCACGTCCGCCGGCTCGCCGCCGTCCAGGGTCTGCCAGTCGCTCGTCAGCAGCTCCATCAAGGCGTGGTCCAGCGTGTCGATGTCAATGTCCAGAGGCTCCACCCAGCTTCGGTGGTGCCAGCAGAAGGTTCGCGGTTCATCGTGATCCCCCGATCTGATCGACGGCCGCATGCCGGAGAGGGCGAACGACGGCCCGATCACCTGCAGTGTTCTGCAAAGCGGGTGCCCTGACCAGTATCAAACCGTTTCAAGATGTGCGGGACCGTAAGGTCCGCCGCGACCGGACCTCAGGTCTGAGCGGGCCTCGGCCGCTGGCGCGCGAAGTCCACATACCAGTCCAGGCAGCCGGGGTTGGCCATGGCCTCCCGGTTGATGACGTTCTCCAGCGGCTGGACCAGCAGCAGCTTCTTGATCGGCAGCTCCTGCTTCTTGCCCGAGAGCGTGCGCGGGATTTCGGCCACCTGGAAGACGTCGTGGGCAGGAAGCGCGGCGAGAGCGCGGTGCGGATGGCGCCGTTGATCTTCGCGGTCATCGCATCGTCGAGCGCCAGCCCCGGACGACACAGCACGACAACAGCGGCAGTAAGCTCTCCCGGCCCAGGTGATTCGAGGTCGACCACCATCGAATCCATCACCTCGGGCAGCGCTTCGACCGCGCTGTAGAGCTCGCTGGTGCCCATGCGCAGACCGTGGCGGTGATGGTGGGTCGTGGAGCGGCCGTAGATCACGCAGGAACCGTCGGGGTGGATGCGCAGCCAGTCGCCGTGGCGCCAGACGGCGCCAGCTTCTTTCTCCAGATCACCACCACCGGGTTTTCGGACATGACCGGCCGGGTACAGTCCGAAGTAGCTGCCGAGCAGGCGCTCATGGTTTTTGTCGCCGACGAAGTACAGCGGCATCGACGGAATCGGCTGCGCGCAGACCAGTTCGCCCACGGCGTCGATCACCGGCCGGCCCTGCTCGTCCCAGGCCTCGACCGCGCAACCATCAGGCGGCACTGCATGCGGCCTGGGGTTTGTGGCAGCTCGCGATTGCCGCCGATGAAGGCGCCCGCGAAGTCGTGCCGCCGGAAATGTTTGCACCACCAGATGTCGCCCCCACGCTCCCCCACTTCGGGTGGGGTCGCTGCCCCCGAGGGGGCTGATTCACCTTGGGGCGGCCCGGCGGTGAATCGGTCGCTCTGTGCAGCTTTCGGCAGCCGCCGAAACTGCGCCGTGCCCCAGCGCTGCGCGTCCTCCGACAGCGGCGAACCGGTGGTGCCGAGCGCGCGCACCGACGACAGGTCGCCGCAGGTCGAGAGGTCCAAGCCGGCCTTGAGGCAGTTGGCGAAGAACGCCGCGCCGGCGCCGAAGAAAGTCACGCCCTCGCGCGCCGCAAGGCGCCAGAGCACGGTCCAGTCGGGCTTGTCTTTCGTGCCGCCCGGGTTGCCGTCGTAGAGACGCAGGTGGTGCCGTTGAGCAGGCCGCTGGTCTGCGCGTCCACATCACCCAGCCGGTCGAGCTGTACCAGTGGTAGCGCTCACCCCGGCTGTTGGCCCGTAGCTGCAGCCGACGTCGTTGTGGATGGTCTTGAGCGCCAGCGCGACGATGACGTGCCGCCGTGCCCGTGCACGATCGGCTTGGGCAGGCCGGTGGTGCCGCTGCTGTAGACGATCCACAGAGGGTGGTCGAACGGCAGCCACAGCGGCTCGAAGGCCCGCACCGCGTCGTCATCGCGTGCGATCGCGGTGCTGAAATCCGCGCAGGGCTTGGGCAGATTCCAGCGCCCGGTCCACCTCGGCCGGGTCCTGCGCCAGGTGGGGTGCAGCAGCACATGGCGCACCGTCGGCAGCGCCGCGCGCAGCTCGGCCACCACCCCCAGCCGGTCGAAGTCTTTGCACCGTAGCTCACGCCATCGCAGGCGATCAGCAACACGGGTTCGATCTGCCGGAAGCGGTCCAGCACCGCGTTGGGCCCATGTCGGGCGCGCAGACGCTCCAGACGCCGCCGAGGTGACACACCGCAAGAAACGCGACCATGGTCTCGGGGATGGGGGCAGGTAGGCCGCGACGCGGTCGCCGGGTTTCACGCCCTGGGCCGCAGGTGCAGCGCCAGCGACGCAACCTGGCGCCGCAGTTCGGGCCAGGACAGTTCGCGGCGCTGGCCTTTTCGTGTCGAGATCACCGCGGGAAGCCACGCGCGTGGGCCGGCACGGACGTGGCGGAACACCTGCTGAGCGTAGTTGAACTGGGCGCCGGGGAACCAGCGCGCACCCGGCATGACGTTGCGCTCAGCACCGCGTGTGCGGCGTTGGCGAGCGCAGGTCGAAGCAGTTCCAGATGCTCTGCCAGAAGGCGTCGATCTCGGTGACCGACCAGCGCCAGAGCGCGTCGTAGCTGTCGAAATGCAGGCCGCGCTCGCGGGCCAGCCAGTACCGGTAGAGGCGGATCTGGGGTGTGAAAACCGGTGGTTGTTCTGCCATGTGATGTCTCCTGCGACGCAGGGTAGCAGCGCCCCCGCGGTCGGAGCTATCGCGCAGTTGTCAGTGCACGAAACGGTTTGATCGCGCGCTGGGGCGCCGGGCCCCGCTAGGCTGCGCGCGGGGCGATCTCCGACGCCGAGCGGAACTCCAGGTGGAAGGCGGTGCCTTGTTCCCGGTTCGCTCTCGACCGGAGCCGGCCGCCCATGCGGTCCAGCGCCTTGCGCACCAGCGCCAGGCCGACGCGGTGCCCTCGAAGGTGCTGGCTGCGTGGCGCGCTGGAACATGCGGAACATGGTCTGCTGCTCCTGCCGGCTGATGCCGATGCCGTTGTCGGCGACGGCGATTTCGGTCATCAGCGGCAGGTGGCGGATGTCGATCGAGACCACGGGCTGCGGCTGGCCCGCGCGGTATTTCAGCGCGTTGTGGACCAGATTGCGCAGCACGATCGACAGCCCACCTCATCCCCTCCAGCTGCAGGGGCTGGCTCGAACCGGATCGTGTCCTCGGGAAGCTCGGCCCGAGCTGCGCCAGCAGACCCTCGATGATCCGGGTTCACATCGACCCGCGAGATCTCTGGGGCTGGAAGCTGAGGCGGGCATAGTGGTGCAGGCGTCGAGCATGCTGGTCATCTGCCGGGTGGCCGTGGCCATCTGTTCGACACTGTCGAGCGCGGCCGGGAAAGGTCCGGTCCCTGTCTGTCCTTGAGCACCCCG
>WNGS01112055.1:0-12454 GCA_020271785.1 Procambarus virginalis | reverse complement strand
ATTACCTATTAGAAGGTCAGTAACCCAGGAATGACTTTACATCACCCTAACTACCAAGACTATCTATCGTTGCAGCTATAGCACCAGACACTCAGATCTGGGCGAGCGAGGATTTGGGAATGGTTGTTCGCGATGTGGTTGGGCAACTGGAATTACAGATGGGTTGATATGCAGATGTACGTTGCTATCATTATAACAACCTACGGATTCAAATCGATCAAAAAATTCAACAACAATAGCATAAACATTGCTTGCAGATTCCACTGCTACCCCATTAGAAAGCTGAAGTAGCACAAATTTGGTTGAAGTCTTGTAACCGAGTAGTATAGTCTTATTCATCTAACAACATGAATGTCTAAATGATCATTGTGACCAAATTGCTTTGACTTAATGTCTGCAGTGAGAGTTCCAATCACTGGTAAGGCTAAAGACTCACCTGTCTACGCATAAGGAGTGGTGCTTTGCCGATTATGTTTAATAAACGATTACATGATAGAGTAGCTCCCAAGCTTGGCAGGCGTCCTGTTTGCTGTTTACCTTCTTCTCCTCTAGTGGCGTCCAGCCGCCGCACATAGAAAACGGATGGTACCATTTCTGGTGAATATGACAGTGGCTTTAGGCAATGTATGTACTAGCTCTATCTATAATCAATCCATTAATGTAACATCACTTGTATGTATGTACCTTACCTGAATAAACATATTTTATTTATTTATTATTTATAGTTGAGATATGAATACATGAGGGAGTAATAGAGAGTCACCAGCCAGGTCGGGGTACATAATATCTGATCTTAGAAAGAATGCCAACAGTTTTTGAAACTTTTTTTTATATATTTAGAATGTGTCCCTGGAAATTCAGCTTGTGGTCAATGAGAACGCCAAGGAACTTGCCATCTAATTTGTTACAAATTTGGGTATTGTTTATTTTAAGATTTATTTGATTAGAGGATTTATTGCCAAACAGAATATAGAAAGTCTTGTCAATGTTAAGGGCGAGTTTGTTGGCAGTTAACCAAAGATGGACTTTATTTAGCTCAGAATTTACTGTGCCATTTAGAGCAAGAGGGTCAGGGCTGGAGTAAATGAAGGTTGTGTCGTCAGCAAATAGAATTGGTTTGAGGTGTTGGGAGGCATTTGGAAGGTCATTAATGTAGATGAGAATGAGAAGAGGGCAAGTATGCTGCCCTGAGGAACACCAATGTTGATGGGTAGGGTGGGAGAAATTGAGTTATTCACAGAAACATACTGGAGCCTGTCAGTAAGGTAAGATTTGAGGTATTGCAGGGAGTGTCCTCTGACTCCATAATGATGTAATTTAAGAAGAAGGTTTTGGTGGTTGACAGTGTCAAAAGCCTTACGCAGGTCCACAAATAACCCAACAGGGAACTCATTTTTATCAAGAGCTGCATGAATCAAGTTAATCAAACTAATAAGTGCATCGTTAGTGGTTTTTTGGGTCTGAAGCCATATTGACAAGAGCTAAGTATATTGTGTTTGGCTAGATAAGAGTAAAGCTGCTTGTAGATTAGTTTTTCAAATATTTTTGACAAGTTTGGCAGGATTGATATAGGTCTGTAGTTATAAATAAATAAATAAATATGTTTATTCAGGTAAGGTATATACATACAAGTGATGTTACATTAATGGATCAAATTATAGATAGAGCTAGTACATACAATGCCTAAAGCCACTATTACGCAATGCGTTTCGGGCAGTTGTTAACATCAGTGAGATCACCACATTTGTGGACAAGGGTTACTCTCGCTCTCTTTAGAATATCTATACATTCTCTGCTTGAAACTTGAAGTAAATATGTATTTTATGATATTATAATTAGTTTTATAATAGCAAGATATTATACCAGTAGTTATTGAGTAAATGAACATTGGTGGACATGAAATATGAGGGAAGGTGATGAGCCCTAGGGCTCATCACCTGCCTGATGCCTGATGGGATCATTTACTATTATATAGTAAAGACATAAAAATAAAATGTGAGACAAAGTAAAAATATGCTGCAAAAATGATGTTAGGTAAGGAGAAGGGTAATAACGTCCAAAACTTTATACATTGAATACTTAAAACTATAATTATAACTATATGGACTATTATACCAGTCGTTATTAAGTAAATAAACACTGGTGAACATGAAATATGATATGAAAACTATAATTATGACAATATGGACTATTATACCAGTAGTTATTAAGTAAAATAATAACTTTTATAATCATTTTTATTACCCTGTTTTATTTAAAGTAACTTGGTATCTGATTCTTGTAATCATTTATTGTAATTAATTATAGTATAATTGTTTTATAAGCATCTACCTCAGTATCATAGTAAAATCTTCCACATTAATATACTCTCACCCTGTTTACTTTTACACTTAGATTTATATTAGAGTAAATTTCAAGATTTACTTAGATTTATCTGTCATTTTTTTTTCTCGGAATTATCTATTTGAACTCACTTTGTTTTCTTAGGTTCATACCAATTATAGGATTTTAATTAACCATTACTAAGCTAATTATCTTCAAGATCATTTTACTTTATGATTATTATTTTTCTTATTATTTTTTATTTTACATTTATATTGTCAGTCTCTACTGATTTTTTGTTTGTTATTTTATCTAACTTCTGTGTCCTTCCTGGCTATCTATTGGATCTATATTTTACTTCTAAATTGTTACTATTTTATTGTATTTGCTTCTATTCTTGTGTTTTGCTATATCGTGTATCTTGTATCGTGATCCCTCTGCATCTCTATGCACACTGATATTGATCCTGATCAAAATCTTCTGTCTCATATCTACACCAACCAGCACATTGATCATCATTATTGCAAGTATTTCACAGCACACCAAGGCTAAAAACAAACTCCAAAATAACACCTGTTTATCAGTTTACAACCAAAATGTTAGATCACTTGGTAAACATTTTGACGATATAAATGCATTACTCACAGCACTAGGTACTAACTTATCGTTCATTATTTTAACAGAAACTTGGCTAAATAAAGACTATACCCAACTCTACAACTTAGCTGGTTATAAAGCCAGTCATAACTGTAGGCCTAATAAAAAAGGTGGTGGCACAGCTATATATTACCGAGATACATTTATCTGCAACAGTGTTATTAGTGACAGAGATGACTACTGTGAATATACTTTTGCTCAGTTTACAATTAAATCCCTTGTGACGATAATCTCTTCCCAGAGATTTAGCCTGCTCTTTCTGCTAGCATCACGTTCAACACAATATTCAAGATACGTTTTCAGTGGCTTAAACGTATATATCAAGACCAGCCACGCACCTGCAACTCCCCCTCCCCCCACTCCTGCACACCTGGTCGACCCGCCAACTGCTACTCCCAGCCAAACTACCGACTTGCGGCCGTCCTGCATTCTCATTGGCCGTTCAACAACACACCACTCCAGCTCCACGCCAATCACATTCCTTGCAAGCCAACGTCGGGATCACTGGTAGCCCTACCAGTCAGAATATATCTAGTGCTCTTGCTGTGAACACCTACTTGACTCACCTTGTGTGATCAAATAGAGGTTGATAGCTTGCGTATATATTCCCAGCACCATTTATCTTTGTATTCCTGTTAACGTAACCAGTTCCCCCCTTTTCAGTTTGTTATATATATTTTACGTGTTTTACTTTTACTTTATTTTAAATGCCAAGGAATTGTCTTTATTTTATTTTGTTTTCTAGATTAAGTAAAGTGCATTTTTTATATTTGTGTTTTCGTGTATCTTACCTTACCTTACCACAGATTATCAGACAAGCAGTCACTCTTTTTTTTTTTTTTTTTATAACTTACATGTATGTGGCCCAGCATTGACATCTGCTATTTGGAAGACTGCCGACCACCATTTCCAACATGTTACCGTCACATATAATTGGGGGCCTGTCTGGGAGCTGCACTCAGGTATTGGTAATTGTGGTAAGCGTACTTGGCTTTCATCCCTTGCTTTCAATATTTACATTAATCATTTTTATTATATGGTGCTGTGTATATTGTGCATTACGGGAGTAGCATATGGTGAGTGTGAGACAACTTTGGATTACGTGGTGACTGTAGGCCTCAGTCATACTCTTAATTGGTCGTCTCCCCCTTCCGTGTTATTACCCGTGTTTTGTCCCCCAGATATTTCTCACATTTTTGACAGATTATCACATAGGTACCCTGGTACTGTGGTCTGTCTCCGGGTCAATAGCACCTAATTTCTGCAATCCGACTCTAGGAGGAAAAAGAGGGCCAAAGTTCCTCTAGCACGGACTATTACTGGCGAACTGGGACCTCGCCGATAGTTCTCGTCACCAGTTGACACTCGCACCCCTACTCGTTGGTCAGAATTGATGGTATTTACTCAAGGTAGGGAATTAGCTTTCTTTCTTTTGAGCACGAAGTTCGCTAATTCTGTAAGTACCATATTCAATTTCAGTGGGTACCTTGCTTATGTTCTATAGTGACTCGGCAAGGTATGACTACATTTTTGGACTACCTCATTTCCTTAGGAACCATTTAGTTTCACTTGTCTTTTGAAACTCAGTTTCAACTAATTAGTAGGATTTTCTTGCCTTTATCCTCCCACAGTGAGTACCAGGTACAAGATTTCCTGCGACCTTAATCATTTACCATCTTGAATTAACTTTAATTATTAATAATTCCACAGGATAGGTATCAGTTGCCACGTTTCCTGTTTCTGACATTCACCATATTCTCACAGTATATTCGTGTCTCATTTATTTACCATGTTTCGTATCCAAACTTTCAAGGCAGATCCAGAAGGTGAAATAGAGAAATTGCGTCATGCTAAGAGGGTCGAATTGAGAACTCTTGCACATGAGTATCAATTAGAAGTTCCCCCTGACGCCAACAAGTATGCCATACATAATATAATTTTAGATTATCTTTTGGATGAAGGGAAGATAGATTCTGATACTCACGAACAATATACCATTTCAGATAAGCATGATTTGACAGCAATAAAGCTCAAGCTAGAACTTGCTAAGATCGAGCGGGAGCAACAACAGGAAGCAGCTGCAATCAGAAAGCGTGAAGCTGCAATCAGAAGGGAAGAACAAGAAAGAGAAATCCGCCTCAAGGAGCGTGAGGCGGCCCTGGCCAAGGAAGCAGCTGCCATCCGGAAAGAAGAAAGTGAAAGGGAGGCCCTACTCCTCAAAGGACAGCAAGAACGTGAGTTGGCCTTATTCAAAGAGCGACTAGAGATACAACGGGAACACGACCAACGGCAGGCAGAAGCAGCTCTAGAATGTCATGGCCGAGAACTCACGATGGACGCTACACATCAAGCTCAACTCCAACAAGCAGCAGCTAGTCTTCCTCCAAGTTTCAATGTCTCCCATGCAAGTAAGTTAATGCCCCCGTTCATCGAAACGGAGGTTGATGTTTTCTTCACTACTTTTGAGACCCTTGCTAATCAACTTAGTTGGCCTGACGACCAATGGGCTACCCTTTTCCGAGTACATTTAACAGGTAGAGCAGCCGTCACACTCAGCACTTTGGCATCAGAAAACGACTACACCACCTTGAAGCAAGCTGTGTTGGACGCCTACCTTCTCTCCACCGAAAGCTATCGACGAAAGTTCCGTGACTACGTCAAGGCAAGTACCACCACCTTCTTAGAATTTGCTAACACCAAACGGAGATATTTCATGAAATGGCTGGAGGCAGCACATGTCTCTACTTTTCCAGAGCTTGTCAACCTCATACTGGTTGAAGAATTTTTGAGACGTGTACCTCCTCCTGTCCGCCTATACTTAGCAGACAAAGAAGAGACCGATTTGGTGAAGTGCGCGAAGTCAGCTGACACTTACAGCCTCATCCACCGGCTGACACCAGAACCTACCAGTAAGAAGTCTTGGTACAGTTACGAGAAAGCGAGCCCAGATCAAGGTACCTCTCAACTGTACTGCAGGTATTGTCGACTCTATGGACATACCATAGAAAAATGTGGTAAGTCCCAATCTAAAGGTAACATAGAACCTCCTAAGCCCAAACCTACTCACCCTAAGTCCGGTAAGCCTGTAATGAATGTTGGTGTTCATGCTAATGATCTCTCTCTTTAGCAAGCATCTATATCCAGGAACTATCACTACCCACGGTTCAGATTCAGAGGGACGTTTTGGACTTAAGATCCTGCGGGACACAGCGGCTCTACAATCGATCGTCTTGAAATCAGCTGTGCCCAACGTCGCCTACACAGGAGAGACTGTATTCATCACTGACCTTACTGCTACTACTCCTTATCCTCTTGCCAGAGTTTACCTAGATTGTCCCTTCGTGACCGGTGAAGTCCAAGTCGCCGTCAGGGAAAAGCCTTTTCCCATGCCTGGAGTGCAACTTCTCCTGGGCAACGACTTGGCAGAAGACCAACAACCGAACAACCTGATCGTCAAGGACATATCCCAGGTGGGCAACTCTGTGTTGGATAACCCGATTTTTGAGCATGTTCCAGCAAAGGTTCAAGAGAGTGATGAAGGTTCTCCTCCTGTTATGGTGACCACCCGTGCTCAAGCTGCACGACCACAGCCAGCTGACTCTACTGCTACCGCTGTCCCTCAGGACCCTTCGAAACTACCCCCTAATCTGACCGCTTTGGAGTTCCGTAAGTTACAGAGAGATGATCTTACCTTGACACCATTATTCTTTCAGGCTGAGACCCAATCCGACAGTGTTCCTGGGTTCTTTATGGAGAACGAATTACTCTATCGCAGGTATAGACCCAGTAAACTGAAGGACGAGGACGATTGGGCAGACGTTGAACAACTAGTGATTCCTACCAGCCTGCGGCCCACGATTCTACACCTGGCCCACGGAGCACTGTCACACTACGGGTTCAACAAGACTTACCATGGAATTCGACAAGACTACTACTGGCCAGGTATGGTTAACGATGTCAAGAATCATGTCAAACTGTGCCACGTGTGTCAGTTAGCCGGGAAACCGAACGTTTCCATTCCCAGAGCACCACTGATACCCATCCAGGTGCCTGAGGAACCGTTCCACAGACTTATTATTGACTGTGTTGGTCCTTTGCCTCGGACCAGTGCAGGCAACGCCTATATCTTAACTATCCTGTGTCCTACCACCAGATTCCCCATAGCAGTTCCAGTGAAAAACATTACGGCTGCTACAGTGGTGAAGAATTTATTGAAAATCTTCACCCAGTATGGATTTCCGAGGGAGATTCAGAGCGACTGTGGCACCAACTTCACCAGTGATCTCTTCAAACGGACTCTGGAGGAGTTCAACATCAAACAGGTACTGTCCAGCCCCTATCATCCTGCTTCACAGGGTTCTCTCGAGCGTAGTCATCAGACTATCAAGGCACTCTTAAAAAAGTTTTGTAATGAGACCTCAAAGGATTGGGATAGGCAACTTGATCTCATCATGTGTATTTTCAGAAGTCTTCCCAACGAGTCACTAGGAGTATCTCCTTATGAGATGCTCTACGGACGTAAGTGCCGTACACCTCTCAAGGCTTTCAAGGATTCTCTACGTGATGCCACCTTCAGTGAGCATCAGAATGTGCCCCAGTATCTTCAAAACCTCCGACACATTCTAGAGAGGGTCCATTCCTTTGCTAGCAACAACCTACAGAAAGCCCAAGAGAGGATGAAGACTCGTTACGACCAGCACTGCCAAGTAAGGAAGTTTAAACCGGGAGACTTAGTTCTTGCCTATTTCCCTATCCCAGGTTCTCCTTTACAGAACAGGTTCTCAGGACCCTACCGTGTTAAGAGTGCCGGAACAACTTCAACTACGTTCTCGAGACCCCCGATAGGCGGCGGAAGACCCAGCTGTGCCACATCAATCTGCTCAAGCTCTATCATGGGGTTCCTCCCACTGTGTTAACCAACTTCACCTCATTTACAGGTCCATACAGCCACAGTGAGACCTTCCCTGCTTCTCCTTCCGAAAACACTGACACTGAGACAGCGCTTTCTAATTCGGAAATCCTTACTGACCTTCACAATCATTTTCAGGACGATAATAGTGCTTCACTCATCAAACTCATCAGAGAACATCAGGAGTTGTTTCGAGATGATCCCCAAGAGTGTACTGTGACTCGACACGACATCCAACTGCTACCTGACACCCAGCCGATTCGCCAGCCGTTCTACCGAATCAGCCCTAGCAAAACGGAAGTCATGCGTGCTGAGGTACAGTACCTCTTGGACCATGGACTGGCTACCCCCTGTGAGTCCCCCTGGGCCTCACCATGCATCTTGGTTCCCAAACCTCAAGGTAAGATCCGTCTTTGCACGGATTATAGGAAATTAAACAGCGTCACCATTAAGGACGCCTACCCATTACCCCGGATCAACGATATCCTTGATGCCATTGGTAATGCCCGCTACCTGTCTCAGGTAGACTTACTCAAGGGCTATTATCAGGTTTGTTTAACGGAGCGAGCTAAGGAACTGTCTGCCTTTATAACCCCTTTCGGGCTTTTCAGGTACAACCGCCTTCCCTTTGGACTCTGCAATGCCCCGGCCACCTTTCAGAGAGCTGTCAACCGCGTCATCCAGGGCTTGGACAACACCTACGCCTATTTGGATGATATCGTTGTAGCATCCAACACCTGGAGCGAACACCTGCTCCAGCTACAACGATTGTTCTACAAGCTCCTGAAAGCCGGCCTCACCATCAATCTGGGCAAGTCCACCTTCGCGAAAGGTAAAGTGCGGTACCTGGGTCATGTTATAGGGAGTGGCAGCCTAGCTCCGTTAAATATCCATATTCAAGCCATCCAACAGTATCCACAGCCTACTACCAGGAAGCAACTTCTGCGCTTCCTTGGTCTTGCTTCTTATTACCGTAGGTTTGTGAAGAATTTTAGCACTGTTGCAACCCCCTTAATCACCTTAACCAGTCCCAAGCAACGGTATAATTGGACCAGGGAGCAAACCGTTGCCTTCGAACAACTCAAATTCCTCCTCTGTTCTAATCCTATTCTCGCCTCACCAGATATCAAGAAGCCTTTCATCCTCCATGTCGACGCCAGTGGTACCGGCATCGGAAGTGTCTTAATGCAGCAGCGAGGCGAGGAGGTTCTACCTGTCAGCTACTACAGTTGCAAGTTGAAGCCTCATCAGAAAAACTATAGCACTATAGAGAAGGAACTCCTCTCCATCGTCCTGAGCTTACAACACTTTGCACCATATCTGCAAGGTGCTAGGTCCACTACCATCTATTCGGACCACAACCCTCTAAGATTCCTACATCAAGCCCAATTCAATAACCAACGTCTGCTGCGATGGGCTTTATACCTTCAAGGCTTCAATCTGAAGATCTGTTACATTAAGGGGCCTGATAACATCATCGCTGATGCCCTCTCCAGAGTGCATGAGGTAGAGGCAGCTCCACCTCCCGTGAACGTGACTCCACCAGAACCGCAGGCTTCGGGGAAGAGTTGTGACGATAATCTCTTCCCAGAGATTTAGCCTGCTCTTTCTGCTAGCATCACGTTCAACACAATATTCAAGATACGTTTTCAGTGGCTTAAACGTATATATCAAGACCAGCCACGCACCTGCAACTCCCCTCCCCCACTCCTGCACACCTGGTCGACCCGCCAACTGCTACTCCCAGCCAAACTACCGACTTGCGGCCGTCCTGCATTCTCATTGGCCGTTCAACAACACACCACTCCAGCTCCACGCCAATCACATTCCTCGCAAGCCAACGTCGGGATCACTGGCAGCCATACCAGTCAGAATATATCTAGTGCTCTTGCTGTGAACACCTACTTGACTCACCTTGTGTGATCAAATAGAGGTTGATAGCTTGCGTATATATTCCCAGCACCATTTATCTTTGTATTCCTGTTAACGTAACCAGTTCCCCCTTTTCAGTTTGTTATATATATTTTACGTGTTTTACTTTTACTTTATTTTAAATGCCAAGGAATTGTCTTTATTTTATTTTGTTTTCTAGATTAAGTAAAGTGCATTTTTTATATTTGTGTTTTCGTGTATCTTACCTTACCTTACCACAGATTATCAGACAAGCAGTCACTCTTTTTTTTTCCTTTTTTTATAACTTACATGTATGTGGCCCAGCATTGACATTTGCTATTTGGAAGACTGCCGACCACCATTTCCAACATGTTACCGTCACACCCTTAAATCCTCTTTGACTATTGGAGCCATCTATAGATTTCCCAATACTAACATAGCTTCTTTCTCAGACAACCTAAGGAATCTTATTATTAACAACAATCTCAACAAAAACCACATAATTCTGGGAGGAGACTTTAATATTGACCTGGGTCAACAAAATTGCTCTCAAGTTGACTATTTCCTTAACAGCATGAACTCCTGTATGCTAATTCCCACAATCACCAAACCTCCCCGAGTCACTCAAACATCAGCCACTACCTTGGACCACATATGGACAAACATAACAGCTCCCCTTGTATCTGGTATAATCTACGACAGAACAACTGACCACTATCCTACCTTTCTCATAGCGAACATGGACATAACACCATCAAAAAGCAAGAAACTTTCATTTAGGCTACACAGTGAATCAGCTTTAGGCAATCTTACAGATGCACTTCACAATATTAACTGGGATTCTGAATTCAATAATACCCAGGATATAAATTTATTAGCTAACCTCTTCCTCTCCAAAACTCTAAGCCTCTACAACCTTCATTGTCTCCTTCTTACCAAGCAAGTAACTGACAAAAGATTAAACAATCCATGGCTCACAAGTGGCATTCTCAACTCAATCAACAAGAAACATGAATAAGAAAAGAAACTTAGGATTGGCCTAGTTTCAAAGGAAGTAGCTAAAAGGTACTCATCAATGCTTACCAGTGTCATAAGAAAGGCAAAGCTTGTATATTATGTGAATTGATTCAATGAAGCAAAAGGCAACATGAAAAGCACTTGGAAAACAATCTCTAGTATCCTAGGAACTAAACAACACTCACATAACCAAATAAATCTCTACAAGGATGGGGACATACCGTCAACTGATTTAGAAATGGCAAATGAATTTAATAGTTTCTTTTCGTCGGTTGGTGCTAATCTTGCCAGTAAAATCCCACAGACTCAGACACATATCTCTCAGGCAGCTATCCAAACTCTCTTCTCCTTTCACCATTCAGCCCGGCAGATGTTGTGTCCATCATACACTCTCTAAAAACCAAGGCAGGGAACACCAGTGAAATTCTGTCCATTGTATACAAGAGCGCCTCCCATGCCCTTGCCCCACCCATAGCCCTACTGTTCAACAAATCTATAGTGTCACACCTTCCCTGATATCCTCAAAAAAGCAAGAGTAACGCCAGTCCATAAAGGAGGCAATCCGGCGGACATAAACAATTATAGACCAATACCAAATCTACCCATTCTATCAAAAATATTTGAAAAAATTATTTACAAACAGCTCTATTCCTACTTCGAAAATTCGACATACTCAGCCCCTGCCAGTTTGGCTTCCGGTCTCAAAAGAGCACCAACGATGCAATCGTTAGTCTTCTTGACATAATCTACTCAGCCCTTGACAAAAATGAGTTTCCGATTGGACTCTTCATTGACCTAAGAAAAGCCTTTGATACTGTTAATCACAACTACCTCTTACTTAAACTCCAGCATTATGGAATCCGAGGCCTTGCCCTTGACTACATCCGATCATATCTTAGTGACAGACACCAATATGTAACCATCAATGATACAACTTCTTCCACTCTACCATTACCGTTGGAGTGCCACAGGGCAGTATCTTAGGACCTCTTCTATTTCTTATATATATAAACGATCTGCCTAATGTCTCTAATATTCTCAAACCTATATTGTTTGCTGACGATACTACCCTTATCTATTCAGACCTCAATCCACATATTATGAATAATGTGATAATGTGTGAATAATGAATTAAAAAAGTCCACTTATGGATGTCAACTAACAAACTAACATAAACATCGAAAAGACTTACTACATTTATTTGGAAGCAAATCATCAAATGCAATTCAGCTACAGATAGACAACATTAACATCAGTAATAAAAATGATGGCAAGTTTCTGGGCCTATTCTAGACAAGAGACTCAATTCAGCACCCACATTCAACACATAACTAAGTCTCTAAGACAGTTGGTTATACTCTCCAAAATCAGATATATTTTCTAACTCGCTCTCCTCTCACTATATTATGCACTAATCTACCCCTATCTTAATATGGTATCTGTGCATGGGGGTCTACCACTGCAAACCACCTTAAGCCCATCATCACCCAGCAAAAATCTGCTATCAGAATAATAACTAACTCTGCTTTCAGACAACACTCAGCTCCCTTATTTAATCCCTAAACTTGCTAAATATTAACTCCCTCCACACATTCTCTTGTGTCAAACTACATTTACAAACCTGTTCTAAATGCAAACTATGCTCTGAAACTCTCC
>WNGS01112054.1:0-17582 GCA_020271785.1 Procambarus virginalis | reverse complement strand
ACCCACACCCAGCTAGCACCCACACCCAGCTAGCACCCACACCCAGCTAGCACCCACACCCAGCTAGACCCACTCCCAGCTAGCAACCACAACCAGCTACACCCACACCCAGCTAGCCCCCACAGCCAGCTAGCACCCACAACCAGCTACACCCACACCCAGCTAGCACCCACATCCAGCTAGTACCCACACCCAGCTACACCCACACTCAGCTAGCACCCACATCCAGCTACACCAACACCGAGCTACACCCACACCCAGCTAGTACCCACACCCACACCCAGCTAGTGCCCACACCCACTCCCAGCTAGCACCCACATCCAGCTACACCAACACCGAGCTACACCCACACCCAGCTAGTACCCACACCCAGCTACACCCACTCCCAGCTAGCACCCACAACCAGCTACACCCACACCCAGCTAGCACCCACACCCAACTAGCACCCACACCCAGCTAGCACCCACACCCAGCTAGCACCCACACCCACACCCAGCTAGCACCCACACCCAGCTGGAACCTACACCCACACCCAGCTACACCCACACCCAGCTAGCACCTACACCCAACTAGCACCCACACCCAGCTAGCATCCACGCCCAGCTGTAACCTGCCAGCACCGAATGTTAATCATCTTGTTTAATAAACTGTTCACTTGAGACAGTTAACAAGCACACGTCAATATATAAGACAACAAAAAGTTTTAAGAATGTTTCACACATCAATCAAGTAACATTACAATTCATATAAATTATTTTAGGGAATAATACATAAATTTTATATATAAATATGATATTAGTGTTTAGAGGAATACATAAGGAGTAAAATTGTTTTAAAAGGGCGATTTTTAGCAAAATTTTGAAAACAAATTTTATCTGGTCATAGAATAACTAAATGTATTTTGAATACTTCATACAGAAATTAAATATCATTCACATTTTATTAATAAATTTTACAAAAAACACCATAAATTTATATTTAAACATGTAAAAACTATTTTTAATACATTAGGAATAAAATAGTTTTAGAAAAACAGTATATTATAAAACCTATATGTTTGGATTTTTGTAGTAAAAGTTTCTCAAATGCTCTCCTGCACCATTCTCAATACAAGTTATTTATACACCTATTGGAACCCGTAAATGAAAGTTTTCAATACGTTTTGTATTTGCTGGGATATTTACTGGAGTTTAGTTGACTGATAAATTGGGTTTAATTTAGTTAGTTGATTCGGAGGATTGTCTAGTTAATCATTAAAGTCGAGTATGTTTCTGAGATTGCAGTGGGTTCAGTGACATTGGTCGTAGTGACATGTAGCTTGTTTAGGTTACTGTTCACTGATTTGCCACTGAGGCCTCATTTAACTCATCTTCAGTTTTAAATGATGATATCAAGATCAACTGCTGTTATAATAAGCTGTATCCTCAATAGTATAATGCTACTGGATTGATAATCAGCTGATAAATATAGATTTATATTGGTATTATTTGTCTGCAGGCATAGGTCTTCTCAGGCTTAATACTGGGCCTGTGAGTAATTTGCCTCCTGCAGAATTTAACATGTTTATGCCCTGATATTTAGTAGCGCTATTTATGAATTAGTGGTAGTAGTCTTCACATACAAGGATTCCAATGTCGGTGAGGCGATCAGACAATTTTATATGCCAATTTTGTTCCTCTACTTCTCAGGAATTTGGCAGTAGCTCTCAGACCTTGAACATGTAGGTCTACTGGAATTGTCCACCACAATGGCTGGTACTTGACTGACGTAACAGCCTAATCGTACAGATGGCTGTACAACTTGGTAGACTTGAGGTCCTGTATCAGCTAGGAACCCCTAAATATTTAAGATCATCTGTTTTACAGGCTATAATTGTATATCATCCGCCACATTTTACTGACATGTTCTCTGGGACCCTTGGTCAAACAACCCACAGGTATGACCCTGGCCCTCTTATTCTGGATGGTAATTTGCGCAGTAGGCAAAGTCGCAGTATTTTTTATCTTTGTTAATAGGGCATTAATTTTCTGTCGCATCTTGCAGTACTCTACTGTGGTGCGAATGTTATCTTCCACCTTGGGGTTTGGAGACTTTATTTTGGAGTCTCAACACAATGCTGCATGATGCTGACCCTTGTTACACCTATTACAGGTGTATAATTGGGTCTCGCAGTCGAGGAGGTTGTGTTTCCTGAGGCACCTCGTGCAATGTTGCCAATTTTTGAGTCGTTCAACACGGGTGTCACGATCATGAAAATTAGTGCAGTGGTACATTGAATGTTTCTCTTGGCAGAACAAACATGACCCATAGCAAAGGAATCCATAGATCCCTTTGGAGTCATGGTCTTGGGAGACACAGTAACTATAGGCTTGGAGGATCCCACTGCATATGTGCCCACACCACCTTGGTTCCACTTTGGTGTGGAAATAGATTGATTAAATTTATTTGGAGTACCTTTTGTACTCTGTAGTTGACTATTATTGGTTTCTGAAGGTTTACTTGGTGGTTTTAATTTGTCATGTGTACAAGGTTGATGAATTACTGAACATAAACCCTCAGATATTTCACTCAAGGATAAAATACTTTTATTGTAGTGAGTACTCATTTGTCTCAATATATCCCTAGGTATTTTCTCCTGGATAATATTTTTTAGACCCACTCAGCCCCATTTGTATTGGCTGTCCGGCCAACGGCCTCGATCATGGATTCTACCTCCAACTTAATGACTTAGAGTGAATCAGCTGAAGCCTCCGGTGAGGGTAAATGCAACAGCTCATAAACTAAGTTTGATGTTCTTACTTCTGAATTAGCATAATTATCCTTGAGGAGCTGTACTGCGAGGTCATAGCCGTCAATAGTTATCCTCAGATAGGATACTACTGATTTAGCTTCACCTGATAATTGAACTTGTAGATAAGAGAATTTACTACTCTTGGGTAAAGATGATTTTGAGTCCACAAGGTATACAAATTCGTTCCAAAATTCGTCAAAATCTTTCTCGTCTTTTCCTGAGAAAAGGGGGCAAATTAATTGCAGGGAGTCGAGCTTCAGCTTGACTCAGATTAGATGAAATTATTGATGTTGCCTTGTTCTGGGCAATTATTTTGACCTAAAACTGTAACATGGCCTGAGTTTGTTCTTCATTAATCGCCAGATCAACCATAACATCGTCTATTTCTGTTTCTGATAAACTGGTGTTGGCAAGTTCAGCAACATATGTCGCTATTAGGCATTTGACTTTCTCAAATTTACCTGCAGCTGCTTGATAATAGCTTTCCAGGTCAGCATAATCAACTGGAGGTTGTTGTGACAAATCCTCACATTTCTTGATCTGTCTGGTTAAGTGGCCTTTTCATTCTTCCTGCAGTATCAAAATTGGCTAGCTGGTTAACGCACCGGGTGACTGAGGAGTATTTTTCCGAATATGAAATATAGTGAAAAATTTTAAACATATATCCTGATATTTCGCATCAGTGTTGTGAAAATTTAATCTCCATATGTTAATAAATGAATTTTTTACAAATTTTTTAAAAATAAATGCAAGCACGACAGGCAGCAACCAGTACTGATAATAACAATAACACCTCCTATTTACTAGCAATCAAGAGAAAAAGAGATGCAAGCACCTGTCTGATGCACAAAGAAGAAAAGTAGTAGTAAGGAGGGTCCACAAAGTTGATATGCAGCTGGTGCCACCTTGGAGGGCCAGATTTCACACATAATAATAATGAGTTAGTATGTTATTATGCTGTATTTTATTAAATATCATATAAATACATTGCCCAATGGCAATATTTCTTATGTCCCTATGTACAAAAAGCTGACAACCAATTTTTTTGCATTTTTTTTATCTCCTTTGTTTGTATGCAGATTTTGTAGTGACTTCTACACCTTAGAGAACACATATTCGGCACTAAGTATGTAAAGTTGGAACGAAATTGGTCGACATGTTAATCAGCCACAGGTGGCAGAAGTTTTTACTTATTTTTGGGAGTCGATTTATTTACAGATTTCAAACTATTTGCTTTGTCTCTTAAGGTTGAATTGGTGAATGAGGACCAGATGACGGCCTTATCACTTATATATGGGCAATAAGGTTACTTGAATATGTGTGTTATCCCTAACCCATCTCTATATTTAGTTTTTTGGGGTGGTATTTTTTCTTGACTTAATTTTAACACATATTGACCTACAACTTTCACGTATTCGAGTACAAATGTCAAACAATCTTAATTAAAACTTACAAAATATATCATAAATTCAAAGTACTATATACATTATCCAGAACCTTAACTTAATTTTTCTGTATGAACAAGAATTTTCAACTTTGAGACACCTTCAAAAATTAAGTTTTTGACCGATTCTCACCATTTTTACATATGTGCAAAGTTCTTAGTTCTAACGTTTCCTCATCATCAATTAATCATAAAACCATAATGTCTGGAGTTAAATTTTTGGCATCAAATTTTTGCATATATTTCGATGTCCTCATTGAAAAAATGGTTTACAGTAAACTATACTCATAAACAATATTTTGAGGTGAGGAACATGAACGTTATATGCCATTCTGAGACCAAAATGAATAAAATAACAATTGTGATCTTTTAATATTTTTAAAGGTAATATGAAATTGTGAATATTTTATATACATTTTTTTACCTTTTCTTGTTCATGGTATGATGTTGATCCATTAAGAAAAGTTGCAGCATTTGCTATGAAGATATTACAATTTTTTTTATTGTGTATGAGGAAATTTCGGTGCATCATTACCAGACTCCATAAGCCTTGTCAGGTTTGTACATGGGTTGCTCATAATGCTGAACAAGTACTGATGCTAGTAGCTTAGGGTAAAATTTGCAGTCCTAGGCTAAATCCTACCTCTTCTAGAGGTTAGCACTTAAAATTAATACACATTATATATAATAATTCACAAATAATTTGAGTGATAATCCAGCGTCAATGGAAGTACCTTTAGTTAGCTCCTCAAAATTACCCTAGGTTGGTGTAGACACTAATTAATCACTCAAAGGTGCAAGGATTATATGTAAACAGTTATAAAATAGGTAAATTATAGGTACACAACTCAACTTGAGCTGGTGTAATTCACACCCAAAATAGGGTCTGCCCCATTAATTAATGGTGCTAGGTTGTTCAATGTAGTACTAGACTATAGTATTAAATATGACTTGATTGAACAATAATTAGTTCAGCTAGTCAATGTTTATATAAGACTAGGTTATTAATAAACACTAGTCAATGTAAATATGCTACATTGTTGTGGATTAGCAATTAATAAATATTCTATTGAGGGGTTAGTGCAAAATATTTTTTAAATAATACTCTATTTAAGAGAAATTATATATATAATTGGTGAAATTAGCCTCTTTTTTAACTTCTAGCATTATCTAGAACTAAGTCAGTTATTAGTGATCTATCGTGAAATTAACTCAGTAGGGGAATCCGTGCCTTCCCATACCACTCCTTGTATGGAAATCAGATAAGGAAATCAGAAGCGGGGTGCCACATGGTGTCACTCCATATTAGGTCATCTGGGGGGAGGGTAGAAGTGGTCAAGATAACTGATGTATATAGCGGTATGGATATGTTCATTTATACAGTCTTCCCATCCCACTCCTTGTATAGAAATCAGATAAGGAAAATCAGAAGCGGGGAGCCACATAGTGCCACTCCATATTGGGTCATCTTGGTAGTAGTGGTCAAGATAACTGATGTATATAGCGGTATGGATATGTTCATTTATACAGTAGTAGTAAGACAGTATATTTAAGTAAAAAAAATGAATTTATTGTATACTAAACACGGGTGAGAGCCAGCCACACCCCGCCTCATTCCGCTATGGGTCGGGTGTAACAAAAAAACAGGTTAGTCTGAGTAGAGGTGGGGTCCCCCACCCTCCCTCGTACTGTGTGGCCTTGAGTGAACCGTAAGAGGGTCAACGCCCTCCTGACACACTTATAGTTCAGACCCATATCGTACTTGGTGACCTTGGGTGGTGCAGCAGATTCTTATATATATTTATAAGAGCATTTAAGGAGTATTAAAAATCAAAGAATTTTATTAATACTTTATTAGGTAAAATCACAACAATGATGTATAAGAAGTTAATTATAATAGTTAATTGTAGTTATGGGCCCCTCTCTCTTATTCCTCACTCCACCCCCACCTCCCCATCCTCATCTGAGTAGAATTCTGATGTCTCTCCGTCTGTGGTGAGTGGGGGAAGGCCTTGACCCCCACCCCCCTCTCTTGGGGGTGAGGGGTGAGTTGGGTGGAGGCCTTTTGGATGAGTTTCCCCCCCAGTCACATCTGAAGTGTTCTGGAAAGAGATGTGGAAAATAATTTATGACGGTTAAAAGGGTTTCTTATAGCTCCATATGTTTTTATTGGAAAAATATTTTATTTCCTTCTAAGAATGGCTAGTACATACCTCTCTCCCTGCAGGGGCGACCTTGAGTCCTCTACAGCAGGTATTGTCAAGTAGACTACGTAACAGCCTCTTGGTTGGGGGAGATCTCCCTTGTAGAATTACTACTTTACAAAAGTGGACCGGTCCCAAGAATTGCACTGGGGGGAAAATAAGAATGTAAAATAGAGGATGTACAATCTTTTTTTTTTAATGAGGGAAAAACTAAATCTTTACCAGAAAGTGAGGGTAATACTAACCAGGTCCCTCAAGGACTTCAATCTTCCCTGTAGTTGTTTGGGGGGAGACACCTTCCATTGTAGGATGTTTGAGGTTGTTTTGTCTTCTGGAGAGGTTGTGGGTGGGAGGTGTTTTTATAGGCCGTACTTCCTATTAGGTAGGTTGCCTAGCTAACAAAAATATTCTCTACACCACCTATAAGAACCAACCCCTACTCCCCTACAAAATGTCCTAACACAATGTTGTTTCATAGGAAAATATCGTCTCGCATAAGCGAGGGCTCGCTTATCGTTTAATTTTAAAGTAACGCTGGAAAATACTTTATGGAAGTAATGTACCGATGAAGGCAACCCCAGATGACTTATTCTGTGAACAAACATGATGCAATAGAGTCCACAAGCGAGAGTAAAATCGCTTTGGAGTCTGTACCACATTCCATACACCTCTGTTATTTTGTTAGTTTTAATAAATCCTTGAAAATAATGTCCGTAAGTAACCACCGACATTGCATAACTATCGAAAAAAAACATTCGGCGTTTAACTTTATCAACATAAATAGCTACCCAATGACCCATGGTTAATCTACTGTGTGACGGTAAAATATTACTTATGAAGACGATAGGTTTTCTTGACGAGATATTTAAATATTCAACCTCATCCGCGTTGTAACACCCCAGGTAGACGACTCGATCCCCTAGATTATTTTTTAAATTAATATTTATATCATAACAATTCATTATGTTTTTTAAGCCCGCACGTCACATAGAACAGTTCTTTGTCCATCGATGGATAGTACTCCTGTCGTTTCTCCAAACAGTAAAACCAGTCTGTTATATGTAACACCACTACCAAATTCAAGCTCCATACGCAAGTTGCCAGATTTCTCCACAGGGAGGGAATCTTTTGTTTGAATGGTGCTTAAGTCAAAGGCGAATATTGATCTCCCCTTATTAAAGGTGTCATAGGCTAGTAGCGAATCACGCTCTAGCCCTAATGTCTTCAAAGTTTCGTAATAAAGACGGGAGTAATGGTTGTCGAAATCACCTCCAATTCGATAAATTGCATTATTGTTTAAATACATAGCAATATTTTTCAGCTTTGCATTTTCAAAATATAATCCATTACCTTGGTGGAGACCGGCGAAATAATTCATTGCTACAACTACCATATATATCTTTTGAGGGATTACTTGGGCCCAAGGCTGATCAATTAAGAGGCTGGTTTGATTCCCCGCCAGGACATATGTTTTAGAAATGGTTCTATTGAAAGTATAGGTTATGGGGTCAGGAGATGCTAACAGCGAGCTGTTTAAGGCAAGGTAGGCACTTGGGTAGGGGAACACCCGTGTTACCCATAACTTAGCATAATCCATATGCAGGCGATACTTAGAGCCATCGACTACACTTGTATTTATTACCCAAGCGTGTGGAGAGAGCTCCAATCTTAGACGCACATCTATATTATCTAATATGAATTGGTCTAGGGTTGTTACATCCAATACTAGGGGAAAACACATTGACAAACCTTTTTCTTTTAAATTGCTCATAAATTTTTTATCCGTGGCGGTTGCTCCGGTAAAAAATGTATTTGTAAATTCGTTAGGAATTATACCGTCATCACTCCAGTCCCTACGAATGGCCCCAAGTCTCCCCAAGGAAGACATTTTTGAAGGGGGTAGGGAGGTAATTAATTTAATAAACGACCAATAATTAAAATTAGAATTTGTTTCAACTACCTGCTCTCCTAAAAACACCTGGACACCTTTAAACATGGTATTTGACAAGCCATTCACAAATTCCACATAATCATCCTCTTCCAATTTTGTGGTATCGTCATCTTTCGTTAAAGATACCTTAAAGTCTATAACAATATTAGCTAGATCTAAGAAGGCACCCTGGGTTCCGGGGATGCGGAATTCTAAGTAATTATCCCGCAAGCGTTGATTAATGGGGAGGTTGACAGGAAGAATGTCTATTTGCTGTGTAGAGGCAATTGAACTTTCCACATTACGTATTCTGTTACTTCTAGGAAATTGGTCAATAATACTGGAGCTATAATATTCTAATGGAATTTTCATCCCAGCTCCACTAGCCCCTGCCATGATCCCCTCCGAAAAGGTAAAGTGTGACTGCTTACGTTAGGGAAAATACGTCATTTTTATACCCAAGACCTCGTTTACATTTTTTATTTTTTTTTTATTTTTTATTCTCCTGGAGAGTCGTTTAATTTTCCCACCTGTTACCAGTTTCTTTCCCACAGTTTTAAGAGCATCAATACCGTGAGTTCTCAGAGCACTCTTCACATCCCGTTTACCACTAGTTAAATCACCAAGAACATTTTTCCCAAAATCGATTGCGCTAGGTGTTACAGCTTTCATGAAAAATGGTATGGCCCGTCGAGCCAAGCCAGCCAAGGTTCCAAAAAAACCACCGCCAGATCTGAGATAAGGAGCTTGGAAAGTGCGTATGTCATCCATCGCTCCCCCTCTCATCCCATGTCTCCTAGAGGGGGGGAGGAAGATCTCCCCAAACTCCCTCTGAGAGGGGGGGATGAACGGTACTCGCATACTGACACCTCTTCATACAATAACCGAAAGTTGTGGTAAACACTTCTATATATATATATATATAGTTTTTATATTTGCTATACTTTAGGACGGATATGCAAGACTACCGTAACCGACCTTCCATCTTCAAAACTAACCATTCGCCCAAACTGATCTGTTATTTTAATACTTACTTTCTCCAATGTGTTAGTGTTTAATGCCTTGTACACTAGGGGATGAGCCCCTCTAGAATATGAGTCATGATAACTGATTGCGTCCAAGATATTTACAATCTGCCCCCCATACCGGTCCGGTTCAATGACGTCACTATAGATGAGTAAATAATCACAACCCCCGTCATTGTCTGGGGGAATGAGGCCACAACCTTGGAGGCTGTTGTAATGTCATCTGTTTTTGCCCGATAAATGGTGTATTTGCGAGCGCTATCAAAACCAAGTACATTAGCTATTCTGTGTTTAAATTGAAGACTGAGAGAATATAACGAGCCAGTACCTTCATTATTAAGAGTTGAAGCTAGTAATACACGCTCTAAAGATTGGTCATAGGTGAGGATTGGTTCTGTATTTGGGAAGTATATTTTGAAATCACTCCTGAAACTTAGTTTCATGTCAGTGATTATTTGCCGGCTAATCTCTTCTGTAATGTATTTGATGTTTCTCGATAATATGTTGGTTTTGGGGAGGAAGGTGTAAATTAGATGTTCTGGACTTTTAGAAAGAGTTCCACGTTTAAAAGTAGCATAGATATCTATGGCAGACTCCCCCTCATCCTTAATTATGGCGTTAATTCGTCTGGGTAGAAGTATGTTGACTAAAGCTACCTCATGTTTTATGGAAGGGTTTAAATGTAGTGTAGGGATGGTGTTTGTAAATGCCGAACTTGTGTTGTTGTATAAATCTCCTTGGTCGAGGCTGGTAAGATATACGTAATGTTCCTCGGCCATTGTGCACTTAAGAACTGATTGAGGGAAATAAAACAACACTACTTATATTTTATTTTATTAAAGTACAAAAGGAAAATATTTGTTTTAAAAGAAACTACATCGGGGGAAAGAGTCCCGCAACAAAAAATTACTTTAAAAGAACAGCTGCTGCTGCTGCTGCTGCTGCTGCGCTGTTGCTGCTGTCGACTCCTCTGCTACCGCTGCTGTCACCGTCGTGGGAGCTGTTGTAGATGATGCAACTGCTACTGCTGACAGTAGTGGAGCTGTCGCTGTTGCTGTTGTCGCTGCTGCTGCTGCTGCTGCTGTTGCTGCTGCTGCTGAAGCTGTTCGTACCACCGACACCACTACTACTACTACTACCACTGCTACTACCATCACCACATGGGGGGGCTGTTGTAGATGATGCAACTGCCACTGCTGCTACTGTTACTGATGGTGTTGCTACCACCTCTTCTACCACCGGGGGGTGGTTACAGCTTCCGTTGTTTTTTCGGGGGAGAGGATAACAGGAATATTTCCTGTGACTCTCCATCGAGGATGGACTCGATATGGCGATTCGGACGAGGATCGATGTCGATAGTGGATTCGATGCGGCGTTTGACCGTTCCAGATGATGTGGGGGGAGGTGGAGGGGCAGTGGTAGTGGTGCTGGATGTATATTCCTGTAGATGTCTCTTCTTCCTGGGGGTGGCCGGTGGTGCTGGAAGTGTAGAACGGGAAGAGGTTCCTGGGGTGGAGACCCCCTCCTCCTCCACAGCGTCCAGGGTGATAGTTGTACTATCCCCCTCTCCTCTGGGGTCATCGATCGGGAGGGGTGCCATTGATGGGATAGCAGGTGTGGCACGTTTCATTATTACGAGCTCTTTGTTATGCTTGCTCAATTCACGGTGGAGAGAGATCACCATGGGTCCGATGTCCTTGTGCCAGTTGTCCATACCATCACGGGAAGCCCCTAACCCATGGGGCACCACCAGTCGAAACATGGTTGGGCTTCTTATTATGAGGTTGCCCACCTTCCTTAGGGCTTCTTTAACCAGAAAGCGATTTCTGGCTGTATCCTGGGTGACGTTGGCGATGTAGTGTGTGTCAGCCGAAGTCTGAACTTGTTCTTGGGCTATAGGGTTGGACTCGAAGGGTGCTCCTGCTCCGAATGAAGAAATTAGCGCCACGATGGTGGGTCTGAAGAACAAGATAGGTTCTTCGACCATATCTTGCCCGTCGGTGGGTAGGGGGGCTATCTTCACTTCAATGTCCCCTGGGGTAGACCGATAACGAATTGTGGCCCTGTTGACATTAGTCAGACCAACACGTTCCACACGGGCGTATGGAAACACCCTCCACACAATATTAGCTAGACCATAGGGGCGCACAATGGCAGCGGGTAGGTCGTACACTATCACGTCGCCAACGCCGAAGGCGTTGGCGTCGGTAATGTCGCTATCTATCGACTTTATGGACGACAAGGACATGGCGGAGGGCGAGTGTGGGGAGGTTCTCGTCAACAACAGCTACAGTGTCCAAGGAGCGACGGTGGGGAGGCCTTTAAATACACCTACCTTCCCCATCCTGGAGGGGGAGGAAAGTGGGGGTGGTGGGGTAGAGTCCACATTCCTCACCTTATAAGTCCATAGACACTCCGCCCAGACTCGAAGGCTGTGACCTGGTCCCGGTGTTGGAAGATTAATTTTTCCATTTGCCATATCTCCGTCTGGATTTCCTGGGATGAATATTCTTCATAACGTTTCACCGTTTCCCCAAATGACTTAAAAAATCGTTCTGGGGGAGCACTCAACACAAGGCGATCGTAACAATCCCACAATGCGTATATCAATCTACTTTTGTGTTCGACATACTTGTAGTACCGTTGAGTAGCAACCAACTTCTTCAATAGAGGAGATTTGTCTTCCTCAGTTGCAGGAGGCGGGGGGTTGGAAGCTTGCTCCATGGTGAACACACAACTGACCATAATGACGATTAAGGAGTGGTTCATATAGGTCTTCAATATGGGTCCCAATGGGGTCTCCTATGGATGCCCCTCCCCCCTTTTAACTGTGATCTGGCTCGATAATTTCGTATGAAGGTCGGCTCTATGCCAGCTACCTTCAGTAAAATCCTTACATCCTCCTTGTCAGCTGTCCTAAACTGTCCTTTAGTAAAGGCTAAAGTCTTAATTATATCTAAAATATTTAAATTTCGTACAGGTTTTAATAAATTTCCATGGGAATCCCATATCACCTGTTGGCTGTTTTGTTCAAACATGTTCAATAATGTTTTGACATGAGGAATTTCCTCAATTTTAAAATTCACATTTATTAAGTTATCCAGACTTGGATTTTGACTCGTGATGATGGCTTTATGGGGAGTGTGTCCAGCAACAATTACACGCATTTCGGGCGGTAGAATGGAATGTTCCCTTCTCTTTTTTTTAAAAAAAGGGGCGCGCCCGCACCGGCCGCGTCGCGTTTTTTGTTTAAAGGACCGGCCCGCGGCGGTGGCGGCGGCGGCAGCGGTAGGACCAATGTCATTTAATGGTCGTGTGAGTAAGCCTGCCCGTCTGGAGGAGCTTGTGTGGCAACGTTGGTCACATCTTCTTGTTGTCAGGTGAGAGGAGAGAGCGTCCACTCCCCCCACTCCCCCACCACCATCGATAGAGTCACAGCTGGAGTGGTTACAGCTACCACCAACACTATTGCTTTCGTTTTTTAAAGAGAAGGACTTACTTTCTCCACTGGGGGAGGACAGTCCTTCCTCATTAAGAGGCGGTGATGTGTTCTTGTTTTTATTAAATAAATATTTTTCAGCTATGAATCGTGGTACCAGACAATATTCCTTCACCATTTTTTTCCTCTCGTTACTTATTTACGTAATTACCTTATTAGGGAGGAAATTAATGATACAGCCAAAGGTAGCAGAGCTGCCAATATAGCTCCACCTCGTCTGGAGGTTAAGATGTTTTTCTTCTTGTAGAGAGGAGTTTTCTTACGAGCTACAGAACGAATGTCGTTCTGATACCTCTGTAGCCCATTAATTATTTGCGGTTGAACTGGGATGTTTCGTTTCAGAAAATTGGCAAAAATTTCACAAATTGATTCAATTTCCTGTCGTTTTAGAGCCTTGATTAGTTTATTCCGCTTCTTGGGTGATAAATTGTTTAGTAAAAATAACAGTTGGTGATGTTTCTCTACGAGAGAGTCCTGTTGAACTGTCATTTTTTGTTAAATTTGGTAATGTCTTGACCACTAATCCAACTATTGGCAGAATCTGGGTACCCTCTCCACTTGACGAAGTATTCTCTGTGTCCTTTCGATGTTTTCCTACTCCGTAATATCGTTATAGGAAAATACTCTGGAAGGGTTGTTGGGATCAATTCTTGCTCATAAAACATACCACTGACCACCTCGTTGTTTAAATCTTTGATTTTATAGGTTGGGATTGGATGTGATCTGTCAATATGTGACACTAGAAATATTTCTTCTGTATTTTGGGGCCAAAAGCCTTTGTGAAATATATTCCTACGTTTAGCCAATCGTACATGCTGCCCAAGGTGCAGCTGAGGACTGATGGGAGATATGGTGGAGTCATTGTTTAAATACATGACCTTAAACTGTCTTCGTATATCTTCAATATTTTGCAATTTATGAATGGCAAGTGGAGTATTTTTCAGCGACCTGTGGAATGTGTTGTTGTATACATCTACAGCGGACGGTAAGATGTGAATGTATTTTAATGAATTAGCTTGGGTCATATAACGGTACAGTTTATGTTTTAGAGTTTTGATGGCACGTTCCACTATGCTAGATTTCATTTCCGAAAATACACTATATAGTTTAATATTTTTCTTATTCAAATAATTTTGAACTGCCCTGTTGTAAAATTCTTTTCCTCGGTCAGTGAATATCCGCCTTACTCCGAGAAACTGAGGAGTTTCCTCTAATATCTTCCTTAGGGCGACTAACACATCACTCGAATTTTTTGTTTTTAAGGTTGAGTCTGCATTAGGCGGGAATAAACATCAACACAAATTAAAATATATTTAACACCATTATTGTATTTTTGTAAACTACAAAAGTCCCCTAGGTCACAAGCAATTATGGTACGGGGCTTAGGAGCTAATATTTTCCGGCGGGGGAACCTAACTAAATTTCCCCTATGTAAGGTGAAAGATCGCTCTCCACGAAGAAACTCCTTAACATCTGCAATACTGATGTTGGAGTCTTTAAGTCTGGCAGCCTTATGCAATTTTTGAATTGATCCTGTGAAACCACCCAAGCTGGAAATGTCATTATAGATGGTGGTAAGAATTGACCGTTTCTGTGTTGTTAGAGTCATTTTTATTATTACTTTTGATAAACAATTTCACAGTGGTCTTCATTGGCAATGTTCGTTCGTAGTTGCAATGGCTCAGGAACTGTCAGATCGACCAATAAATAGCCATACTCCCTCTGGGATATTGCCCGACGGTATATTTCAACGAAATTATTAATAGTTTTTCGACCGTATAACTGTCCACTTAAAATTTCAAGTTGGGTTATGTCTCTCTGCTTCATTAATATATAATGGGAACAATTCAGAGTTATTGTCCTGGCATATTTCCCCTGGGAAACAAATTTTGACTAATTAGAATTACAGAAATATTACTGTGTCTCCCTCGGGTGAAGATATTGGCAATAATTGGACTTTGTATGGCTTCCAGGTATAAGTCGTCAATTATATACAAAACTGACTCATTCGAAAAAGGATCTTTATACTCTAATGGGTTAATCAGCTCCTGGGAGAGAGTAACCTTGTTTCGTAGAGAGGGAATGTTTGAAAGAGGATGTTCTGTATTATTTGCAGTTGACACTACAATTTTTGAGAATATTCCGGGTATTTACACATACATTTCCTACGAGGGTAGTCTTGCCAGAATTACTGAATCCAGCCACAATATTCTTGCCGGATGGCGGAAAATATTAGTTGCTCGCTTGAGACAGAAGTACACCTTCCATATTTCCCCTATAAATGCTTCTATTACCTGTGGGTGGGTGCAATATATATACTTTATATTCATATATATATATGAGAGGGGGTGAGTGAGAGTGGGTGGTTGTGTGTGTGTGTGTGTGTGTGTGTGTACTCACCTATTTGTACTCACCTATTTGTGCTTGCGGGGGTTGAGCTTTGGCTCTTTGGTCCCGCCTCTCAACTGTCAATCAACTGGTGTACAGATTCCTGAGCCTACTGGGCTCTATCATATCTACACTTGAAACTGTGTATGGAGTCAGCCTCCACCACATCACTGCCTAATGCATTCCATCCGTTAACTACTCTGACACTGAAAAAGTTCCTTCTAACGTCTCTGTGGCTCATGTGGGTACTCAGTTTCCACCTGTGTCCCCTTGTTCGCGTCCCCCCAGTGTTGAATAGTTTGTCCTTGTCTACCCGGTCGATTCCTCTGAGGATTTTGTAGGTTGTGATCATATCTCCCCTTACTCTTCTGTCTTCCAGTGTCGTAAGGTGCATTTCCCGCAGCCTTTCCTCGTAACTCATGCCTCTTAGTTCTGGGACTAGTCTAGTGGCATACCTTTGGACTTTTTCCAGCTTCGTCTTGTGCTTGACAAGGTACGGGCTCCATGCTGGGGCTGCATACTCCAGGATTGGTCTTACATATGTGGTGTACAAGATTCTGAATGATTCCTTACACAGGTTCCTGAACGCTGTTCTGATGTTAGCCAGCCTCGCATATGCCGCAGATGTTATCCTTTTTATGTGGGCTTCAGGAGACAGGTTTGGTGTGATATCAACTCCTAGATCTTTCTCTCTGTCCGTTTCATTAAGTACTTCATCTCCTATTCTGTATCCTGTGTCTGGCCTCCTGTTTCCACTGCCTAGTTTCATTACTTTGCATTTACTCGGGTTGAACTTCAACAGCCATTTGTTGGACCATTCACTCAGTCTGTCTAGGTCGTCTTGTAGCCTCCTACTATCGTCCTCAGTTTCAATCCTCCTCATAATTTTTGCATCATCGGCAAACATTGAGAGAAACGATTCTATACCCTCTGGGAGATCATTTACATATATCAGAAACAGTATAGGTCCAAGGACTGACCCCTGCGGGACTCCACTCGTAACGTCTCGCCAATCTGAGACCTCACCCCTCACACTGACTCTTTGTCTCCTGTTGCTTAGGTACTCCTGTATCCAACGGAGTACCTTCCCTTTCACTCCAGCCTGCATCTCCAGCTTTTTCACTAGCCTCTTGTGTGGCACTGTATCAAAGGCTTTCTGACAATCCAAAAATATGCAGTCTGCCCACCCTTCTCTTTCTTGCCTTATTTTTGTTGCCTGGTCGTAGAATTCAAGTAACCCTGTGAGGCAGGACCTGCCATCCCTGAACCATGTTGATGCTGTGTTACAAAGTTCCTTCGCTCCAGGTTTCCACTAGCTTTCTTCGCACAATCTTCTCCATCAGCTTGCATGGTATGCAGGTTAGGGACACTGGCCTGTAATTCAGTGCCTCCTGTCTATCCCCTTTCTTGTATATCGGGACTACATTAGCTGCTTTCCAAATTTCTGGCAGTTCCCCTGTTGCCAGAGATTTGTTATACACTATGGAGAGTGGTAGGCACAGTTCTTCTGCTCCTTCCTTAAGTATCCAAGGAGAGATTCCATCTGGGCCTATAGCCTTTGTCACATCCAACTCTAGTAAACACTTTCTTACTTCCCGCTTGTAATCTCAAACTCTTCCAGTGGTTCCTGGTTAGCTATCCCCTCTCCTAACTCTGGGATTTCTCCTTGTTCTAGGGTGAAGACCTCTTGGAATTTCTTATTCAGTTCCTCACATACTTCCTTGTCGCTTGTAGTGAATCCTTCTGCCCCTATCCTTAATTTCATAACCTGTTCCTTTACTGTTGTTTTTCTCCTGATGTGGCTATGCAGCAATTTAGGCTGAGTCTTTGCCTTGCTGCGATGTCGTTTTCGTATTGTCTTTCCGCCTCTCTTCTCATCCTGACATATTCATTCCTGGCAATCTGGTATCTTTCTCTGCTCTCCAGTGTCCTGTTATTCCTATAGTTTCTCCATGCCCTTTTACTTTGTTGCTTAGCTAGCCTACATCTCTGATTAAACCATGGGTTTCTCATCTTCATTTCACTGTTTTCCTTTTGGACTGGGACAAACTTGTTTGCTGCTTCCTTGCACTTTTGCGTGATGTAGTCCATCATATCTTGGGCCGTCTTTCCCTGAGCTCTGTTTCCCATGCTATGTCTGTTAGGAATTTTCTTATCTCCTCATAGTTCCCTTTCGGTATGCTAACCTTTTGGTTTCAGTATCTCTCCTCGAGTTCAATAACCCTTCTTCAATCAGGTATTCAAACTCAATACACTGTGGTCGCTCATCCCTACTGGGCCTCAAACCGATTTCTCTTATGT